>JASJUZ010000154.1:0-70511 GCA_037159825.1 Tupiocoris notatus | reverse complement strand
AGTGACGTCAGAGGAAGCTGCCCCTTGATGATCATCGAGCCCGCCTTGTAGGTAATTTATACACCGACCCAAGGTGACAGGTGGGCTCGATCCGATACTAACCCGCACGGCATGACGTCACTGGTATAAAGACAAACACTAGTTAGATAGCTTCTAACTAACCTTTGGCAGCGGAATTTCATTACTTACTATTAATTATCATTTTTTCTCGATAAAAATTTTTTTTTATCAATAACCATACCTACTTAGAATTAAATGATACAAAAATAATCTGATAGAATTCAAATAATTTAAAAATTGACTTTTAAAATACTTAATCGTAAAGATTCAGATATTTTATTTTTGAAACACTATTTTTTTCATATCTAACGTTCTTCACTGATGAAGTTAAAAAAATAAATCACCGTTGAAAAAAAAGTGGGAAAAAATGATTGATATTGACGTTTTTACATCAGATTTCAATAAATTTTGTGTTATTTTACTCTGCTTAACAATGTCCTTTACTTTTTGTGTCTACATTTATTTTCAATAAACTTTTTCTAGGATATCTAGTCTGATAGAAATCAACTGAATTTTTGAGATGTACCATTGGTCGTTTCTTATGTATTTTCCACCGACATAATAATATAGATCCCATTTGAATAGCATCAAAATTGAGCAAGTTGATGAGCAAAATTTATTGTCCAGAAAACCAGTGTTTCGCCACCAATGGCATGTGAACCATATAAATATATCTTTTCCTTCTGAAAATAGCATGCGATCAATACTAGTTTCTTAGTGATCAATGGAGTTGAGGCTAGCTACTATTGGTGCAAAAATGACAGGTACATAGAAAGTAAAGTTTAGCATGAATGTACTCATTCAACTTTTTTTTTTGTTCATTATTGTTTTATGTTCATAACTGTTGGAGAATATTTTTAGAATGTTGTATAATATTCTTGGAGCATATCAAAATCTTAAGTTCAACAAATTTATCAAAGAACACAGTAGCAATTATTAAAAAACAACGTTTTTGAAGAACAAAAAACTTTATTAAAAAATAAATTACAATTAATTTATCGTTTTTGCCATTTTCTTTGAGGTTTTGTTGTCAGAAGAAAATCTTTTTCGTTTTTGTTTTTTAATTGTCCTCTTCTTTGATCTTGTTAAGATACCTCATCCTAATTATACACCTTTAGATCTCGTTCGAAATCTTCTGCAGCAAAATGCTCGGAGCAAATAAATCCTACTGGGTGAGTTAGATAGCATGTTGGGTAATTTTTTTGTTTATTTATTTTAATTTTTTTGTGAAAGGGAATTTATATTTGCAGTAGGTAGAAAGATAGCGAGCGTATCAGCTGAAGCTGAGGGCTCCATATATAGCTGGTATCTTGTTCTAGCCGTCCATGTTCACCTATCTAAATTTTCAATTTGACAGTGTTTTATTTATATTAAATGAACAACTTCATTTTTTTCAGTTAGGTCGTACATTATTTAGGTACCTGATACTTACCTACCTACAGTTCTTTCCTTGAATTTTGAAGAATGATACAACTCTTGCAGTATAAACCTTGTCATTCATCCGCTGTCCACTTGCCATTTTTCAGAGCTGGGATTTTGAGAAGCCTTCCCGTGCATAAAAGAAGCTGTACCTGTGCTGGCTGAAGAGATGAAGAAATAACGAAAACGACCAATGGGGGATGAGAGTGGAGAAGAATGATAAATATTCTGTTTGATCGACCAGTTATCAGTTGATGGTGCCCATTCAGAGCCGAAATATTTACCTAAATAATATTCACCCCCTCTCAATCGACTTATCACCTTCTTAAAAATTAATGTCCTGAAAAAGGGTATTTTCTGATGTATTGCCAAAAATAAATGTGTAATGCATATTTTCCATTGTCTCACTTTTTTTTTCTTACCCACAACAATGAATACAGTAATTAACTCCTAGTAGCAGAGTGCAGTAGACTGAAACTGAAAGGTCTTGTTAACTTTTGGGGCCACTCTAAGTTGCATGCAGGTTGAAAAGGGATAAGACAGCATGTTTAATTTTTTGAGGATTTTTATTGCCCAATGTACAGAGTTTACCTGTATTTTTTTAAAATCTTGGTTGGTGTAAATAACAGCGTAATAATTATATTGCTCGATGAGAATGAAATGAACACGTCTATGTTCTGCCGAGACCGTACTCTACAGGTAATGTGAACAACTGAAGGTAGTAGGCTCGAATCGCTCCTGAAACCAATACACAATGTTGAAGAGTTGACCAGTTGTTAGATAATTTTATACAATAATAATCACTCGAGTAATTTTATGGAAGTGAGGAATGTTTTGTAAAGCAAATTAATGAATACGCCGCATACTTGTAATTCACCTTCAGATTGACTGTGAGACCCTGTGACTCAATCTTGACGTCCGTTTTCCATAACCGAAAAAGTATCTTCTTCCTCAACAAAGCCTGAAAAAGGACATAAACCGTTGAAAATTATTTTATCAATAGGGTCGAGGGGTAGAATAACTTAGTGCCTTTTTCCACTATTGGTTCACTAATTCGGCAAAGATTTTTCACCCCTTCGGACTGGTTAGGGCAGCATATTAGGTCGATTGGGTGCCAATAGTTTTATACATAGAAAATGTGGTAAACAATCAATGTATGTTTAAATAAATCAAATTCATTGTCAATGAGTTTTTAATTAACACCACACTTTATCTCCTCATCCAACAACCTTGCTTTGACAAAACACTGGGTACCTATTTCAGTTGTGACTGTATCATATTCGTGAGGAAGGGTTAGCAACAAGTGGCAGATTTTATCTGACTCATCAAACTTCGATCCGAGATCCTCTAACTCACGAACGATGGTGTCCACAACGAGAAAATGGTCAATGGAATAATCAAATTTATAGCAGAAACGTCGGCAGAACTGAAGTTGACGCGATGAGCGGGCTCCACGTCTGATAAGACATAGACGAGTCCTTTATCTTCGAGAATCATTTTTACTCGGAATAGCCAGTTCTTGAAATTTACGCCCAATAGAACGGGTAATAACGTCGAATTAGTCGTAAATTATTGACGATTGATTTATGGCGAGGCGAAATTGTCACGCACGCGGCCGAACGAAAAAAGGAAATCGAACGTAAACAAATGGCAACCGGCTTCCGAAAATAATCACCCGCGTAAAAAACAATTTACGAATTAGCGCGCGCCGTGCAAATGACCACAACCCGTTGAGAAGAGTAAACGACGCTGGGAAAAACACAAAACTAATATTACTTAATTAGTTTATTAGCGAAATATAGCAAAAAGCAAAATAGTTAACGGGAAACAAACGAAAGTTCGAGAATGAATTATCACATATCACAGTACAGTAGTAACAGATAAGATAACATGTTGAGCAAGAGAGAGGGCGTAGAACTGCAAGGTAGATAGATTGAGGAGGTACGCTGGTAACTCTGTAGCCAATGAAAAGTGCGAATGGGTATGACGTCATAATGAATCCCAAGTCCCACTTGGTAATGAAGATTGGATTGATTTCACCTACTTAATACACAAGTAAAACTGATTATTGATTTTTGTGAGCATTTTATTTTAACTTTTAATGCTCGTTTTGGTTATTTACGTAAATAATAATTGGTAAATAACGTTAGGGTGATATAAACCATCAAAAAATGAATCAAGATGGTCAGACTTACCAGAATTTCAAAAAAAAAATTAGGGAAACAACAATGCCAGTTTAAACTAGTTCACTTTTGAACATTATTATTAATCATTATTATTAAAACATATTAGGAATATTGAAACAAAACATAATTGTGACGTGGGAAATAAATAAAATTGTTTTTGAAAACTCATTATAAACTTTTATTTTTAACAGTAATTATTTTTCTTTTTTTTCCTACTTCCTATCTGGAAAATTAGTGGATCGTTCAAGGGATTTTTGTTGTGCCCTTTGTGCATTTAAATATTTTATCCTCAGCAGTATGCGCATTTTGCAAAAAGATTCTATCAACTTGTTGTCAATTTGAAGAGAAGATGCAACTTTTGATGTAACGTATTCCGTTGTTTTTTTGCAGTTGGTGGGTATTTTATCTTTTGTATTATAAAGTAGGTTTGTAATTTTCGACTAAGTCATAGCCGACATGACCATTCCAACATTCGATGTTCTTCAAGATTTGTAACTTTCATCGTGGATTACTTCACCAAAAGTCGTTAATTCAGATTTTTGAATAGACCGAACGAACGGTAATTTAACTTAAGATTTTCTCCGAGTAGTGTACCTATCCATTTTTCAAAATTTTATGTGGTATTCAACAACATCGGTAAAATGTACACCAAAAAATCTCATTCTCCAACTTTACACATTCTCTTCATTCATGTACCTAGGGCAAAAGAATGAAGCATATAATCATGGAAATACACACCATAATCAATCATTATGCTAAATTTGAACAAAATTGGAATAAAAAAATGTTTCACAAAAAAACCAAGGGGTACCTCTGCAATTTTTTAAAACTTATCAGTTGTTGATTTTTTACGCTCCTATAAGTACAGATAAAAACCTGCAGTTTTCAGGAAAGTTGTTTTTTACCAGAAAATGAAGAGAAAAAAGTACAAAACACGCACAAACAATGAAAAAGAGTTTAAACTCGTAAATTAATAAGTAGTTTCGTAGTTTGCTTGAGGGGAATTCAAGAAATACTGACGAGTGTTTTATGGTAGGAAAGACTTCTCCCTTCAACAGGTAGAATTTCAACCCTCCAAATAAAAGAGAAAGGTAGAAGAAGGGTTTAATTTTGTAAAGGGTAGGGGCCTCGGGTCTGTGCTCTAGGGGTTCAAAATGTACTTGTCAGTGAGAGGATTTAAGAATTAAGGATTTAAGACAAATTTATTCAGCAACATAAAACATATAAATTAATACACAATAGAAAAATAACGAATAATAGGTTCAGCAATAGGCAATCGCCCGTGAGAGGGATTCAATATGACGTAATAGCGTCCTTAGCAACCGATTTGGAGAGGGGGTCGCCCTTAGTTACCAGCGTACCTCCTCAATCTACCTACCTTGGTAGAACTGTCCATCCAAGTCAAACATTCTAAGAGCTTGTCAATTCACATATGATTTTTGTCCTTAAAATAATGCTCTTCTAGCTTGAAAATCAATGAACTACTCAATATTGAATTATTGGAAGATCGGCATAATTTCTTTTGATTATTTCATAAATTAAAAAGCTACTAGTTAGTTCATTGTTCATGTAGGTATCAATTTAATCATGTTAGAGTGGGAGAAAAATATAGGTAATAATGGTAAATATAATTACACTATACAAGGTAAAATATAATTTAAGAAAAAATTATTGAGACTGCCGCTCACATTCGGTCCCGAACGAGACATAAGGCCCGCCCACCTTCTCAAGGCTAGGCAAGGCAGAGCTCTCGCGGCTGGTACGGCCTTTCACCTCAGTCTCGCATCTCCTCGCGCCTGGCACGAACGTCCGCTCTGCTCAGTCTCGTATCACCTCGCGCCAAGTGTTTATTTTTATTCTTCGTCCGAACTTCTATTTATGGTAAGTTTACTATGTTGCTATTTATTTGCTTTCATACGCCTCATCTCATGGTCGGTCTCTAAATGCAACATGTGACATGCGTTGAAGTGATTTGCTGTGCTATTGAGTAGGAGGATTCGAAAATACTTTTTCATAGTACATAATATCCAAACACAATTTGAAACGATGTAACAATTTTTGAGATTTTGTTGAAATCATGCTGGACTCCTGTATTTTCGTATCCACAACACAGGTTATGATTAAAGACTGTAAGAACGTTCAAGTGTCAGCTATAGGATATTCTAATAATCAGAAAATTAAAATGTTGATAACTTATGTCAAGTTCACCAATTATGGCGAACTGGATTGGCTCCTTGATATTCAATAATAAACCATTGTAATCGCCCAAGAAAAAAATTTTTAGGTATAACCCTTCCTCAAAATTTGATGTTTTACGTTTCAAGGCATGTAGAATCCGAATATCCAATAAAAACGCTGCAAATGATTGTACACTGGTTAATTATTCCTTCGCTTCAATATTGATTTAGAAAGACTATCCATTTGTGATAGTAATTATTCCGAACAATTTTGACGTTTCCACCGAAAAACAGATTGGTAACTGTCGGGAAAAATCCGTAGCAACTATTGTAATTTTAATCGATTGTATTTTTCTTAATTCCCTAATAATTGAAAACTAAATTTTTTGCCAAACGGTACAGTTGGAGAGAGTGTTTGACGACCATTCCAATGAGTACCTATAGAACGATTTTTATAGCTCCAAGAACTCTCGAGTTTCTGAAAATCTTCCAAATTCGACACAAAAGCTGTGATAACTCGAGAACCCGCGATGGTCTCATTCGATTCAGCGTCCAAAAATCTATACAATTTGATACCACGTACACATTTTTCTGAAAGACCCTGGAAAATATGAATTTTCTTCCCCTCAAAACCCCCATGGAATGGGGCACCTCAGGAGAGCGGACGAAAAAAAGTTCATCATACAACATTTGAAAAAATGTTTAGTTCTTCCAAAATATAAAAATAATAACTCACTGTATGAATCTTTTTATTCTCAAAGCTAAGTGCTTTCAGCAGACCGGACAACTGGTAACCAGGAATGTACATAATTTTGAAATATTATTTAACAGAAAAGGAACTATCAAAATCTACAATTGCTGACTTCGAGATGCCATTTACCTTTCGCTCGACCCGAACTCTATCGGCAGTACTGGACCTGGGTCTAACCTCACTCGAACTGTTCCTCCATGCGCGTGACTCTACTACCTGCTTCGTACATTGTACGGTGTATGCTCGACTGGATGTAAATTGGTTCTTCTTCGATTTTTATTAACTTCATTCGAAAAGTGTATTACACAATTAGATTCGACTTTATTTCATTTATTCGAACCACTGTCTTCGAAACTCGACTTCGACCAAGGTAATCGAAATATATTAGAATTAGACGATGCGCTGACATGATATCAACTTCGGTCTGTTTGGAAGGCCAGACTCGGTTGGACGCCATTGGCTCACAGCGATATGCCGATGCTGTAATTTCTCGAATAAATTGATCTCGATTTCGAACGCTGTTAGACGGATTTCGTTTCGTTAAAATTTGTTAGATAATAATAGAATAAGCTCGATTCTCACCGGACTGATTAGAATCGAGTGAACAGACTAGGCTCGAAGCTCGAATTTATTGGAAATAATAACTCGCGTACTATCGAAACTCGAGGTGGGTGTCTGTTCACAGCTCGAACTCGAGGGTAAGACCATGGCACCGCTCGATTAGGACTCGATAAATTCCCACCAAAGCTCGAATTCGAAAAATCATGCCCATTTGCTCGAACTCGAAATTGAAAGCTCGACTGCAGTCCGGTGATTGAATGATTCGATACTCGATGAACCTCGACGGGCATGTGCTAGATGTTCGACGCTCGAATATTAGAATTTCGAAACAGTAGCTCGAATTTGATAGTATTAAAAATCAACCAACCGAAAGAAGTAGGCGTACTTGAAAGTGATCACCAGTGAATATCTTATTGATGTTTCTTTTATTAAGACGATTGAAACAATTGACTATTGGATCCCATGAATACATATAAAATTTCTTTGAGTTCGAAGTACTTCAGTAGATTATTTAAATTTACTCGAACACATAATATTGACGCTCGAGCCCGGTCACAGTTTTCACCGTCCACTAAAACTGGCGTGTTAACTGGTGCATCGTGAATCTGCCTTGCGTATGCTAATTGAAGGGCAGCGCAGAGTACTGAACAGTACTCGTCTTAAGAGGAAATGTATCTCCAGCGGACCTCTTATTAGCCTTCCGGCGATTTCAGCACCTTGGACCAGTATGGGCACGATAGAAATGTTTCAGTTCACCTGGTGTCACTTGAAGCGCATAACTCGAGTTCGATTTACGCTCGATTTAGATCATAAAAACGCTCGATTGTTTAAGCTCGATTTAGACCATAAAAACGCTCGATCGATTTACGCTCGATTTAAATCATAAAAACGCTCGATCGTTTAAGCTCGATTTAGATCATAAAAACGCTCGATTGTTTAAGCTCGATTTAGACCATAAAAACGCTCGTTCGATTTCCGCTCGATTTAGATCATAAAAACGCTCGATTGTTTAAGCTCGATTTAGACCATAAAAACGCTCGATTCAGATCATAAAAACGCTCGATCGTTTAAGCTCGATTTAGACCATAAAAACGCTTGATCGATTTACGCTCGATTTAGATCATAAAAACGCTCGATTGTTTAAGCTCGATTTAGACCATAAAAACGCTCAATCGTTTAAGCTCGATTTAGACCATAGAAACGCTCGATCGTTTAAGCTCGATTTAGACCATAAAAACGCTCGATCGATTTACGCTCGATTTAGACCATAAAAACGCTCGATCGATTTACGCTCGATTTAGATCATATTTATAAACGCTCGATCGATTTACGCTCGATTAAGAACATATAAACGCTCGATCGGTTAAGCTCGATTTAGACCATAAAAACGCTCGATTGTTTAAGCTCGATGTAGACCATAAAAACGCTCGATCGTTTAAGCTCGAATCAGACCATAAAAACGTTCAAAAAACTGTTTTGATGATCTGCTCTTGACTCAATTTAATTTTGAAATTGAATAATTGAATTAGAAAATGAATATGGCTCGATTGGTAATTGCTTCGATTTTTGATTGATAGTTCGTTGCTCGATTGTTGATTGCTTTGATTTTTGATGGATAGTTGCTCGATAGTGTGATTAAATTCAACTATATCAAAAAGGAATTCTGATTGAATACCTTTTATTGAAAGTCATGGAATAATTGAAATTACTCTTTTTCAGATGGATGATAATATCTCGAAAAATTTATTCGACAATGTTTTTCGAAGGCAAAACCAATTTCGAAGGAGATTGATGCTTTCTTTCCTAACCCCTGCTCAAGCTCGAAAACCTACCATTTCTCGATCCCACTCAAGAAAATCGAACCCAAAAACAGGGTACTATAATGCCTTTAAAGGCAGCTCTTGAGCAATCAAGGTCAGGCAAGGTTAGGCTGGCAATTTCAGTCGATTCCGATTGTGATGATCTTCCCTTTGAGCAGCAGATGTGCTACGTTGAACAGATTGAAACTCTTGATGAACCTGACAAGGTAGCAGCCATAGCCACTGAACGCAGCAACTCAGAAAAATAGAACTCAAACCTCTCAAAGGTGTCTTGGGGCTCTGCAATAAGTATCTTTGAAGGTATGCCTAAGGATAATGCCATAATTCATTTCATTGCTGATACAGGGGCGACTGCGATATATATGCAACGATCTTGATGTCCTTGTAAGTGTTCAAAATCTTTTGAAACCAAAAATTATCTCTTGTGCTAAGAATTGTTTCTGATGCCGACTTGATAATTGGACAGATTGGTGACATAGTTGTCTACAACGAGGACACAAATACTTTTAGATGTCTCAAGGATTTAATGTCTCAATTTAATGACAAAACTCTTCAGCTTTTTGACAAAGATAATGATAGGGTGATTAAGACAGGCCTTTTTGACGGACGTTTCTGGTGGGTCTCTTTCAGACTTCTCTTCTTCTTCTCTCTGACTCGAGCAAATGTAGAACAACGGGAGGCAATTATTTTGGAGTTGAATCAAAACAAAAATGTAGGATTTATAGCTAATACTGAATGCTCAAGTACTATAGGATCACGTAAAAGACAGTTAGACTCTGATTCAGAGAACTCTGGTGGAAATCAGAAACTCAAAAAAATTGACAACCCCTCCCTTGGACAGAAAACTCAGGCCTCAACCTCTGAGAAAGTTTCTCAAAATATAAGTTTGCATCACAATCAAGGTCTAAAATGGCACTATCATTTAAACCATGCGTCAAAATATTATTTAGAAAAATGGGTAAACTACATCCGGACTTGAGTAAAATCACGTTTGACAGTATAATACTTGATTGCCCCGATTGCAAGCTAGCTAAAGCCAAACAAAAACCTACTGTGGGAACTAGACATAATCCGATATTCCGTTCCATAGAGTGTATAGTGACTTATTGGGACCAATAAAGCCTGTTGCTTATCGCACTCAATGTAAATACTTAGCGACATTTACCGATGATGCCTCTCGATATTCACTTGCTTACGAAATATTCGATAAATCTTGCGTCCATCTCGCTCCTGGAAACTTTCTAGAAGACGTTAGAAAACTGAGCGGACCTCGAATTCAATTGGCTAAAATTCGAACTGATGGAGGACTAGGACAAGACAAGAAGCCCTTTGAAATTGAATTTTGCTTGAGAAAGAGAAGATTGCTCTCGCCATTTCCGAACCTACGACACCTCAGCACAATGCCTGTGCTGAGAGACTTAATCTTGAAATAGAACAAAAGGTTAGGGTTAATTTGATTTCATTAGGTCTTCCTAGTCACTTCTGGCCATTTGCTCTAAGGCATTCCATGTTTATCCATAATAGAACCCCGAATACATCAATCGATTTTGTGACCCCATTTGAATTGGTAACTAAACGTCAACCCTCACTTAAACACATTCGTCGATTTGAATGTGAATCTTACGTTTTAGACGACCATGCAAAATTAAGGTCAAAATTTGCTCCTAGAGCCGATCCAGTCTTTTTACTAGAGTGTTGTGAAACAGGGTACACGCTGTTTAACGTAAAATTGAAGACCATTGTTCGATCCAAGCATGTAGACTTTGTTGAATCCCGAGTTTTCAAAGACTAACACAGTAGCTTCAAAAGAAACAATTTTTTCAAATATTGAATTATTACAAGAATTTTCTGTCTGCACCAAAAGTTTAGACTCAACTTCACAGTCCGAGCCAACAAATTCTGACGAGACATGGTTAGGTAGTAATGAGACTTGCGACTTCTTTGAAAACCATGACATCGTTAATTTTGCGTGTGCAGCTATGTTAGGTTTAGATGATGATCCAATTTCATACTCAGATGCATTGCGTGCGCCTGACTCTGAAAACTGGATAGAAGCCATACACCAAGAATTTAAAGCGCTTGAGAAGTGCCATACTTGGGAAATAGTCCCTAGAAATACTGCTCCCAAAGATCCAAAAATTATCAAGTCTAGATGGGTCCATAAGAAAAAAAAAAAAAAAAACAGAAGCAGACGGAAAAATTAGATATAGGAGCAGATAGGTGGCAAAACGTTTTGCAGACAATTACTCTTATGAATTAAGTGAGATAACTCCCTGAAGTGAGATTTTTACTTATAGTGGCTGCTAAACTTGATTTGGAAATTTGTCAATTTGATATATAAACTTCCTTGCAAAAACCAATCGAAAAATTGATAATCTTGATCAAAATTTGTATGTGAAATTCATAAAGCTTTGTATGGCTTAAAGGTTTCGCCAAAACGATGGTTTGTTAGATTCCAAGAGGGGATTAAGAAAATGAACTTTAAGCCTTATGAATTTCAACCGTGTCTATTTCTTTGGCGTGAGGGTGATCAGTTCGCTATAATTTTACTCTACGTAGACGACCTGTTGCTAACTTCGACCTCAAACAGAAAAATCGTGGAAATCAAACTAACGCTTTGACTTTAGGGGAGCCAAGAAAGTTCTTGGGGTTGGAAATAGTTCGAGATAAAAAAAGAAAAAAAAAATAATAAAACCATTTCTATTCATCAGAAGAGGCACATTGAATGCATGCTTAATAAGTATGATTCAGCCAGTGTTAAAACCATGTCGACTCCGATGGTGCCCGAAACACCCTCAGCCTTGATAGATAGAAATGAAGAAAGCAATCGGTCCCAAATTCCTTATCGCCAGGCTATTGGATCCTTACCGTATATTCAAAATGGCACACGGCCTGGTATATCATTTTTGCGACAAAGTTGCTTAGTCGGAGACAATCAAGCTTCACAAAACAGGACTGGGAGTCAATAATTAGAATTATGCGATACCTCCGAGGTACTCTTGACTTGGGCTTGACATTTTATGGACAGACAAGTGACATGACCTGCTTTGTTGACGCATCATTGGGTTTGAAGGCTGATGATGGCACCTCAACAACTGGCTATGCAATATATATTATTTATTTGATGTTCTGTTGACCTGGCAAACAAAAAAAAAAAAAACAGTCACATGTTGCACTGTCAGCAGCTGAGAGTGAATTCGTGGCAATGAGTTCAGCCTGCAGGGAATTAGCTAATTTTCGAACCATGTGCAATATTCTTCTAAACCTTAGCCTAACTCCTGTTCTCTGCGAAGATTGTAAAACTGCAATTAGACTAGCGGAAACAGATGAATCGTTAATATTGAAACATTTGGTTCGGTTGAGCTATCTATTTGTTAGGAAAGAATTCAAGGGTGGTCACATACAGATCAAATGGGTAGATACAGAGAATGAAATAGCAGACACTCTCACCAAAGCTTTGGATAGGGGAAAATTTATTAAATTTAGGAACATGTTACTGTCTAAAATTTCCTAGTACCTTTGACTGATTATTGATTGCTCATTTCCAGATAAATTGACTTAGTTGTGATTGAAAGTAATCACGCTCGAACCCTGATGCTCGAACCCCAACGCTCGAACCCTAATGCTCGAACCTCAACAGCTCGAACCCTAATGCTCGAACCTCAACAGCTCGAACCCTAATGCTCGAACCTCAACAGCTCGAACCCTAATGCTCGAACCTCAACAGCTCGATATAACTCGAATGTTTACATTTATTGACTCGATATCGTCTCAAGACCTCTCAAGATGAATGGACACCTCAATGCAGCAATTGGGGAGGCATATCAAAATCTACAATTGCTGACTTCGAGATGCCATTTACCTTTCGCTTGACCCGAACTCTATCGGCAGTACTGGACCTGGGTCTAACCTCACTCGAACTGTTCCTCCATGCGCGTGGCTCTACTACCTGCTTCGTACATTGTACGGTGTATGCTCGACTGGATGTAAATTGGTTCTTCTTCGATTTTTATTAACTTCATTCGAAAAGTGTATTACACAATTAGATTCGACTTTATTTCATTTATTCGAACCACTGTCTTCGAAACTCGACTTCGACCAAGGTAATCGAAATATATTAGAATTAGACGATGCGCTGACAGGAACTATTAGGTCATTGAAACTTAGAATGCCTTATCGTAATCACAATTAGTAAATAGTGAAATCCGTTAGGTCCTCTAGGAATCGTATCGCATTATTGGATCGTTTGCCATTCATCTGAGTCGGTTTTGATAGCTTCAAAACAATATCATCATCGCCAATAAAATGACTGTTCTTTTGTTTCAATAAATTTGTAGGCGCCAAGCAGTTTTTTGTAGAACGCTCCTAGATAGCCTCTGCCATCGCAGGTGGAAATGACCTTAGCCACATAAAGTTGAATGGAATTTTTCGTTTTACACTGAACTCGAACAGAAGTGTAGTCATTAGGCAAAAGTGCTAGCGGGTTTTTACTTCCCTGTTATCTCTGTGTGGACTTTTTGTGATACGGTATGATATTATTTGTTTATTCTAAATAAAACAAACATGTACCACACCTTTGATCATTAGGTACTTCTATTTACAAATTTGTCAGATACTGTCAGTTTTCTCTGAAGAATCCATGTTAACCAGTTTTCTCAGTGAACTTCAAGAGATTAAATTTCGATCTCTTGCGGCCTGAGAAAACTGGAAATGCATGAGTCAACGTACTATTTTGTAGTATCTTTTATAAAAGAGCGGCAAAAACCTATAGGTATCGACTTAACTGGTTCGATTCAATTACTCCACTCTATAGATAAACATCGATTTATTTCATCGATAAGAAGCTATCGATTAGTGTTTAGTTCCAGTGCCGTGCGAAGAGCAGAGTCTAGCTTCAATTTTGTTCAAAAATCTTTTTTGAGGTTTTTCGAGTACCCAGCCACGTCGAGAAAAAAATATGAACACTATTGCACTTGGAAGTACTTAGCAAGAGCTTTCCAACGATGGTAAAAAATCAATTTTAGGTGGCATAATGAGGGAGCAATCGATGTTTTTATAGACCTATGTATGAGACCTCATAACTTCTAAACGAAAACTGTTTTTTCATAGTTTGTAAACCTAAATTGTTCACATTTAAGACTAGTTTACGTAATCAAAGTTTGGTATTGATTGGACTAAAAGTAAATAATACTTCTTAGGCCGTATTTCTTAAAAATTTGTTTCAAAATCACGTTTTTGGAATATACCTATATGGTTGTAGAAAAAAAAAACTACGTTAGTCATAGAATTTTCGTTGAAAGATTTGAATTTAGCGTTAAATGTTCAAGAAATAACATGCAGGTAGTTGCCGCGAAGTTGCGACATTTTTGTTATTTTTTTCCTTTTCAGAGTTTGTATTATAGGCAGATAACTTCCAAAGTTGGTTTTATTATTTTTGTAAACTTTTTTTTTTTGTTTTTTTAGTGTCATACAATTATGGACAGCTCTCTTCACAAAATTTGCCCAAGCTTTCTTCATTGTGGTGCTGTCACTTACTACCAACAGACCAAACAAAATTCATAAATCTGTTGGACACTGAAGATCTAAGAGAGAGTGAGTTTGAACGTTATAAATTAATGGAATAATCTATCCACTGATTTGAAACTCTTGGTCTACATACCGGATGCTTTGATCCCATTGATCCACCTTACACAACTCAAATAATTTAGTACACCATTTTTGATTACTGAAATGCTCCAATTTACTTGTTCTGTATTTCTCAAATGATGATAGAGTTATGATTTTCTCGAGCCTATCCGCAATTACACTGAATGAGAGGATCCGAACAAAATTTCAGAAATTCACCCAACGTTTGTGCATTATAATGACAGGATTTGGCCCTCAAAACCATGTAATTGGTTGAAAAAGTAATGCTGAATTCAAACCTGTTAACGAAAATTCTATGACTAACGTAGTTTTTTTTTTCTACAAGCATAAATAGTTCAAAAAACGTGATTTCGAAACAATTTTTTTAGAATTACGGCCTGAAAAGTATCTACGCTTGGTTCAATCAATACCAAACTTATATCACGTAAACTAGACTTGAATTTGAACAATTTTAGTCTTCAAACTAAGGAAAAACAGTTTTCGTTTAGAAATTATGCAGTCCCAAACATAGGTCCCTAAAAACATCGATTGCTCCCGTATTAAAATTGATTTTTAACCATCATTGGAAAAATCAGTATATTTGAATGCTTGAAGTTCTTTAATGTTTGTAGCGATGTGTAAATTACTTGATTCCCCCTTCAGGGACGGTCATAAATTTTTGGGTGTTATTGCTATGAAAATGACCTCATTTTATGATACTTGGCTTGTATTGTTAGGCTCAGATACTGCACTTCTGCATTATTAACCTAATTCGTAGGTTTTTCTACTTTTCTTTCTTTTTTTCAAAACAGTTGTAGTGTACTAACGTTGCGGCCTTCGTATTAGTTTCTTGATTTTATAATTTTGGTTATATCTGTTACTGACTAGATCATGTATGTTCTGTGTTATCTATGTACCTACACTTCAACACAGTTACTAGTAAGGGTCACATAAATATGATCATGCAATTATGGGTGGAATCAAAAGTTTGGTAATAAATAAATCAGTCGAGCATGATTGTGCGTAGTGAACGTTGTTTAACAACGTGTTGTTTCAGAGTGGTTAAGGATGGCTCTTGATACGTTGGAACTTTGTAAGGAGAACATCTAACCCCTGGAGCAAGCAAACTTGGATTAGCACTTCGTGCCCTGAGTGATGTTGAACTTCGGGCGAAACTCCAAAAAGAGCGAGAGTTTGTATATTATAGCTGTTTTTAATTTTTCTTGTTACTAATTAATTTCAATCTGTGTGATTTGAGTTGATGATATTTTTCAGGGAGCATGAAAAATATGACATATGATGGAAATGACCCCCTACCGCCGCGGCATGACTATGTCGATTGGATTGAACAGAGTTGCCCAAAACATGGCAAAGAAGTGAATCTGATACCGCTCCTTGAAGATACCATCATGCAACTCAAGGAAGTGGAGCAGTATAAAAAACAGGACAGTCGTTTTATCGACCTAATCATCAAATACGTAAGGATGGTGGCAATTTTTTGTTTGTGGAGTGATAAACTGATTCATGATTGGGGAATAAAATTTCTGGGATACATGCAGCTAAATATTTGGTGAAAGAAGTGAGCGTTCAGTATAAATTGTGTGATAGGGCTGGTGTTCGGCCCCTGTAATTCGATGAGATTACTTTTTAAACTTATTTTTGAGAGGGATACTATCCTGGTAGGTCCCAAATTAAAACAAAATCCATCCAGTAGTTACAGCCCCAGATTCGGAGAAATGCTGGAAAAAGTGATTTTTGCGAAAATAGCAACTTTTGACTTTGCGAGCTTTGTTAGAAATTAATGGAATAATCTATCCACTGATTTGAGACTCTTGGTCTACATACCGGATGCTTTGATCCCATTGATCCACCTTACAAAACTCAAATAATTTAGTACACCATTTTTGACTACTGAAATGCTCCAATTTACTTGTTCTGTATTTCTCAAATGATAATAGAGTTATGATTTTCTCGAGCCTATCCGCAATTACACTGAATGAGAGGATCCGAACAAAATTTCAGAAATTCACCCAACGTTTGTGCATTATAATGACAGGATTTGGCCCTCAAAACCATGTAATTTGTTGAAAAAGTAATGCTGAATTCAAACCTGTTAACGAAAATTCTATGACTAACGTAGTTTTTTTTCTACAAGCATAAATAGTTCAAAAAACGTGATTTCGAAACAATTTTTTTAGAATTACGGCCTGAAAAGTATCTACGCTTGGTTCGATCAATACCAAACTTATATCACGTAAACTAGACTTAAATTTGAACAATTTTAGTCTTCAAACTAAGGAAAAACAGTTTTCGTTTAGAAATTATGCAGTCCCAAACATAGGTCCCTAAAAACATCGATTGCTCCCGTATTAAAATTGATTTTTAACCATCATTGGAAAAATCAGTATATTTGAATGCTTGAAGTTCTTTAATGTTTGTAGCGATGTGTAAATTACTTGATTCCCCCTTCAGGGACGGTCATAAATTTTTGGGTGTCATTGCTATAAAAATGACCTCATTTTATGATACTTGGCTTGTGTTGTTAGGCTCAGATACTGCACTTCTGCATTATCAACCTAATTCGTAGGTTTTTCTACTTTTCTTTTTTTTTTTCTCAAAACAGTTGTAGTGTACTAACGTTGCGGCCTTCGTACTAGTTTCTTGATTTTATAATTTTGGTTATATCTGTTACCGACTACATCATGTATGTTCTGTGTTATCTATGTACACTTCAACACAGTTACTAGTAGGAGTCACATAAATATGATCATGCAATTATGTGTGGAATCAAAAGTTTGGTAATAAATAAATCAGTCGAGCATGATTGTGCGTAGTGAACGTTGTTTAACAACGTGTTGTTTCAGTGTGGTTAAGGATGGCTCCTGATACGTTGGAACTTTGTAAGGAGAACATCCAACCCCTGGAGCAGGGACGAGAGCAAGCAAACATGGATTAGCTCTTCGTGCCCTGAGTGATGTTGAACTTCGGGCAAAACTCCAAAAAGAGCGAGAGTTTGTATATTATAGCTGTTTTTAATTTTTCTTGTTACTAATTAATTTCAATCTGTGTGATTTGAGTTGATGATATTTTTCAGGGAGCATGAAAAATATGACATATGATGGAAATGACCCCCTACCGCCGCGGCATGACTATGTCGATTGGATTGAACAGAGTTGCCCAAAACATGGCAAAGAAGTGAATCTGATACCGCTCCTTGAAGATACCATCATGCAATTCAAGGAAGTGGAGCAGTATAAAAAACAGGACAGTCGTTTTATCGACCTAATCATCAAATACGTAAGGATGGTGGCAATTTTTTGTTTGTGGAGTGATAAACTGATTCATGATTGGGGAATAAAATTTCTGGGATACATGCAGCTAAATATTTGGTGAAAGAAGTGAGCGTTCAGTATAAATTGTGTGATAGGGCTGGTGTTCGGCCCCTGTAATTCGATGAGATTACTTTTTAAACTTATTTTTGAGAGGGATACTATCCTGGTAGGTCCCAAATTAAAACAAAATCCATCCAGTAGTTACAGCCCCAGATTCGGAGAAATGCTGGAAAAAGTGATTTTTGCGAAAATAGCAACTTTTGACTTTGCGAGCTTTGTTAGAAATTAATGGAATAATCTATCCACTGATTTGAGACTCTTGGTCTACATACCGGATGCTTTGATCCCATTGATCCACCTTACAAAACTCAAATAATTTAGTACACCATTTTTGACTACTGAAATGCTCCAATTTACTTGTTCTGTATTTCTCAAATGATAATAGAGTTATGATTTTCTCGAGCCTATCCGCAATTACACTGAATGAGAGGATCCGAACAAAATTTCAGAAATTCACCCAACGTTTGTGCATTATAATGACAGGATTTGGCCCTCAAAACCATGTAATTTGTTGAAAAAGTAATGCTGAATTCAAACCTGTTAACGAAAATTCTATGACTAACGTAGTTTTTTTTCTACAAGCATAAATAGTTCAAAAAACGTGATTTCGAAACAATTTTTTTAGAATTACGGCCTGAAAAGTATCTACGCTTGGTTCGATCAATACCAAACTTATATCACGTAAACTAGACTTAAATTTTAACAATTTTAGTCTTCAAACTAAGGAAAAACAGTTTTCGTTTAGAAATTATGCAGTCCCAAACATAGGTCCCTAAAAACATCGATTGCTCCCGTATTAAAATTGATTTTTAACCATCATTGGAAAAATCAGTATATTTGAATGCTTGAAGTTCTTTAATGTTTGTAGCGATGTGTAAATTACTTGATTCCCCCTTCAGGGACGGTCATAAATTTTTGGGTGTCATTGCTATAAAAATGACCTCATTTTATGATACTTGGCTTGTGTTGTTAGGCTCAGATACTGCACTTCTGCATTATCAACCTAATTCGTAGGTTTTTCTACTTTTCTTTTTTTTTTTCTCAAAACAGTTGTAGTGTACTAACGTTGCGGCCTTCGTACTAGTTTCTTGATTTTATAATTTTGGTTATATCTGTTACCGACTACATCATGTATGTTCTGTGTTATCTATGTACACTTCAACACAGTTACTGGTAGGAGTCACATAAATATGATCATGCAATTATGTGTGGAATCAAAAGTTTGGTAATAAATAAATCAGTCGAGCATGATTGTGCGTAGTGAACGTTGTTTAACAACGTGTTGTTTCAGTGTGGTTAAGGATGGCTCCTGATACGTTGGAACTTTGTAAGGAGAACATCCAACCCCTGGAGCAGGGACGAGAGCAAGCAAACATGGATTAGCTCTTCGTGCCCTGAGTGATGTTGAACTTCGGGCGAAACTCCAAAAAGAGCGAGAGTTTGTATATTATAGCTGTTTTTAATTTTTCTTGTTACTAATTAATTTCAATCTGTGTGATTTGAGTTGATGATATTTTTCAGGGAGCATGAAAAATATGACATATGATGGAAATGACCCCCTACCGCCGCGGCATGACTATGTCGATTGGATTGAACAGAGTTGCCCAAAACATGGCAAAGAAGTGAATCTGATACCGCTCCTTGAAGATACCATCATGCAATTCAAGGAAGTGGAGCAGTATAAAAAACAGGACAGTCGTTTTATCGACCTAATCATCAAATACGTAAGGATGGTGGCAATTTTTTGTTTGTGGAGTGATAAACTGATTCATGATTGGGGAATAAAATTTCTGGGATACATGCAGCTAAATATTTGGTGAAAGAAGTGAGCGTTCAGTATAAATTGTGTGATAGGGCTGGTGTTCGGCCCCTGTAATTCGATGAGATTACTTTTTAAACTTATTTTTGAGAGGGTTATCTCTGTGTGGACTTTTTGTGATACGGTATGATATTATTTTTGTTTATTCTAAATAAAACAAACATGTACCACACGTTTGATCATTACTTCTATTTACAAATTTGTCAGATACTGTCAGTTTTCTCTGAAGAATCCATGTTAACCAGTTTTCTCAGTGAATTTCATATACTATTTCAGATACTATCCTGGTAGGTCCCAAATTAAAACAAAATCCATCCAGTAGTTACAGCCCCAGATTCGGAGAAATGCTGGAAAAAGTGATTTTTGCGAAAATAACAACTTTTGACTTTGCAAGCTAATAACTTTTACAAAAACCGTGCAAATGCGATGAGTGGTTTATTATTCCTTCGATTCAATAGGTAATGATTTGGGAAAACTATCATAACTTGCTCAAACATTAAATTAAAAGGTACATTTTTCGTCTAACTTTATAGTTGAAGAGACCATTTGACGACCATTCCAACAAGATTACGATTTTCATAGCGCCAACGATTCTCGAGTTATACCTTTATGCCCAATAAATTTGTGAAAATCTCCCAAATTTTACTAACTCCCTCAATATTTTACGTTTTACGTTTCAAGGCATAATATAGGATCCGAATATCCAGTAGAAAAAATCCTGTCCGTCTGCCGTACGCCGCCATCACTTTTTGGAGGAAACTATTATAGTTACATTTTTGAAATTTCACAAAAAGTCAATCGTGGCCTGACAACGGCTCAATTCTTTCGCCAAATCGCTATCTCAATTTTCAGGGTATTTTTGAGGGGGAGAATATTAGTATTTCCCAACGTTTCTCAGAAAAAGGTGTGTTTGATATCCATTTCTATAGATTTTTGGACGCTGTATCGGATAACACCATCGCGGGGTCGGTAGCTTTATTGGTTCTCGAGCTATCGCAGTTTGTGTGTAAAATTTGGGAGGTTTTCACAAAGTTGGCATGAGGGAATTACTTGAGAGTTCTTGGAGCTATAAAAATTGTTGTATATGCGTTGGAATGGTCGTCAAACACCCTATTCAACTGTACCGTTAGGCGAAAAAATTAGCATTTCATTTCGAAATTAAGAATAATAGCAATGGTTAAAATTACAATAGTTGTTACGGAGTTTTCCCACATAGCTACCAATCTGTTTCACAAATGTTCGGAATAAGTATCATCACAAATGGATATTCTTAAAATGACTATTGAAAAAAAGGAATAATAAACCACTGTACTATTATTTGCTGTATTTTTCATTGTCTGTAGACTTACACTGCTTTAGTTTGCGCACTTCACGCAATTCACGTTTCGCAATTCACATATCGATCATTTTTGATGAAGATCAAAATCCATAAAAAATGATCGATATTGACGTTTTTACATCAGATTTCAATAAATTTTATGTTATTTGACTCAGCTAACAATGTCCTTTACTTTTTGTGTCTACATTTATTTTCAATAAACTTTGTTTGATTTTTTGAGATGTACGATGGGTCGTGTCTCATGTATTTTTTCTTCTTATGTATGTTTTTCTTATACCGACAAATAGATCCCATTTGAATAGCATCAAAATTGAGCAAGTTGTTGAGCAAAATTGTCCAGAAAACCAGTGTTTCGCTACCAATGGCATGTGAATATAGCATGCGATCAATACTAGTTTCTTAATGATCAATGGTGTTGAGGCTGATATTGGTACAAAAATGACAGGTACATGGAAAGTAAAGTTTAGCATGCATTCATTCAACTTTTTTGTACATTATTGTTTTATGTTCGTAACTGTTGGAAAATATTTTTAGAATGTTGTATATTATTATATTCTTGGAGCATATCAAAATCTTAAGTTCAACAAATTTATCAAAGAACGCAGTAGCAATTAAAAAACAACGTTTTTTAAGAACAAAAAACTTTATTAAAAAATAAATTACAATTAATTGATCATTTTTGCCATTTTCTTTGAGGTTTTGTTGTCAGAAGAAAATCTTTTTCGTTTTTGTTTTTTAATTGTCCTCTTCTTTGATCTTGTTAAGATACCTCATCCTAATTATACACCTTTAGATCTCGTTCGAAAGTCTCGAAGTCTGATTAGGCTTTGAGGAAGGTTTATACCAGTGACGTCAGAGGAAGCTGCCCCTTGATGTTCGAGCCCGCCTTGTAATTTATACACCGACCCAAGGTGACAGGTGGGCTCGATCCGATACTAACCCGCACGGCATGACGTCACTGGTATAAAGACAAACACTAGTTAGATAGCTTTTAACTAACCTTTGGCAGCGGAATTTCATTACTTACTATTAATTATCATTTTTTCTCGATAAAATTCTTTTTTTTTTTCTATAACCATACTTAGAATTAAATGATACAAAAATAATCTGATAGAATTCAAATAATTTAAAAATTGACTTTTAAAATACTTACCTAATCGTAAAGATTCAGATATTTTATTTTTGAAACACTTTTTTTTCATTTCTAACGTTCTTCACTGATGAAGTTAAAAAAATAAATCACCGTTGAAAAAAAGTGGGAAAAAATTATTGATATTGACGTTTTTACATCAGATTTCAATAAATTTTGTGTTATTTGACTCAGCTTAACAATGTCCTTTACTTTTTGTGTCTACATTTATTTTCAATACGCTTTTTCTAGGATATCTAGTCTGATAAAAATCAACTGAATTTTTGAGATGTACGATTGGTCGTTTCTTATGTATTTTCCACCGACATAATAATATAGATCCCATTTGAATAGCATCAAAATTGAGCAAGTTGATGAGCAAAATTTATTGTCCAGAAAACCAGTGTTTCGCCACCAATGGCATGTGAACCATATAAATATATCTTTTCCTTCTGAAAATAGCATGCGATCAATACTAGTTTCTTAGTGATCAATGGAGTTGAGGCTAGCTACTATTGGTGCAAAAATGACAGGTACATAGAAAGTAAAGTTTAGCATGAATGTACTCATTCAACTTTTTTTTTTGTTCATTATTGTTTTATGTTCATAACTGTTGGAGAATATTTTTAGAATGTTGTATAATATTCTTGGAGCATATATCAAAATCTTAAGTTCAACAAATTTATCAAAGAACACAGTAGCAATCAAAAAACAACGTTTTTGAAGAACAAAAAACTTTATTAAAAAATAAATTACAATTAATTTATCATTTTTGCCATTTTCTTTGAGGTTTTGTTGTCAGAAGAAAATCTTTTTCTTTTTTTTAATTGTCCTCTTCTTTGATCTTGTTAAGATACCTCATCCTAATTATACACCTTTAGATCTCGTTCGAAATCTTCTGCAGAAAAATGCTCGGAGCAAATAAATCCTACTGGCTGAGTTAGCAAGCATGTTGGGTAATTTTTTTGTTTATTTATTTTAATTTTTTTGTGAAAGGGAATTTATATTTGCAGTAGGTAGAAAGATAGCGAGCGTATCAGCTGAAGCTGAGGGCTCCATTTTTTATAGCTGGTAGCTTGTTCTAGCCGTCCATGTTCACCTATCTAAATTTTCAATTTGACAGTGTTTTATTTATATTAAATGAACAACTCCATTTTTTTCAGTTAGGTCGTACATTATTTAGGTACCTGATACATACCTACCTACAGTTCTTTCCTTGCATTTTGAAGAATGATACAACTCTTGCAGTATAAACCTTGTCATTCATCCGCTGTCCACTTGCCATTTTTCAGAGCTGGGATTTTGAGAAGCCTTCCCGTGCATAAAAGAAGCTGTACCTGTGCTGGCTGAAGAGATGGAGAAATAACCAAAACGACCAATGGGGGATGATAGTGGAGAGGAATGAGAAATATTCTGTTTGATCGACCAGTTATCAGTTGATGGTGCCCATTCAGAGCCGAAATATTTACCTAAATAATATTCACCCCCTCTCAATCGACTTATCACCTTCTTAAAAATTAATGTCCTGAAAAAGGGTATTTTCTGATGTATTGCCAAAAATAAATGTGCAATGCATATTTTCCATTGTCTCACTTTTTTCTTACCCACAACAATGAATACAGTAATTAACTCCTAGTAGCAGAGTGCAGTAGACTGAAACTGAAAGGTCTTGTTAACTTTTGGGGCCACTCTAAGTTGCATGCAGGTTGAAAAGGGATAAGACAGCATGTTTAATTTTTTGAGGATTTTTATTGCCCAATGTACAGAGTTTACCTATATTTTTTTTAAATCTTGGTTGGTGTAAGTAACAGCGTAATAATTATATTGCTCGATGAGAATGAAATGAACACGTCTATGTTCTGCCGAGACCGTACTCTACAGGTAATGTGAACAACTGAAGGTAGTAGGCTCGAATCGCTCCTGAAAACAATACACAATGTTGAAGAGTTGACCAGTTTTTAGATAATTTTATATAATAATAATCACTAGAGTAATTTTATGGAAGTGAGGAATGTTTTGTAAAGCAAATTAATGAATACGCCACATACCTACTTGTAATTCACCTTCAGATTGACTGTGAGACCCTGTGACTCAATCTTGACGTCCGTTTCTATAACCGAAAAAGTATCTTCTTCCTCAACAAAGCCTGAAAAAGGACATAAACCGTTGAAAATTATTTTAACTGGTTTCTTAAATCAATAGGGTCGAGGGGTAGAATAACTTAGTGCCTTTTTCCACTATTGGTTCACTAATTCGGCAAAGATTTTTCACCCCTTCGGACTGGTTAGGGCAGCATATTAGGTCGATTGGGTGCCAATAGTTTTATACATAGAAAATGTGGTAAACAATCAATGTATGTTTAAATAAATTAATATCATTGTCAATGAGTTTTTAATTAACACCACACTTTATCTCCTC
The DNA here is from genome assembly GCA_037159825.1 of Tupiocoris notatus. NCBI lineage: Eukaryota > Metazoa > Arthropoda > Insecta > Hemiptera > Miridae > Tupiocoris > Tupiocoris notatus. The sequence continues at coordinate 45,815 of JASJUZ010000154.1, read as the reverse complement.
ATCCAACAACCTTGCTTTGACAAAACACTAGGTATTTCAGTTGTGACTGTATCATATTCGTGAGGAAGGGTTAGCAATAAGTGGCAGATTTTATCCGACTCATCAAACTTCGATCCGAGATCCTCTAACTCACGAACGATGGTGTCCACAACGAGAAAATGGTCAATGGAATAAACAAATTTATAGCAGAAACGTCGGCAGAACTGAAGTTGACGCGATGAGCGGGCTCCACGTCTGATAAGACATAGACGAGTCCTTTATCTTCGAGAATCATCTTTACTCGGAATAGCCGGTTTTTGAAATTTACGCCCAATAGAACGGGTAATAACGTCGAATTAGTCGTAAATTATTGAGGATTGATTTATGGCGAGGCGAAATTATCACGCACGCGGCCGAACGAAAAAAGGAAATCGAACGTAAACAAAGGGCAACCGGCTTCCGAAAATAATCACCCGCGTAAAAAACAATTTACGAATTAGCGCGCGCCGTGCAAATGACCATAATCTGTTGAGAAGAGTAAACGACGCTGGGAAAAACACGAAACTAATATTAATTAGTTTATTAGCGAAATATAGCAAAAAGCAAAATAGTTAACGGGAAGACAAACGAAAGTTCGAGAATGAATAATTATCACAGTACAGTAGTAACAGTGGGAGAAAAATATAGGTGATAAAGGTAAATATAATTACACTATACAAGGTAAAATATAATTTAAGAAAAAATTATTGAGACTGCCGCTCACATTCGGTCCCGAACGAGACATAAGGCCCGCCCACCTTCTCAAGGCTAGGCAAGGCAGAGCTCTCGCGGCTGGTACGGCCTTTCACCTCAGTCTCGTATCTCCTCGCGCCTGGCACGAACGTCCGCTGTGCTCAGTCTCGTATCACCTCGCGCCAAGTGTTTATTTTTCTTCTTCGTCCGAACTTCTATTATGGTAAGTTTACTACGTTGCTATTTATTTGCTTTCATACGCCTCATCTCATGGTCGGTCTCTAAATGCAACATGTGGCATGCGTTGAAGTGATTTGCTGTGCTATTGAGTAGGAGGATTCGAAAATACTTTTTCATAGTACATAATATCCAAACACAATTTGAAACGATGTAACAATTCTTGAGATTTTGTTGAAATCATCGTGTCCACAACACAGGTTATGATTAAAGACTGTAAGAACGTTCAAGTGTCAGCTATAGGATATTCTAATAATCAGAAAATTAAAATGTTGATAACTTATGTCAAGTTCACCAATTATGGCGAACTGGATTGGCTCCTTGATGTTTTGGTTTAATATTCAATAATAAACCATTGTAATCGCCCAAGAAAAAAAATTTTATAACCCTTCCTCAAAATTTGATGTTTTACGTTTCAAGGCATGTAGAATCCGAATATCAAATAAAAACGCTGCAAATGATTGTACACTGGTTAATTATTCCTTCGCTTCAATATTGATTTAGAAAGACTATCCATTTGTGATAGTAATTATTCCGAACAATTTTGACGTTTCCACCGAAAAACAGATTGGTAACTGTCGGGAAAAATCCGTAGCAACTATTGTAATTTTAATCGATTTTATTTTCTTAATTCCCTAATAATTGAAAACTAAATTTTTTGCCAAACGGTACAGTTGGAGAGAGTGTTTGACGACCATTCCAATGAGTATAGAACGATTTTTATAGCTCCAAGAACTCTCGAGTTTCTGAAAATCTCCCAAATTCGACACAAAAGCTGTGATAACTCGAGAACCCGCGACGGTCTCATTCGATTCAGCGTCCAAAAATCTATACAATTTGATACCACGTACACATTTTTCTGAAAGACCCTGGAAAATATGAATTTTCTCCCCCTCAAAACCCCCATGGAATGGGGCACCTCAGGAGAGCAGACGAAAAAAAGTTCATCATACAACATTTGGAAAAATGTTTAATTCTTCCAAAATATAAAAATAATAACTCACAGTATGAATCTTTTTATTCTCAAAGCTAAGTGCTTTCAGCAGACCGGACAACTGGTAACCAGGAATGTACATAATTTTAAAATATTATTTAACAGAAAAGGAACTATAAGGTCATTGAAACTTAGAATGCCTTATCGTAATAACAATTAGTAAATAGTGAGATCCGTTAGGTCCTCTAGGAATCGTATCGCATTATTGGATCGTTTGCCATTCATCTCAGTCGGTTTTGATAGCTTCAAAACAATAACATCATCGCCAATAAATTACTGTTCTTTTGTTTCAATAAATTTGTAGGCGCCAAGCAGTTTTTTATAGAACGCTCCTAGATAGCCTCTGCCATCGCAGGTGGAAATGACCTTAGCCACATAAAGTTGAATGGAATTTTTCGTTTTACACTGAACTCAAACAGCAGTGTAGTCATTAGGCAAAATTGCTAGCGGGTTTTTACTTCCCTGTTATCTCTGTGTGGACTTTTTGTGATACGGTATGATATTATTATTTGTTTATTCTAAATAAAACAAACATGTACCACACCTTTGATCATTACTTCTATTTACAAATTTGTCAGATACTGTCAGTTTTCTCTGAAGAATCCATGTTAACCAGTTTTCTCAGTGAACTTCAAGAGATTAAATTTCAATCTCTTGCGGCCTGAGAAAACTGGAAATGCATGAGTCAACGTACTATTTTGTAGTATCTTTTATAAAAGAGCGGCAAAAACCTATATCGACTTAACTGGTTCGATTCAATTACTCCACTCTATAGATAAACATCGATTTATTTCATCGATAAGAAGCTATCGATTAGTGTTTAGTTCCAGTGCCGTGCGAAGAGCAGTGTCTAGCTTCAATTTTGTTCAAAAATCTGATATTGCGTGTAGAGAAGAAAACGTAAAAAAAAAACGTGATGCCGACTTTCACTTTTTTGAGGTTTTTCGAGTACCCAGCCACGTCGAGAAAAAAATATGAACACTATTGCACTTGGAAGTACTTAGCAAGAGCTTTCCAACGATGGTAAAAAATCAATTTTAGGTGGCATAATGACGGAGCAATCGATGTTTTTATAGACCTATGTATGAGACCTCATAACTTCTAAACGAAAACTGTTTTTTCATAGTTTGTAAACCTAAATTGTTCACATTTAAGACTAGTTTACGTAATCAACGTTTGGTATTGATTGGACTAAAAGTAAATAATACTTCTAAGGCCGTATTTCTTAAAAATTTGTTTCAAAATCACGTTTTTGGAATATATATGGTTGTAGAAAAAAAACTACGTTAGTCATAGAATTTTCGTTGAAAGATTTGAATTTAGCGTTAAATGTTCAAGAAAAAATAACATGCAGGTAGTTGCCGCGAAGTTGCGACATTTTTGTTATTTTTTTCCTTTTCAGAGTTTGTATTATAGGCAGATAATTTTCAAAGTTGGTTTTATTATTTTTTTAAACTTTTTTTCTTCTTATTTTAGTGTCATACAATTATGGACAGCTCTCTTCACAAAATTTGCCCAAGCTTTCTTCATGGTGGTTTTGTCACTTACTACCAACAGACCAAACCAAATTCATAAATCTGTTGGACACTGAAGATCTAAACTATAATGATTGCCTAACTACTTTCAATGTTATTATGTTGATTGAGAGTGAGTTTGAACGTTAGAAATTAATGGAATAATCTATCCACTGATTTGAGACTCTTGGTCTACATACCGGATGCTTTGATCCCATTGATCCACCTTACAAAACTCAAATAATTTAGTACACCATTTTTGATTACTGAAATGCTCCAATTTACTTGTTCTGTATTTCTCAAATGATAATAGAGTTATGATTTTCTCGAGCCTATCCGCAATTACACTGAATGAGAGGATCCGAACAAAATTTCAGAAATTCACCCAACGTTTGTGCATTATAATGACAGGATTTGGCCCTCAAAACCATGTAATTTGTTGAAAAAGTAATGCTGAATTCAAACCTGTTAACGAAAATTCTATGACTAACGTAGTTTTTTTTTCTACAAGCATAAATAGTTCAAAAAACGTGATTTCGAAACAATTTTTTTAGAATTACGGCCTGAAAAGTATCTACGCTTGGTTCGATCAATACCAAACTTATATCACGTAAACTAGACTTAAATTTGAACAATTTTAGTCTTCAAACTAAGGAAAAACAGTTTTCGTTTAGAAATTATGCAGTCCCAAACATAGGTCCCTAAAAACATCGATTGCTCCCGTATTAAAATTGATTTTTAACCATCATTGGAAAAATCAGTATATTTGAATGCTTGAAGTTCTTTAATGTTTGTAGCGATGTGTAAATTACTTGATTCCCCCTTCAGGGACGGTCATAAATTTTTGGGTGTCATTGCTATAAAAATGACCTCATTTTATGATACTTGGCTTGTGTTGTTAGGCTCAGATACTGCACTTCTGCATTATCAACCTAATTCGTAGGTTTTTCTACTTTTCTTTTTTTTTTCTCAAAACAGTTGTAGTGTACTAACGTTGCGGCCTTCGTACTAGTTTCTTGATTTTATAATTTTGGTTATATCTGTTACCGACTACATCATGTATGTTCTGTGTTATCTATGTACACTTCAACACAGTTACTAGTAGGAGTCACATAAATATGATCATGCAATTATGTGTGGAATCAAAAGTTTGGTAATAAATAAATCAGTCGAGCATGATTGTGCGTAGTGAACGTTGTTTAACAACGTGTTGTTTCAGTGTGGTTAAGGATGGCTCCTGATACGTTGGAACTTTGTAAGGAGAACATCCAACCCCTGGAGCAGGGACGAGAGCAAGCAAACATGGATTAGCTCTTCGTGCCCTGAGTGATGTTGAACTTCGGGCAAAACTCCAAAAAGAGCGAGAGTTTGTATATTATAGCTGTTTTTAATTTTTCTTGTTACTAATTAATTTCAATCTGTGTGATTTGAGTTGATGATATTTTTCAGGGAGCATGAAAAATATGACATATGATGGAAATGACCCCCTACCGCCGCGGCATGACTATGTCGATTGGATTGAACAGAGTTGCCCAAAACATGGCAAAGAAGTGAATCTGATACCGCTCCTTGAAGATACCATCATGCAATTCAAGGAAGTGGAGCAGTATAAAAAACAGGACAGTCGTTTTATCGACCTAATCATCAAATACGTAAGGATGGTGGCAATTTTTTGTTTGTGGAGTGATAAACTGATTCATGATTGGGGAATAAAATTTCTGGGATACATGCAGCTAAATATTTGGTGAAAGAAGTGAGCGTTCAGTATAAATTGTGTGATAGGGCTGGTGTTCGGCCCCTGTAATTCGATGAGATTACTTTTTAAACTTATTTTTGAGAGGGATACTATCCTGGTAGGTCCCAAATTAAAACAAAATCCATCCAGTAGTTACAGCCCCAGATTCGGAGAAATGCTGGAAAAAGTGATTTTTGCGAAAATAGCAACTTTTGACTTTGCGAGCTTTGTTAGAAATTAATGGAATAATCTATCCACTGATTTGAGACTCTTGGTCTACATACCGGATGCTTTGATCCCATTGATCCACCTTACAAAACTCAAATAATTTAGTACACCATTTTTGACTACTGAAATGCTCCAATTTACTTGTTCTGTATTTCTCAAATGATAATAGAGTTATGATTTTCTCGAGCCTATCCGCAATTACACTGAATGAGAGGATCCGAACAAAATTTCAGAAATTCACCCAACGTTTGTGCATTATAATGACAGGATTTGGCCCTCAAAACCATGTAATTTGTTGAAAAAGTAATGCTGAATTCAAACCTGTTAACGAAAATTCTATGACTAACGTAGTTTTTTTTCTACAAGCATAAATAGTTCAAAAAACGTGATTTCGAAACAATTTTTTTAGAATTACGGCCTGAAAAGTATCTACGCTTGGTTCGATCAATACCAAACTTATATCACGTAAACTAGACTTAAATTTGAACAATTTTAGTCTTCAAACTAAGGAAAAACAGTTTTCGTTTAGAAATTATGCAGTCCCAAACATAGGTCCCTAAAAACATCGATTGCTCCCGTATTAAAATTGATTTTTAACCATCATTGGAAAAATCAGTATATTTGAATGCTTGAAGTTCTTTAATGTTTGTAGCGATGTGTAAATTACTTGATTCCCCCTTCAGGGACGGTCATAAATTTTTGGGTGTCATTGCTATAAAAATGACCTCATTTTATGATACTTGGCTTGTGTTGTTAGGCTCAGATACTGCACTTCTGCATTATCAACCTAATTCGTAGGTTTTTCTACTTTTCTTTTTTTTTTTCTCAAAACAGTTGTAGTGTACTAACGTTGCGGCCTTCGTACTAGTTTCTTGATTTTATAATTTTGGTTATATCTGTTACCGACTACATCATGTATGTTCTGTGTTATCTATGTACACTTCAACACAGTTACTGGTAGGAGTCACATAAATATGATCATGCAATTATGTGTGGAATCAAAAGTTTGGTAATAAATAAATCAGTCGAGCATGATTGTGCGTAGTGAACGTTGTTTAACAACGTGTTGTTTCAGTGTGGTTAAGGATGGCTCCTGATACGTTGGAACTTTGTAAGGAGAACATCCAACCCCTGGAGCAGGGACGAGAGCAAGCAAACATGGATTAGCTCTTCGTGCCCTGAGTGATGTTGAACTTCGGGCGAAACTCCAAAAAGAGCGAGAGTTTGTATATTATAGCTGTTTTTAATTTTTCTTGTTACTAATTAATTTCAATCTGTGTGATTTGAGTTGATGATATTTTTCAGGGAGCATGAAAAATATGACATATGATGGAAATGACCCCCTACCGCCGCGGCATGACTATGTCGATTGGATTGAACAGAGTTGCCCAAAACATGGCAAAGAAGTGAATCTGATACCGCTCCTTGAAGATACCATCATGCAATTCAAGGAAGTGGAGCAGTATAAAAAACAGGACAGTCGTTTTATCGACCTAATCATCAAATACGTAAGGATGGTGGCAATTTTTTGTTTGTGGAGTGATAAACTGATTCATGATTGGGGAATAAAATTTCTGGGATACATGCAGCTAAATATTTGGTGAAAGAAGTGAGCGTTCAGTATAAATTGTGTGATAGGGCTGGTGTTCGGCCCCTGTAAGTCGATGAGATTACTTTTTAAACTTATTTTTGAGAGGGATACTATCCTGGTAGGTCCCAAATTAAAACAAAATCCATCCAGTAGTTACAGCCCCAGATTCGGAGAAATGCTGGAAAAAGTGATTTTTGCGAAAATAGCAACTTTTGACTTTGCGAGCTTTGTTAGAAATTAATGGAATAATCTATCCACTGATTTGAGACTCTTGGTCTACATACCGGATGCTTTGATCCCATTGATCCACCTTACAAAACTCAAATAATTTAGTACACCATTTTTGACTACTGAAATGCTCCAATTTACTTGTTCTGTATACTGTATTTCTCAAATGATAATAGAGTTATGATTTTCTCGAGCCTATCCGCAATTACACTGAATGAGAGGATCCGAACAAAATTTCAGAAATTCACCCAACGTTTGTGCATTATAATGACAGGATTTGGCCCTCAAAACCATGTAATTTGTTGAAAAAGTAATGCTGAATTCAAACCTGTTAACGAAAATTCTATGACTAACGTAGTTTTTTTCTCTACAAGCATAAATAGTTCAAAAAACGTGATTTCGAAACAATTTTTTTAGAATTACGGCCTGAAAAGTATCTACGCTTGGTTCGATCAATACCAAACTTATATCACGTAAACTAGACTTAAATTTTAACAATTTTAGTCTTCAAACTAAGGAAAAACAGTTTTCGTTTAGAAATTATGCAGTCCCAAACATAGGTCCCTAAAAACATCGATTGCTCCCGTATTAAAATTGATTTTTAACCATCATTGGAAAAATCAGTATATTTGAATGCTTGAAGTTCTTTAATGTTTGTAGCGATGTGTAAATTACTTGATTCCCCCTTCAGGGACGGTCATAAATTTTTGGGTGTCATTGCTATAAAAATGACCTCATTTTATGATACTTGGCTTGTGTTGTTAGGCTCAGATACTGCACTTCTGCATTATCAACCTAATTCGTAGGTTTTTCTACTTTTCTTTTTTTTTTCTCAAAACAGTTGTAGTGTACTAACGTTGCGGCCTTCGTACTAGTTTCTTGATTTTATAATTTTGGTTATATCTGTTACCGACTACATCATGTATGTTCTGTGTTATCTATGTACACTTCAACACAGTTACTGGTAGGAGTCACATAAATATGATCATGCAATTATGTGTGGAATCAAAAGTTTGGTAATAAATAAATCAGTCGAGCATGATTGTGCGTAGTGAACGTTGTTTAACAACGTGTTGTTTCAGTGTGGTTAAGGATGGCTCCTGATACGTTGGAACTTTGTAAGGAGAACATCCAACCCCTGGAGCAGGGACGAGAGCAAGCAAACATGGATTAGCTCTTCGTGCCCTGAGTGATGTTGAACTTCGGGCGAAACTCCAAAAAGAGCGAGAGTTTGTATATTATAGCTGTTTTTAATTTTTCTTGTTACTAATTAATTTCAATCTGTGTGATTTGAGTTGATGATATTTTTCAGGGAGCATGAAAAATATGACATATGATGGAAATGACCCCCTACCGCCGCGGCATGACTATGTCGATTGGATTGAACAGAGTTGCCCAAAACATGGCAAAGAAGTGAATCTGATACCGCTCCTTGAAGATACCATCATGCAATTCAAGGAAGTGGAGCAGTATAAAAAACAGGACAGTCGTTTTATCGACCTAATCATCAAATACGTAAGGATGGTGGCAATTTTTTGTTTGTGGAGTGATAAACTGATTCATGATTGGGGAATAAAATTTCTGGGATACATGCAGCTAAATATTTGGTGAAAGAAGTGAGCGTTCAGTATAAATTGTGTGATAGGGCTGGTGTTCGGCCCCTGTAATTCGATGAGATTACTTTTTAAACTTATTTTTGAGAGGGATACTATCCTGGTAGGTCCCAAATTAAAACAAAATCCATCCAGTAGTTACAGCCCCAGATTCGGAGAAATGCTGGAAAAAGTGATTTTTGCGAAAATAGCAACTTTTGACTTTGCGAGCTTTGTTAGAAATTAATGGAATAATCTATCCACTGATTTGAGACTCTTGGTCTACATACCGGATGCTTTGATCCCATTGATCCACCTTACAAAACTCAAATAATTTAGTACACCATTTTTGACTACTGAAATGCTCCAATTTACTTGTTCTGTATACTGTATTTCTCAAATGATAATAGAGTTATGATTTTCTCGAGCCTATCCGCAATTACACTGAATGAGAGGATCCGAACAAAATTTCAGAAATTCACCCAACGTTTGTGCATTATAATGACAGGATTTGGCCCTCAAAACCATGTAATTTGTTGAAAAAGTAATGCTGAATTCAAACCTGTTAACGAAAATTCTATGACTAACGTAGTTTTTTTCTCTACAAGCATAAATAGTTCAAAAAACGTGATTTCGAAACAATTTTTTTAGAATTACGGCCTGAAAAGTATCTACGCTTGGTTCGATCAATACCAAACTTATATCACGTAAACTAGACTTAAATTTGAACAATTTTAGTCTTCAAACTAAGGAAAAACAGTTTTCGTTTAGAAATTATGCAGTCCCAAACATAGGTCCCTAAAAACATCGATTGCTCCCGTATTAAAATTGATTTTTAACCATCATTGGAAAAATCAGTATATTTGAATGCTTGAAGTTCTTTAATGTTTGTAGCGATGTGTAAATTACTTGATTCCCCCTTCAGGGACGGTCATAAATTTTTGGGTGTCATTGCTATAAAAATGACCTCATTTTATGATACTTGGCTTGTGTTGTTAGGCTCAGATACTGCACTTCTGCATTATCAACCTAATTCGTAGGTTTTTCTACTTTTCTTTTTTTTTTCTCAAAACAGTTGTAGTGTACTAACGTTGCGGCCTTCGTACTAGTTTCTTGATTTTATAATTTTGGTTATATCTGTTACCGACTACATCATGTATGTTCTGTGTTATCTATGTACACTTCAACACAGTTACTGGTAGGAGTCACATAAATATGATCATGCAATTATGTGTGGAATCAAAAGTTTGGTAATAAATAAATCAGTCGAGCATGATTGTGCGTAGTGAACGTTGTTTAACAACGTGTTGTTTCAGTGTGGTTAAGGATGGCTCCTGATACGTTGGAACTTTGTAAGGAGAACATCCAACCCCTGGAGCAGGGACGAGAGCAAGCAAACATGGATTAGCTCTTCGTGCCCTGAGTGATGTTGAACTTCGGGCGAAACTCCAAAAAGAGCGAGAGTTTGTATATTATAGCTGTTTTTAATTTTTCTTGTTACTAATTAATTTCAATCTGTGTGATTTGAGTTGATGATATTTTTCAGGGAGCATGAAAAATATGACATATGATGGAAATGACCCCCTACCGCCGCGGCATGACTATGTCGATTGGATTGAACAGAGTTGCCCAAAACATGGCAAAGAAGTGAATCTGATACCGCTCCTTGAAGATACCATCATGCAATTCAAGGAAGTGGAGCAGTATAAAAAACAGGACAGTCGTTTTATCGACCTAATCATCAAATACGTAAGGATGGTGGCAATTTTTTGTTTGTGGAGTGATAAACTGATTCATGATTGGGGAATAAAATTTCTGGGATACATGCAGCTAAATATTTGGTGAAAGAAGTGAGCGTTCAGTATAAATTGTGTGATAGGGCTGGTGTTCGGCCCCTGTAATTCGATGAGATTACTTTTTAAACTTATTTTTGAGAGGGATACTATCCTGGTAGGTCCCAAATTAAAACAAAATCCATCCAGTAGTTACAGCCCCAGATTCGGAGAAATGCTGGAAAAAGTGATTTTTGCGAAAATAGCAACTTTTGACTTTGCGAGCTTTGTTAGAAATTAATGGAATAATCTATCCACTGATTTGAGACTCTTGGTCTACATACCGGATGCTTTGATCCCATTGATCCACCTTACAAAACTCAAATAATTTAGTACACCATTTTTGACTACTGAAATGCTCCAATTTACTTGTTCTGTATACTGTATTTCTCAAATGATAATAGAGTTATGATTTTCTCGAGCCTATCCGCAATTACACTGAATGAGAGGATCCGAACAAAATTTCAGAAATTCACCCAACGTTTGTGCATTATAATGACAGGATTTGGCCCTCAAAACCATGTAATTTGTTGAAAAAGTAATGCTGAATTCAAACCTGTTAACGAAAATTCTATGACTAACGTAGTTTTTTTCTCTACAAGCATAAATAGTTCAAAAAACGTGATTTCGAAACAATTTTTTTAGAATTACGGCCTGAAAAGTATCTACGCTTGGTTCGATCAATACCAAACTTATATCACGTAAACTAGACTTAAATTTGAACAATTTTAGTCTTCAAACTAAGGAAAAACAGTTTTCGTTTAGAAATTATGCAGTCCCAAACATAGGTCCCTAAAAACATCGATTGCTCCCGTATTAAAATTGATTTTTAACCATCATTGGAAAAATCAGTATATTTGAATGCTTGAAGTTCTTTAATGTTTGTAGCGATGTGTAAATTACTTGATTCCCCCTTCAGGGACGGTCATAAATTTTTGGGTGTCATTGCTATAAAAATGACCTCATTTTATGATACTTGGCTTGTGTTGTTAGGCTCAGATACTGCACTTCTGCATTATCAACCTAATTCGTAGGTTTTTCTACTTTTCTTTTTTTTTTCTCAAAACAGTTGTAGTGTACTAACGTTGCGGCCTTCGTACTAGTTTCTTGATTTTATAATTTTGGTTATATCTGTTACCGACTACATCATGTATGTTCTGTGTTATCTATGTACACTTCAACACAGTTACTGGTAGGAGTCACATAAATATGATCATGCAATTATGTGTGGAATCAAAAGTTTGGTAATAAATAAATCAGTCGAGCATGATTGTGCGTAGTGAACGTTGTTTAACAACGTGTTGTTTCAGTGTGGTTAAGGATGGCTCCTGATACGTTGGAACTTTGTAAGGAGAACATCCAACCCCTGGAGCAGGGACGAGAGCAAGCAAACATGGATTAGCTCTTCGTGCCCTGAGTGATGTTGAACTTCGGGCGAAACTCCAAAAAGAGCGAGAGTTTGTATATTATAGCTGTTTTTAATTTTTCTTGTTACTAATTAATTTCAATCTGTGTGATTTGAGTTGATGATATTTTTCAGGGAGCATGAAAAATATGACATATGATGGAAATGACCCCCTACCGCCGCGGCATGACTATGTCGATTGGATTGAACAGAGTTGCCCAAAACATGGCAAAGAAGTGAATCTGATACCGCTCCTTGAAGATACCATCATGCAATTCAAGGAAGTGGAGCAGTATAAAAAACAGGACAGTCGTTTTATCGACCTAATCATCAAATACGTAAGGATGGTGGCAATTTTTTGTTTGTGGAGTGATAAACTGATTCATGATTGGGGAATAAAATTTCTGGGATACATGCAGCTAAATATTTGGTGAAAGAAGTGAGCGTTCAGTATAAATTGTGTGATAGGGCTGGTGTTCGGCCCCTGTAATTCGATGAGATTACTTTTTAAACTTATTTTTGAGAGGGATACTATCCTGGTAGGTCCCAAATTAAAACAAAATCCATCCAGTAGTTACAGCCCCAGATTCGGAGAAATGCTGGAAAAAGTGATTTTTGCGAAAATAGCAACTTTTGACTTTGCGAGCTTTGTTAGAAATTAATGGAATAATCTATCCACTGATTTGAGACTCTTGGTCTACATACCGGATGCTTTGATCCCATTGATCCACCTTACAAAACTCAAATAATTTAGTACACCATTTTTGACTACTGAAATGCTCCAATTTACTTGTTCTGTATTTCTCAAATGATAATAGAGTTATGATTTTCTCGAGCCTATCCGCAATTACACTGAATGAGAGGATCCGAACAAAATTTCAGAAATTCACCCAACGTTTGTGCATTATAATGACAGGATTTGGCCCTCAAAACCATGTAATTTGTTGAAAAAGTAATGCTGAATTCAAACCTGTTAACGAAAATTCTATGACTAACGTAGTTTTTTTCTCTACAAGCATAAATAGTTCAAAAAACGTGATTTCGAAACAATTTTTTTAGAATTACGGCCTGAAAAGTATCTACGCTTGGTTCGATCAATACCAAACTTATATCACGTAAACTAGACTTAAATTTTAACAATTTTAGTCTTCAAACTAAGGAAAAACAGTTTTCGTTTAGAAATTATGCAGTCCCAAACATAGGTCCCTAAAAACATCGATTGCTCCCGTATTAAAATTGATTTTTAACCATCATTGGAAAAATCAGTATATTTGAATGCTTGAAGTTCTTTAATGTTTGTAGCGATGTGTAAATTACTTGATTCCCCCTTCAGGGACGGTCATAAATTTTTGGGTGTCATTGCTATAAAAATGACCTCATTTTATGATACTTGGCTTGTGTTGTTAGGCTCAGATACTGCACTTCTGCATTATCAACCTAATTCGTAGGTTTTTCTACTTTTCTTTTTTTTTTTCTCAAAACAGTTGTAGTGTACTAACGTTGCGGCCTTCGTACTAGTTTCTTGATTTTATAATTTTGGTTATATCTGTTACCGACTACATCATGTATGTTCTGTGTTATCTATGTACACTTCAACACAGTTACTGGTAGGAGTCACATAAATATGATCATGCAATTATGTGTGGAATCAAAAGTTTGGTAATAAATAAATCAGTCGAGCATGATTGTGCGTAGTGAACGTTGTTTAACAACGTGTTGTTTCAGTGTGGTTAAGGATGGCTCCTGATACGTTGGAACTTTGTAAGGAGAACATCCAACCCCTGGAGCAGGGACGAGAGCAAGCAAACATGGATTAGCTCTTCGTGCCCTGAGTGATGTTGAACTTCGGGCGAAACTCCAAAAAGAGCGAGAGTTTGTATATTATAGCTGTTTTTAATTTTTCTTGTTACTAATTAATTTCAATCTGTGTGATTTGAGTTGATGATATTTTTCAGGGAGCATGAAAAATATGACATATGATGGAAATGACCCCCTACCGCCGCGGCATGACTATGTCGATTGGATTGAACAGAGTTGCCCAAAACATGGCAAAGAAGTGAATCTGATACCGCTCCTTGAAGATACCATCATGCAATTCAAGGAAGTGGAGCAGTATAAAAAACAGGACAGTCGTTTTATCGACCTAATCATCAAATACGTAAGGATGGTGGCAATTTTTTGTTTGTGGAGTGATAAACTGATTCATGATTGGGGAATAAAATTTCTGGGATACATGCAGCTAAATATTTGGTGAAAGAAGTGAGCGTTCAGTATAAATTGTGTGATAGGGCTGGTGTTCGGCCCCTGTAATTCGATGAGATTACTTTTTAAACTTATTTTTGAGAGGGATACTATCCTGGTAGGTCCCAAATTAAAACAAAATCCATCCAGTAGTTACAGCCCCAGATTCGGAGAAATGCTGGAAAAAGTGATTTTTGCGAAAATAGCAACTTTTGACTTTGCGAGCTTTGTTAGAAATTAATGGAATAATCTATCCACTGATTTGAGACTCTTGGTCTACATACCGGATGCTTTGATCCCATTGATCCACCTTACAAAACTCAAATAATTTAGTACACCATTTTTGACTACTGAAATGCTCCAATTTACTTGTTCTGTATACTGTATTTCTCAAATGATAATAGAGTTATGATTTTCTCGAGCCTATCCGCAATTACACTGAATGAGAGGATCCGAACAAAATTTCAGAAATTCACCCAACGTTTGTGCATTATAATGACAGGATTTGGCCCTCAAAACCATGTAATTTGTTGAAAAAGTAATGCTGAATTCAAACCTGTTAACGAAAATTCTATGACTAACGTAGTTTTTTTCTCTACAAGCATAAATAGTTCAAAAAACGTGATTTCGAAACAATTTTTTTAGAATTACGGCCTGAAAAGTATCTACGCTTGGTTCGATCAATACCAAACTTATATCACGTAAACTAGACTTAAATTTTAACAATTTTAGTCTTCAAACTAAGGAAAAACAGTTTTCGTTTAGAAATTATGCAGTCCCAAACATAGGTCCCTAAAAACATCGATTGCTCCCGTATTAAAATTGATTTTTAACCATCATTGGAAAAATCAGTATATTTGAATGCTTGAAGTTCTTTAATGTTTGTAGCGATGTGTAAATTACTTGATTCCCCCTTCAGGGACGGTCATAAATTTTTGGGTGTCATTGCTATAAAAATGACCTCATTTTATGATACTTGGCTTGTGTTGTTAGGCTCAGATACTGCACTTCTGCATTATCAACCTAATTCGTAGGTTTTTCTACTTTTCTTTTTTTTTTTCTCAAAACAGTTGTAGTGTACTAACGTTGCGGCCTTCGTACTAGTTTCTTGATTTTATAATTTTGGTTATATCTGTTACCGACTACATCATGTATGTTCTGTGTTATCTATGTACACTTCAACACAGTTACTGGTAGGAGTCACATAAATATGATCATGCAATTATGTGTGGAATCAAAAGTTTGGTAATAAATAAATCAGTCGAGCATGATTGTGCGTAGTGAACGTTGTTTAACAACGTGTTGTTTCAGTGTGGTTAAGGATGGCTCCTGATACGTTGGAACTTTGTAAGGAGAACATCCAACCCCTGGAGCAGGGACGAGAGCAAGCAAACATGGATTAGCTCTTCGTGCCCTGAGTGATGTTGAACTTCGGGCGAAACTCCAAAAAGAGCGAGAGTTTGTATATTATAGCTGTTTTTAATTTTTCTTGTTACTAATTAATTTCAATCTGTGTGATTTGAGTTGATGATATTTTTCAGGGAGCATGAAAAATATGACATATGATGGAAATGACCCCCTACCGCCGCGGCATGACTATGTCGATTGGATTGAACAGAGTTGCCCAAAACATGGCAAAGAAGTGAATCTGATACCGCTCCTTGAAGATACCATCATGCAATTCAAGGAAGTGGAGCAGTATAAAAAACAGGACAGTCGTTTTATCGACCTAATCATCAAATACGTAAGGATGGTGGCAATTTTTTGTTTGTGGAGTGATAAACTGATTCATGATTGGGGAATAAAATTTCTGGGATACATGCAGCTAAATATTTGGTGAAAGAAGTGAGCGTTCAGTATAAATTGTGTGATAGGGCTGGTGTTCGGCCCCTGTAATTCGATGAGATTACTTTTTAAACTTATTTTTGAGAGGGTTATCTCTGTGTGGACTTTTTGTGATACGGTATGATATTATTTTTGTTTATTCTAAATAAAACAAACATGTACCACACGTTTGATCATTACTTCTATTTACAAATTTGTCAGATACTGTCAGTTTTCTCTGAAGAATCCATGTTAACCAGTTTTCTCAGTGAATTTCATATACTATTTCAGATACTATCCTGGTAGGTCCCAAATTAAAACAAAATCCATCCAGTAGTTACAGCCCCAGATTCGGAGAAATGCTGGAAAAAGTGATTTTTGCGAAAATAACAACTTTTGACTTTGCAAGCTAATAACTTTTACAAAAACCGTGCAAATGCGATGAGTGGTTTATTATTCCTTCGATTCAATAGGTAATGATTTGGGAAAACTATCATAACTTGCTCAAACATTAAATTAAAAGGTACATTTTTCGTCTAACTTTATAGTTGAAGAGACCATTTGACGACCATTCCAACAAGATTACGATTTTCATAGCGCCAACGATTCTCGAGTTATACCTTTATGCCCAATAAATTTGTGAAAATCTCCCAAATTTTACTAACTCCCTCAATATTTTACGTTTTACGTTTCAAGGCATAATATAGGATCCGAATATCCAGTAGAAAAAATCCTGTCCGTCTGCCGTACGCCGCCATCACTTTTTGGAGGAAACTATTATAGTTACATTTTTGAAATTTCACAAAAAGTCAATCGTGGCCTGACAACGGCTCAATTCTTTCGCCAAATCGCTATCTCAATTTTCAGGGTATTTTTGAGGGGGAGAATATTAGTATTTCCCAACGTTTCTCAGAAAAAGGTGTGTTTGATATCCATTTCTATAGATTTTTGGACGCTGTATCGGATAACACCATCGCGGGGTCGGTAGCTTTATTGGTTCTCGAGCTATCGCAGTTTGTGTGTAAAATTTGGGAGGTTTTCACAAAGTTGGCATGAGGGAATTACTTGAGAGTTCTTGGAGCTATAAAAATTGTTGTATATGCGTTGGAATGGTCGTCAAACACCCTATTCAACTGTACCGTTAGGCGAAAAAATTAGCATTTCATTTCGAAATTAAGAATAATAGCAATGGTTAAAATTACAATAGTTGTTACGGAGTTTTCCCACATAGCTACCAATCTGTTTCACAAATGTTCGGAATAAGTATCATCACAAATGGATATTCTTAAAATGACTATTGAAAAAAAGGAATAATAAACCACTGTACTATTATTTGCTGTATTTTTCATTGTCTGTAGACTTACACTGCTTTAGTTTGCGCACTTCACGCAATTCACGTTTCGCAATTCACATATCGATCATTTTTGATGAAGATCAAAATCCATAAAAAATGATCGATATTGACGTTTTTACATCAGATTTCAATAAATTTTATGTTATTTGACTCAGCTAACAATGTCCTTTACTTTTTGTGTCTACATTTATTTTCAATAAACTTTGTTTGATTTTTTGAGATGTACGATGGGTCGTGTCTCATGTATTTTTTCTTCTTATGTATGTTTTTCTTATACCGACAAATAGATCCCATTTGAATAGCATCAAAATTGAGCAAGTTGTTGAGCAAAATTGTCCAGAAAACCAGTGTTTCGCTACCAATGGCATGTGAATATAGCATGCGATCAATACTAGTTTCTTAATGATCAATGGTGTTGAGGCTGATATTGGTACAAAAATGACAGGTACATGGAAAGTAAAGTTTAGCATGCATTCATTCAACTTTTTTGTACATTATTGTTTTATGTTCGTAACTGTTGGAAAATATTTTTAGAATGTTGTATATTATTATATTCTTGGAGCATATCAAAATCTTAAGTTCAACAAATTTATCAAAGAACGCAGTAGCAATTAAAAAACAACGTTTTTTAAGAACAAAAAACTTTATTAAAAAATAAATTACAATTAATTGATCATTTTTGCCATTTTCTTTGAGGTTTTGTTGTCAGAAGAAAATCTTTTTCGTTTTTGTTTTTTAATTGTCCTCTTCTTTGATCTTGTTAAGATACCTCATCCTAATTATACACCTTTAGATCTCGTTCGAAAGTCTCGAAGTCTGATTAGGCTTTGAGGAAGGTTTATACCAGTGACGTCAGAGGAAGCTGCCCCTTGATGTTCGAGCCCGCCTTGTAATTTATACACCGACCCAAGGTGACAGGTGGGCTCGATCCGATACTAACCCGCACGGCATGACGTCACTGGTATAAAGACAAACACTAGTTAGATAGCTTTTAACTAACCTTTGGCAGCGGAATTTCATTACTTACTATTAATTATCATTTTTTCTCGATAAAATTCTTTTTTTTTTCTATAACCATACTTAGAATTAAATGATACAAAAATAATCTGATAGAATTCAAATAATTTAAAAATTGACTTTTAAAATACTTACCTAATCGTAAAGATTCAGATATTTTATTTTTGAAACACTTTTTTTTCATTTCTAACGTTCTTCACTGATGAAGTTAAAAAAATAAATCACCGTTGAAAAAAAGTGGGAAAAAATTATTGATATTGACGTTTTTACATCAGATTTCAATAAATTTTGTGTTATTTGACTCAGCTTAACAATGTCCTTTACTTTTTGTGTCTACATTTATTTTCAATACGCTTTTTCTAGGATATCTAGTCTGATAAAAATCAACTGAATTTTTGAGATGTACGATTGGTCGTTTCTTATGTATTTTCCACCGACATAATAATATAGATCCCATTTGAATAGCATCAAAATTGAGCAAGTTGATGAGCAAAATTTATTGTCCAGAAAACCAGTGTTTCGCCACCAATGGCATGTGAACCATATAAATATATCTTTTCCTTCTGAAAATAGCATGCGATCAATACTAGTTTCTTAGTGATCAATGGAGTTGAGGCTAGCTACTATTGGTGCAAAAATGACAGGTACATAGAAAGTAAAGTTTAGCATGAATGTACTCATTCAACTTTTTTTTTTGTTCATTATTGTTTTATGTTCATAACTGTTGGAGAATATTTTTAGAATGTTGTATAATATTCTTGGAGCATATATCAAAATCTTAAGTTCAACAAATTTATCAAAGAACACAGTAGCAATCAAAAAACAACGTTTTTGAAGAACAAAAAACTTTATTAAAAAATAAATTACAATTAATTTATCATTTTTGCCATTTTCTTTGAGGTTTTGTTGTCAGAAGAAAATCTTTTTCTTTTTTTTAATTGTCCTCTTCTTTGATCTTGTTAAGATACCTCATCCTAATTATACACCTTTAGATCTCGTTCGAAATCTTCTGCAGAAAAATGCTCGGAGCAAATAAATCCTACTGGCTGAGTTAGCAAGCATGTTGGGTAATTTTTTTGTTTATTTATTTTAATTTTTTTGTGAAAGGGAATTTATATTTGCAGTAGGTAGAAAGATAGCGAGCGTATCAGCTGAAGCTGAGGGCTCCATTTTTTATAGCTGGTAGCTTGTTCTAGCCGTCCATGTTCACCTATCTAAATTTTCAATTTGACAGTGTTTTATTTATATTAAATGAACAACTCCATTTTTTTCAGTTAGGTCGTACATTATTTAGGTACCTGATACATACCTACCTACAGTTCTTTCCTTGCATTTTGAAGAATGATACAACTCTTGCAGTATAAACCTTGTCATTCATCCGCTGTCCACTTGCCATTTTTCAGAGCTGGGATTTTGAGAAGCCTTCCCGTGCATAAAAGAAGCTGTACCTGTGCTGGCTGAAGAGATGGAGAAATAACCAAAACGACCAATGGGGGATGATAGTGGAGAGGAATGAGAAATATTCTGTTTGATCGACCAGTTATCAGTTGATGGTGCCCATTCAGAGCCGAAATATTTACCTAAATAATATTCACCCCCTCTCAATCGACTTATCACCTTCTTAAAAATTAATGTCCTGAAAAAGGGTATTTTCTGATGTATTGCCAAAAATAAATGTGTAATGCATATTTTCCATTGTCTCACTTTTTTTTCTTACCCACAACAATGAATACAGTAATTAACTCCTAGTAGCAGAGTGCAGTAGACTGAAACTGAAAGGTCTTGTTAACTTTTGGGGCCACTCTAAGTTGCATGCAGGTTGAAAAGGGATAAGACAGCATGTTTAATTTTTTGAGGATTTTTATTGCCCAATGTACAGAGTTTACCTATATTTTTTTTAAATCTTGGTTGGTGTAAGTAACAGCGTAATAATTATATTGCTCGATGAGAATGAAATGAACACGTCTATGTTCTGCCGAGACCGTACTCTACAGGTAATGTGAACAACTGAAGGTAGTAGGCTCGAATCGCTCCTGAAAACAATACACAATGTTGAAGAGTTGACCAGTTTTTAGATAATTTTATATAATAATAATCACTAGAGTAATTTTATGGAAGTGAGGAATGTTTTGTAAAGCAAATTAATGAATACGCCACATACCTACTTGTAATTCACCTTCAGATTGACTGTGAGACCCTGTGACTCAATCTTGACGTCCGTTTCTATAACCGAAAAAGTATCTTCTTCCTCAACAAAGCCTGAAAAAGGACATAAACCGTTGAAAATTATTTTAACTGGTTTCTTAAATCAATAGGGTCGAGGGGTAGAATAACTTAGTGCCTTTTTCCACTATTGGTTCACTAATTCGGCAAAGATTTTTCACCCCTTCGGACTGGTTAGGGCAGCATATTAGGTCGATTGGGTGCCAATAGTTTTATACATAGAAAATGTGGTAAACAATCAATGTATGTTTAAATAAATTAATATCATTGTCAATGAGTTTTTAATTAACACCACACTTTATCTCCTCATCCAACAACCTTGCTTTGACAAAACACTAGGTATTTCAGTTGTGACTGTATCATATTCGTGAGGAAGGGTTAGCAATAAGTGGCAGATTTTATCCGACTCATCAAACTTCGATCCGAGATCCTCTAACTCACGAACGATGGTGTCCACAACGAGAAAATGGTCAATGGAATAAACAAATTTATAGCAGAAACGTCGGCAGAACTGAAGTTGACGCGATGAGCGGGCTCCACGTCTGATAAGACATAGACGAGTCCTTTATCTTCGAGAATCATCTTTACTCGGAATAGCCGGTTTTTGAAATTTACGCCCAATAGAACGGGTAATAACGTCGAATTAGTCGTAAATTATTGAGGATTGATTTATGGCGAGGCGAAATTATCACGCACGCGGCCGAACGAAAAAAGGAAATCGAACGTAAACAAAGGGCAACCGGCTTCCGAAAATAATCACCCGCGTAAAAAACAATTTACGAATTAGCGCGCGCCGTGCAAATGACCATAATCTGTTGAGAAGAGTAAACGACGCTGGGAAAAACACGAAACTAATATTAATTAGTTTATTAGCGAAATATAGCAAAAAGCAAAATAGTTAACGGGAAGACAAACGAAAGTTCGAGAATGAATAATTATCACAGTACAGTAGTAACAGTGGGAGAAAAATATAGGTGATAAAGGTAAATATAATTACACTATACAAGGTAAAATATAATTTAAGAAAAAATTATTGAGACTGCCGCTCACATTCGGTCCCGAACGAGACATAAGGCCCGCCCACCTTCTCAAGGCTAGGCAAGGCAGAGCTCTCGCGGCTGGTACGGCCTTTCACCTCAGTCTCGTATCTCCTCGCGCCTGGCACGAACGTCCGCTGTGCTCAGTCTCGTATCACCTCGCGCCAAGTGTTTATTTTTCTTCTTCGTCCGAACTTCTATTATGGTAAGTTTACTACGTTGCTATTTATTTGCTTTCATACGCCTCATCTCATGGTCGGTCTCTAAATGCAACATGTGGCATGCGTTGAAGTGATTTGCTGTGCTATTGAGTAGGAGGATTCGAAAATACTTTTTCATAGTACATAATATCCAAACACAATTTGAAACGATGTAACAATTCTTGAGATTTTGTTGAAATCATCGTGTCCACAACACAGGTTATGATTAAAGACTGTAAGAACGTTCAAGTGTCAGCTATAGGATATTCTAATAATCAGAAAATTAAAATGTTGATAACTTATGTCAAGTTCACCAATTATGGCGAACTGGATTGGCTCCTTGATGTTTTGGTTTAATATTCAATAATAAACCATTGTAATCGCCCAAGAAAAAAAATTTTATAACCCTTCCTCAAAATTTGATGTTTTACGTTTCAAGGCATGTAGAATCCGAATATCAAATAAAAACGCTGCAAATGATTGTACACTGGTTAATTATTCCTTCGCTTCAATATTGATTTAGAAAGACTATCCATTTGTGATAGTAATTATTCCGAACAATTTTGACGTTTCCACCGAAAAACAGATTGGTAACTGTCGGGAAAAATCCGTAGCAACTATTGTAATTTTAATCGATTTTATTTTCTTAATTCCCTAATAATTGAAAACTAAATTTTTTGCCAAACGGTACAGTTGGAGAGAGTGTTTGACGACCATTCCAATGAGTATAGAACGATTTTTATAGCTCCAAGAACTCTCGAGTTTCTGAAAATCTCCCAAATTCGACACAAAAGCTGTGATAACTCGAGAACCCGCGACGGTCTCATTCGATTCAGCGTCCAAAAATCTATACAATTTGATACCACGTACACATTTTTCTGAAAGACCCTGGAAAATATGAATTTTCTCCCCCTCAAAACCCCCATGGAATGGGGCACCTCAGGAGAGCAGACGAAAAAAAGTTCATCATACAACATTTGGAAAAATGTTTAATTCTTCCAAAATATAAAAATAATAACTCACAGTATGAATCTTTTTATTCTCAAAGCTAAGTGCTTTCAGCAGACCGGACAACTGGTAACCAGGAATGTACATAATTTTAAAATATTATTTAACAGAAAAGGAACTATAAGGTCATTGAAACTTAGAATGCCTTATCGTAATAACAATTAGTAAATAGTGAGATCCGTTAGGTCCTCTAGGAATCGTATCGCATTATTGGATCGTTTGCCATTCATCTCAGTCGGTTTTGATAGCTTCAAAACAATAACATCATCGCCAATAAATTACTGTTCTTTTGTTTCAATAAATTTGTAGGCGCCAAGCAGTTTTTTATAGAACGCTCCTAGATAGCCTCTGCCATCGCAGGTGGAAATGACCTTAGCCACATAAAGTTGAATGGAATTTTTCGTTTTACACTGAACTCAAACAGCAGTGTAGTCATTAGGCAAAATTGCTAGCGGGTTTTTACTTCCCTGTTATCTCTGTGTGGACTTTTTGTGATACGGTATGATATTATTATTTGTTTATTCTAAATAAAACAAACATGTACCACACCTTTGATCATTACTTCTATTTACAAATTTGTCAGATACTGTCAGTTTTCTCTGAAGAATCCATGTTAACCAGTTTTCTCAGTGAACTTCAAGAGATTAAATTTCAATCTCTTGCGGCCTGAGAAAACTGGAAATGCATGAGTCAACGTACTATTTTGTAGTATCTTTTATAAAAGAGCGGCAAAAACCTATATCGACTTAACTGGTTCGATTCAATTACTCCACTCTATAGATAAACATCGATTTATTTCATCGATAAGAAGCTATCGATTAGTGTTTAGTTCCAGTGCCGTGCGAAGAGCAGTGTCTAGCTTCAATTTTGTTCAAAAATCTGATATTGCGTGTAGAGAAGAAAACGTAAAAAAAAAACGTGATGCCGACTTTCACTTTTTTGAGGTTTTTCGAGTACCCAGCCACGTCGAGAAAAAAATATGAACACTATTGCACTTGGAAGTACTTAGCAAGAGCTTTCCAACGATGGTAAAAAATCAATTTTAGGTGGCATAATGACGGAGCAATCGATGTTTTTATAGACCTATGTATGAGACCTCATAACTTCTAAACGAAAACTGTTTTTTCATAGTTTGTAAACCTAAATTGTTCACATTTAAGACTAGTTTACGTAATCAACGTTTGGTATTGATTGGACTAAAAGTAAATAATACTTCTAAGGCCGTATTTCTTAAAAATTTGTTTCAAAATCACGTTTTTGGAATATATATGGTTGTAGAAAAAAAACTACGTTAGTCATAGAATTTTCGTTGAAAGATTTGAATTTAGCGTTAAATGTTCAAGAAAAAATAACATGCAGGTAGTTGCCGCGAAGTTGCGACATTTTTGTTATTTTTTTCCTTTTCAGAGTTTGTATTATAGGCAGATAATTTTCAAAGTTGGTTTTATTATTTTTTTAAACTTTTTTTCTTCTTATTTTAGTGTCATACAATTATGGACAGCTCTCTTCACAAAATTTGCCCAAGCTTTCTTCATGGTGGTTTTGTCACTTACTACCAACAGACCAAACCAAATTCATAAATCTGTTGGACACTGAAGATCTAAACTATAATGATTGCCTAACTACTTTCAATGTTATTATGTTGATTGAGAGTGAGTTTGAACGTTAGAAATTAATGGAATAATCTATCCACTGATTTGAGACTCTTGGTCTACATACCGGATGCTTTGATCCCATTGATCCACCTTACAAAACTCAAATAATTTAGTACACCATTTTTGATTACTGAAATGCTCCAATTTACTTGTTCTGTATTTCTCAAATGATAATAGAGTTATGATTTTCTCGAGCCTATCCGCAATTACACTGAATGAGAGGATCCGAACAAAATTTCAGAAATTCACCCAACGTTTGTGCATTATAATGACAGGATTTGGCCCTCAAAACCATGTAATTTGTTGAAAAAGTAATGCTGAATTCAAACCTGTTAACGAAAATTCTATGACTAACGTAGTTTTTTTTTCTACAAGCATAAATAGTTCAAAAAACGTGATTTCGAAACAATTTTTTTAGAATTACGGCCTGAAAAGTATCTACGCTTGGTTCGATCAATACCAAACTTATATCACGTAAACTAGACTTAAATTTGAACAATTTTAGTCTTCAAACTAAGGAAAAACAGTTTTCGTTTAGAAATTATGCAGTCCCAAACATAGGTCCCTAAAAACATCGATTGCTCCCGTATTAAAATTGATTTTTAACCATCATTGGAAAAATCAGTATATTTGAATGCTTGAAGTTCTTTAATGTTTGTAGCGATGTGTAAATTACTTGATTCCCCCTTCAGGGACGGTCATAAATTTTTGGGTGTCATTGCTATAAAAATGACCTCATTTTATGATACTTGGCTTGTGTTGTTAGGCTCAGATACTGCACTTCTGCATTATCAACCTAATTCGTAGGTTTTTCTACTTTTCTTTTTTTTTTTCTCAAAACAGTTGTAGTGTACTAACGTTGCGGCCTTCGTACTAGTTTCTTGATTTTATAATTTTGGTTATATCTGTTACCGACTACATCATGTATGTTCTGTGTTATCTATGTACACTTCAACACAGTTACTAGTAGGAGTCACATAAATATGATCATGCAATTATGTGTGGAATCAAAAGTTTGGTAATAAATAAATCAGTCGAGCATGATTGTGCGTAGTGAACGTTGTTTAACAACGTGTTGTTTCAGTGTGGTTAAGGATGGCTCCTGATACGTTGGAACTTTGTAAGGAGAACATCCAACCCCTGGAGCAGGGACGAGAGCAAGCAAACATTGATTAGCTCTTCGTGCCCTGAGTGATGTTGAACTTCGGGCAAAACTCCAAAAAGAGCGAGAGTTTGTATATTATAGCTGTTTTTAATTTTTCTTGTTACTAATTAATTTCAATCTGTGTGATTTGAGTTGATGATATTTTTCAGGGAGCATGAAAAATATGACATATGATGGAAATGACCCCCTACCGCCGCGGCATGACTATGTCGATTGGATTGAACAGAGTTGCCCAAAACATGGCAAAGAAGTGAATCTGATACCGCTCCTTGAAGATACCATCATGCAATTCAAGGAAGTGGAGCAGTATAAAAAACAGGACAGTCGTTTTATCGACCTAATCATCAAATACGTAAGGATGGTGGCAATTTTTTGTTTGTGGAGTGATAAACTGATTCATGATTGGGGAATAAAATTTCTGGGATACATGCAGCTAAATATTTGGTGAAAGAAGTGAGCGTTCAGTATAAATTGTGTGATAGGGCTGGTGTTCGGCCCCTGTAATTCGATGAGATTACTTTTTAAACTTATTTTTGAGAGGGATACTATCCTGGTAGGTCCCAAATTAAAACAAAATCCATCCAGTAGTTACAGCCCCAGATTCGGAGAAATGCTGGAAAAAGTGATTTTTGCGAAAATAGCAACTTTTGACTTTGCGAGCTTTGTTAGAAATTAATGGAATAATCTATCCACTGATTTGAGACTCTTGGTCTACATACCGGATGCTTTGATCCCATTGATCCACCTTACAAAACTCAAATAATTTAGTACACCATTTTTGACTACTGAAATGCTCCAATTTACTTGTTCTGTATACTGTATTTCTCAAATGATAATAGAGTTATGATTTTCTCGAGCCTATCCGCAATTACACTGAATGAGAGGATCCGAACAAAATTTCAGAAATTCACCCAACGTTTGTGCATTATAATGACAGGATTTGGCCCTCAAAACCATGTAATTTGTTGAAAAAGTAATGCTGAATTCAAACCTGTTAACGAAAATTCTATGACTAACGTAGTTTTTTTTCTACAAGCATAAATAGTTCAAAAAACGTGATTTCGAAACAATTTTTTTAGAATTACGGCCTGAAAAGTATCTACGCTTGGTTCGATCAATACCAAACTTATATCACGTAAACTAGACTTAAATTTTAACAATTTTAGTCTTCAAACTAAGGAAAAACAGTTTTCGTTTAGAAATTATGCAGTCCCAAACATAGGTCCCTAAAAACATCGATTGCTCCCGTATTAAAATTGATTTTTAACCATCATTGGAAAAATCAGTATATTTGAATGCTTGAAGTTCTTTAATGTTTGTAGCGATGTGTAAATTACTTGATTCCCCCTTCAGGGACGGTCATAAATTTTTGGGTGTCATTGCTATAAAAATGACCTCATTTTATGATACTTGGCTTGTGTTGTTAGGCTCAGATACTGCACTTCTGCATTATCAACCTAATTCGTAGGTTTTTCTACTTTTCTTTTTTTTTTCTCAAAACAGTTGTAGTGTACTAACGTTGCGGCCTTCGTACTAGTTTCTTGATTTTATAATTTTGGTTATATCTGTTACCGACTACATCATGTATGTTCTGTGTTATCTATGTACACTTCAACACAGTTACTGGTAGGAGTCACATAAATATGATCATGCAATTATGTGTGGAATCAAAAGTTTGGTAATAAATAAATCAGTCGAGCATGATTGTGCGTAGTGAACGTTGTTTAACAACGTGTTGTTTCAGTGTGGTTAAGGATGGCTCCTGATACGTTGGAACTTTGTAAGGAGAACATCCAACCCCTGGAGCAGGGACGAGAGCAAGCAAACATGGATTAGCTCTTCGTGCCCTGAGTGATGTTGAACTTCGGGCGAAACTCCAAAAAGAGCGAGAGTTTGTATATTATAGCTGTTTTTAATTTTTCTTGTTACTAATTAATTTCAATCTGTGTGATTTGAGTTGATGATATTTTTCAGGGAGCATGAAAAATATGACATATGATGGAAATGACCCCCTACCGCCGCGGCATGACTATGTCGATTGGATTGAACAGAGTTGCCCAAAACATGGCAAAGAAGTGAATCTGATACCGCTCCTTGAAGATACCATCATGCAATTCAAGGAAGTGGAGCAGTATAAAAAACAGGACAGTCGTTTTATCGACCTAATCATCAAATACGTAAGGATGGTGGCAATTTTTTGTTTGTGGAGTGATAAACTGATTCATGATTGGGGAATAAAATTTCTGGGATACATGCAGCTAAATATTTGGTGAAAGAAGTGAGCGTTCAGTATAAATTGTGTGATAGGGCTGGTGTTCGGCCCCTGTAATTCGATGAGATTACTTTTTAAACTTATTTTTGAGAGGGATACTATCCTGGTAGGTCCCAAATTAAAACAAAATCCATCCAGTAGTTACAGCCCCAGATTCGGAGAAATGCTGGAAAAAGTGATTTTTGCGAAAATAGCAACTTTTGACTTTGCGAGCTTTGTTAGAAATTAATGGAATAATCTATCCACTGATTTGAGACTCTTGGTCTACATACCGGATGCTTTGATCCCATTGATCCACCTTACAAAACTCAAATAATTTAGTACACCATTTTTGACTACTGAAATGCTCCAATTTACTTGTTCTGTATACTGTATTTCTCAAATGATAATAGAGTTATGATTTTCTCGAGCCTATCCGCAATTACACTGAATGAGAGGATCCGAACAAAATTTCAGAAATTCACCCAACGTTTGTGCATTATAATGACAGGATTTGGCCCTCAAAACCATGTAATTTGTTGAAAAAGTAGTGCTGAATTCAAACCTGTTAACGAAAATTCTATGACTAACGTAGTTTTTTTTCTACAAGCATAAATAGTTCAAAAAACGTGATTTCGAAACAATTTTTTTAGAATTACGGCCTGAAAAGTATCTACGCTTGGTTCGATCAATACCAAACTTATATCACGTAAACTAGACTTAAATTTGAACAATTTTAGTCTTCAAACTAAGGAAAAACAGTTTTCGTTTAGAAATTATGCAGTCCCAAACATAGGTCCCTAAAAACATCGATTGCTCCCGTATTAAAATTGATTTTTAACCATCATTGGAAAAATCAGTATATTTGAATGCTTGAAGTTCTTTAATGTTTGTAGCGATGTGTAAATTACTTGATTCCCCCTTCAGGGACGGTCATAAATTTTTGGGTGTCATTGCTATAAAAATGACCTCATTTTATGATACTTGGCTTGTGTTGTTAGGCTCAGATACTGCACTTCTGCATTATCAACCTAATTCGTAGGTTTTTCTACTTTTCTTTTTTTTTTCTCAAAACAGTTGTAGTGTACTAACGTTGCGGCCTTCGTACTAGTTTCTTGATTTTATAATTTTGGTTATATCTGTTACCGACTACATCATGTATGTTCTGTGTTATCTATGTACACTTCAACACAGTTACTGGTAGGAGTCACATAAATATGATCATGCAATTATGTGTGGAATCAAAAGTTTGGTAATAAATAAATCAGTCGAGCATGATTGTGCGTAGTGAACGTTGTTTAACAACGTGTTGTTTCAGTGTGGTTAAGGATGGCTCCTGATACGTTGGAACTTTGTAAGGAGAACATCCAACCCCTGGAGCAGGGACGAGAGCAAGCAAACATGGATTAGCTCTTCGTGCCCTGAGTGATGTTGAACTTCGGGCGAAACTCCAAAAAGAGCGAGAGTTTGTATATTATAGCTGTTTTTAATTTTTCTTGTTACTAATTAATTTCAATCTGTGTGATTTGAGTTGATGATATTTTTCAGGGAGCATGAAAAATATGACATATGATGGAAATGACCCCCTACCGCCGCGGCATGACTATGTCGATTGGATTGAACAGAGTTGCCCAAAACATGGCAAAGAAGTGAATCTGATACCGCTCCTTGAAGATACCATCATGCAATTCAAGGAAGTGGAGCAGTATAAAAAACAGGACAGTCGTTTTATCGACCTAATCATCAAATACGTAAGGATGGTGGCAATTTTTTGTTTGTGGAGTGATAAACTGATTCATGATTGGGGAATAAAATTTCTGGGATACATGCAGCTAAATATTTGGTGAAAGAAGTGAGCGTTCAGTATAAATTGTGTGATAGGGCTGGTGTTCGGCCCCTGTAAGTCGATGAGATTACTTTTTAAACTTATTTTTGAGAGGGTTATCTCTGTGTGGACTTTTTGTGATACGGTATGATATTATTTTTGTTTATTCTAAATAAAACAAACATGTACCACACGTTTGATCATTACTTCTATTTACAAATTTGTCAGATACTGTCAGTTTTCTCTGAAGAATCCATGTTAACCAGTTTTCTCAGTGAATTTCATATACTATTTCAGATACTATCCTGGTAGGTCCCAAATTAAAACAAAATCCATCCAGTAGTTACAGCCCCAGATTCGGAGAAATGCTGGAAAAAGTGATTTTTGCGAAAATAGCAACTTTTGACTTTGCAAGCTAATAACTTTTACAAAAACCGTGCAAATGCAATGAGTGGTTTATTATTCCTTCGATTCAATAGGTAATGATTTGGGAAAACTATCATAACTTGCTCAAACATTAAATTAAAAGGTACATTTTTCGTCTAACTTTATAGTTGAAGAGACCATTTGACGACCATTCCAACAAGATTACGATTTTCATAGCGCCAACGATTCTCGAGTTATACCTTTATGCCCAATAAATTTGTGAAAATCTCCCAAATTTTACTAACTCCCTCAACATTTTACGTTTTACGTTTCAAGGCATAATATAGGATCCGAATATCCAGTAGAAAAAATCCTGTCCGTCTGCCGTACGCCGCCATCACTTTTTGGAGGAAACTATTATAGTTACATTTTTGAAATTTCACAAAAAGTCAATCGTGGCCTGACAACGGCTCAATCCTTTCGCCAAATCGCTATCTCAATTTTCAGGGTATTTTTGAGGGGGAGAATATTCGTATTTCCCAACGTTTCTCAGAAAAAGGTGTGTTTGATATCCATTTCTATAGATTTTTGGACGCTGAATCGGATAACACCATCGCGGGGTCGGTAGCTTTATTGGTTCTCGAGCTATCGCAGTTTGTGTGTAAAATTTGGGAGGTTTTCACAAAGTTGGCATGAGGGAATTACTTGAGAGTTCTTGGAGCTATAAAAATTGTTGTATATATGCGTTGGAATGGTCGTCAAACACCCTATTCAACTGTACCGTTAGGCGAAAAAATTAGCATTTCATTTCGAAATTAAGAATAATAGCAATGATTAAAATTACAATAGTTGTTACGGAGTTTTCCCACATAGCTACCAATCTGTTTCACAAATGTTCGGAATAAGTATCATCACAAATGGATATTCTTAAAATGACTATTGAAAAAAAGGAATAATAAACCACTGTACTATTATTTGCTGTATTTTTCATTGTCTGTAGACTTACACTGCTTTAGTTTGCGCACTTCACGCAATTCACGTTTCGCAATTCACATATCGATCATTTTTGATGAAGATCAAAATCCATAAAAAATGATCGATATTGACGTTTTTACATCAGATTTCAATAAATTTTATGTTATTTGACTCAGCTAACAATGTCCTTTACTTTTTGTGTCTACATTTATTTTCAATAAACTTTGTTTGAATTTTTGAGATGTACGATGGGTCGTGTCTCATGTATTTTTTCTTCTTATGTATGTTTTTCTTATACCGACAAATAGATCCCATTTGAATAGCATCAAAATTGAGCAAGTTGTTGAGCAAAATTGTCCAGAAAACCAGTGTTTCGCTACCAATGGCATGTGAATATAGCATGCGATCAATACTAGTTTCTTAATGATCAATGGTGTTGAGGCTGATATTGGTACAAAAATGACAGGTACATGGAAAGTAAAGTTTAGCATGCATTCATTCAACTTTTTTGTACATTATTGTTTTATGTTCGTAACTGTTGGAAAATATTTTTAGAATGTTGTATATTATTATATTCTTGGAGCATATCAAAATCTTAAGTTCAACAAATTTATCAAAGAACACAGTAGCAATAAAAAAACAACGTTTTTGAAGAACAAAAAACTTTATTAAAAAATAAATTACAATTAATTTATCATTTTTGCCATTTTCTTGAGGTTTTGTTGTCAGAAGAAAATCTTTTTCGTTTTTGTTTTTTAATTGTCCTCTTCTTTGATCTTGTTAAGATACCTCATCCTAATTATACACCTTTAGATCTCGTTCGAAAGTCTCGAAGTCTGATGAGGCTTTGAGGAAGGTTTATACCAGTGACGTCAGAGGAAGCTGCTCCTTGATGTTCGAGCCCGCCTTGTAATTTATACACCGACCCAAGGTGACAGGTGGGCTCGATCCGATACTAACCCGCACGGCATGACGTCACTGGTATAAAGACAAACACTAGTTAGATAGCTTTTAACTAACCTTTGGCAGCGGAATTTCATTACTTACTATTAATTATCATTTTTTCTCGATAAAATTTTTTTTTATCTATAACCGTACTTAGAATTAAATGATACAAAAATAATCTGATAGAATTCAAATAATTTAAAAATTGACTTTTAAAATACTTACCTAATCGTAAACATTCGGATATTTTATTTTTGAAACACTATTTTTTCATTTCTAACGTTCTTCACTGATGAAGTTAAAAAAATAAATCACCGTTGAAAAAAAAGTGGGGAAAAATGATTGATATTGACGTTTTTACATCAGATTTCAATAAATTTTGTGTTATTTTACTCTGCTTAACAATGTCCTTTACTTTTTGTGTCTACATTTATTTTCAATAAACTTTTTCTAGGATATCTAGTCTGATAAAAATCAACTGAATTTTTGAGATGTACGATTGGTCGTTTCTTATGTATTTTCCACCGACATAATATTATAGATCCCATTTGAATAGCATCAAAATTGAGCAAGTTGATGAGCAAAATTTATTGTCCAGAAAACCAGTGTTTCACCACCAATGGCATGTGAATATAGCATGCGATCAATACTAGTTTCTTAGTGATCAATGGAGTTGAGGCTAGCTACTATTGGTGCAAAAATGACAGGTACATAGAAAGTAAAGTTTAGCATGAATGTACTCATTCAACTTTTTTTTTGTTCATTATTGTTTTATGTTCATAACTGTTGGAGAATATTTTTAGAATGATGTATAATATTCTTGGAGCATATCAAAATCTTAAGTTCAACAAATTTATCAAAGAACACAGTAGCAATCAAAAAACAACGTTTTTGAAGAACTAAAAACTTTATTAAAAAATAAATTACAATTAATTTATCATTTTTGCCATTTTCTTTGAGGTTTTGTTGTCAGAAGAAAATCTTTTTCTTTTTTTTAATTGTAACGAAAACGACCAATGGGGGATGATAGTGGAGAGGAATGAGAAATATTCTGTTTGATCGACCAGTTATCAGTTGATGGTGCCCATTCAGAGCCGAAATATTTACCTAAATAATATTCACCCCCTCTCAATCGACTTATCACCTTCTTGAAAATTAATGTCCTGAAAAAGGGTATTTTCTGATGTATTGCCAAAAATAAATGTGTAATGCATATTTTCCATTGTCTCACTTTTTTCTTACCCACAACAATGAATACAGTAATTAACTCCTAGTAGCAGAGTGCAGTAGACTGAAACTGAAAGGTCTTGTTAACTTTTGGGGCCACTCTAAGTTGCATGCAGGTTGAAAAGGGATAAGACAGCATGTTTAATTTTTTGAGGATTTTTATTGCCCAATGTACAGAGTTTACCTATATTTTTTTTAAATCTTGGTTGGTGTAAATAACAGCGAAATAATTATTTTGCTCGATGAGAATGAAATGAACACGTCTATGTTCTGCCGAGACCGTACTCTACAGGTAATGTGAACAACTGAAGGTAGTAGGCTCGAATCGCTCCTGAAACCAATAGGTACACAATGTTGAAGAGTTGACCAGTTGTTAGATAATTTTATATAATAATAATCACTCGAGTAATTTTATGGAAGTGAGGAATGTTTTGTAAAGCAAATTAATGAATACGCCACATACTTGTAATTCACCTTCAGATTGACTGTGAGACCCTGTGACTCAATCTTGACGTCCGTTTCCATAACCGAAAAAGTATCTTCTTCCTCAACAAAGCCTGAAAAAGGACATAAACCGTTGAAAATTATTTTAACTGGTTTCTTAAATCAATAGGGTCGAGGGGTAGAATAACTTAGTGCCTTTTTCCACTATTGGTTCACTAATTCGGCAAAGATTTTTCACCCCTTCGGACTGGTTAGGGCAGCATAGGTGGATTGAGTGCCAATAGTTTTATACATAGAAAAAGTGGTAAACAATCAATCAACATGGCCAGGCGAAATTATCACGTACGCGGCCGAACGTAAACAAAGGGCAACCGGCTTCCGAAAATAATCACTCGTGTAAAAAACAATATTTACGAATTAGCGCGTGGAAATGACCATTACCTACCTGTTAAGAAGAGTAGGCGACGCAGGGAAAAACACGAAACTAATATTGATTAGTTTATTAGCGAAATATAGAAAAATAGTTAACGGGAAGACAAACGAAAGTTCGAGAATGAATAATTATCACAGTACAGTAGTAACAGATAAGATACATGTTGAGCAAGAGAGAGGGCGTAGAACTGTCCATCCAAGTCAAACATTCCAAGAGCTGGTCAATTCACATAATATGATTTTTGTCCTTAAAATAATGCTCTTCTAGCTTAAAAGTTAATTAACTACTCAATATTGAATTATTGGATGATCGGCATAATTTCTTTTGATTATTTCACAAATTAAAAAGCTACTAGTTAGTTCATTGTTCATGTAGGTATCAATTTAATCATGTTAGAGTGGGAGAAAAATATAGGTAATAAAGGTAAATATAATTACCCTATACAAGGTAAAATATAATTTAAGAAAAAATTATTGAGACTGCCGCTCACATTCGGTCCCG
Organism: Tupiocoris notatus; assembly: GCA_037159825.1. Classification (NCBI taxonomy): domain Eukaryota; kingdom Metazoa; phylum Arthropoda; class Insecta; order Hemiptera; family Miridae; genus Tupiocoris; species Tupiocoris notatus. The sequence continues at coordinate 11,057 of JASJUZ010000154.1, read as the reverse complement.
AACGAGATGTCTCGGCGGGCCTTATGTAAGGCCCGCCCACCTTCTCAAGGCTAGGCAAGGCAGAGCTCTCGCGGCTGGTACGGCCTTTCACCTCAGTCTCGTATCTCCTCGCGCCTGGCACGAACGTCCGCTGTGCTCAGTCTCGTATCACCTCGCGCCAAGTGTTTATTTTTCTTCTTCGTCCGAACTTCTATTATGGTAAGTTTACTACGTTGCTATTTATTTGCTTTCATACGCCTCATCTCATGGTCGGTCTCTAAATGCAACATGTGGCATGCGTTGAAGTGATTTGCTGTGCTATTGAGTAGGAGGGTTCGAAAATACTTTTTCATAGTACATAATATCCAAACACAATTTGAAACGATGTACCTCACAATTCTTGAGATTTTGTTGAAATCATGCTGGACTCCTGTATTTTCGTGTCCACAACACAGGTTATGATAATGACTGTAAGAACGTTCAAGTGACAGCATTGTAATGATGAATAGTAAATCTAAATTAAAGCTATAGGATATTCTAATAATCAGAAAATTAAAATGTTGATATCTAATTATCAAGTTCACTAATTATGGCGAACTGGATTGGCTCCTTGATGTTTTAGTTTATTATTCATAATAAACCATTGCAATCGCCCAAGAAAAAAAATGTTATAACCCTTCCTCAAAATTTGATGTTTTACGTTTCAAGGCATGTAGAATCCGAATATCAAATAAAAACGCCGCAAATGATTGTACACTGGTTAATTATTCCTTCGCTTCAATATTGATTTAGAAAGACTATCCATTTGTGATAGTAATTATTCCGAACAATTTGGACGTTTCCACCGAAAAACAGATTGGTAACTGTCGGAAAAATCCGTAGCAACTATTGTAATTTTAATCGATTTTATTTTCTTAATTCCCTAATAATTGAAAACTAAATTTTTTGCCAAACGGTACAGTTGGAGAGAGTGTTTGACGACCATTCCAATGAGTATAGAACGATTTTTATAGCTCCAAGAACTCTCGAGTTTCTGAAAATCTCCCAAATTCGACACAAAAGCTGTGATAACTCGAGAACCCGCGACGGTCTCATTCGATTCAGCGTCCAAAAATCTATACAATTTGATACCACGTACACATTTTTCTGAAAGACCCTGGAAAATATGAATTTTCTCCCCCTCAAAACCCCCATGGAATGGGGCACCTCAGGAGAGCAGACGAAAAAAAGTTCATCATACAACATTTGGAAAAATGTTTAATTCTTCCAAAATATAAAAATAATAACTCACAGTATGAATCTTTTTATTCTCAAAGCTAAGTGCTTTCAGCAGACTGGACAACTGGTAACCAGGAATGTACATAATTTTAAAATATTATTTAACAGAAAAGGAACTATAAGGTCATTGAAACTTAGAATGCCTTATCGTAATAACAATTAGTAAATAGTGAGATCCGTTAGGTCCTCTAGGAATCGTATCGCATTATTGGATCGTTTGCCATTCATCTCAGTCGGTTTTGATAGCTTCAAAACAATAACATCATCGCCAATAAATTACTGTTCTTTTGTTTCAATAAATTTGTAGGCGCCAAGCAGTTTTTTATAGAACGCTCCTAGATAGCCTCTGCCATCGCAGGTGGAAATGACCTTAGCCACATAAAGTTGAATGGAATTTTTCGTTTTACACTGAACTCAAACAGCAGTGTAGTCATTAGGCAAAATTGCTAGCGGGTTTTTACTTCCCTGTTATCTCTGTGTGGACTTTTTGTGATACGGTATGATATTATTATTTGTTTATTCTAAATAAAACAAACATGTACCACACCTTTGATCATTACTTCTATTTACAAATTTGTCAGATACTGTCAGTTTTCTCTGAAGAATCGATGTTAACCAGTTTTCTCAGTGAACTTCAAGAGATTAAATTTCAATCTCTTGCGGCCTGAGAAAACTGGAAATGCATGAGTCAACGTACTATTTTGTAGTATCTTTTATAAAAGAGCGGCAAAAACCTATATCGACTTAACTGGTTCGATTCAATTACTCCACTCTATAGATAAACATCGATTTATTTCATCGATAAGAAGCTATCGATTAGTGTTTAGTTCCAGTGCCGTGCGAAGAGCAGTGTCTAGCTTCAATTTTGTTCAAAAATCTGATATTGCGTGTAGAGAAGAAAACGTAAAAAAAAAACGTGATGCCGACTTTCACTTTTTTGAGGTTTTTCGAGTACCCAGCCACGTCGAGAAAAAAATATGAACACTATTGCACTTGGAAGTACTTAGCAAGAGCTTTCCAACGATGGTAAAAAATCAATTTTAGGTGGCATAATGACGGAGCAATCGATGTTTTTATAGACCTATGTATGAGACCTCATAACTTCTAAACGAAAACTGTTTTTTCATAGTTTGTAAACCTAAATTGTTCACATTTAAGACTAGTTTACGTAATCAACGTTTGGTATTGATTGGACTAAAAGTAAATAATACTTCTAAGGCCGTATTTCTTAAAAATTTGTTTCAAAATCACGTTTTTGGAATATATATGGTTGTAGAAAAAAAACTACGTTAGTCATAGAATTTTCGTTGAAAGATTTGAATTTAGCGTTAAATGTTCAAGAAAAAATAACATGCAGGTAGTTGCCGCGAAGTTGCGACATTTTTGTTATTTTTTTCCTTTTCAGAGTTTGTATTATAGGCAGATAATTTTCAAAGTTGGTTTTATTATTTTTTTAAACTTTTTTTCTTCTTATTTTAGTGTCATACAATTATGGACAGCTCTCTTCACAAAATTTGCCCAAGCTTTCTTCATGGTGGTTTTGTCACTTACTACCAACAGACCAAACCAAATTCATAAATCTGTTGGACACTGAAGATCTAAACTATAATGATTGCCTAACTACTTTCAATGTTATTATGTTGATTGAGAGTGAGTTTGAACGTTAGAAATTAATGGAATAATCTATCCACTGATTTGAGACTCTTGGTCTACATACCGGATGCTTTGATCCCATTGATCCACCTTACAAAACTCAAATAATTTAGTACACCATTTTTGATTACTGAAATGCTCCAATTTACTTGTTCTGTATTTCTCAAATGATAATAGAGTTATGATTTTCTCGAGCCTATCCGCAATTACACTGAATGAGAGGATCCGAACAAAATTTCAGAAATTCACCCAACGTTTGTGCATTATAATGACAGGATTTGGCCCTCAAAACCATTTAATTTGTTGAAAAAGTAATGCTGAATTCAAACCTGTTAACGAAAATTCTATGACTAACGTAGTTTTTTTTCTACAAGCATAAATAGTTCAAAAAACGTGATTTCGAAACAATTTTTTTAGAATTACGGCCTGAAAAGTATCTACGCTTGGTTCAATCAATACCAAACTTATATCACGTAAACTAGGCTTGAATTTGAACAATTTTAGTCTTCAAACTAAGGAAAAACAGTTTTCGTTTAGAAATTATGCAGTCCCAAACATAGGTCCCTAAAAACATCGATTGCTCCCGTATTAAAATTGATTTTTAACCATCATTGGAAAAATCAGTATATTTGAATGCTTGAAGTTCTTTAATGTTTGTAGCGATGTGTAAATTACTTGATTCCCCCTTCAGGGACGGTCATAAATTTTTGGGTGTCATTGCTATAAAAATGACCTCATTTTATGATACTTGGCTTGTGTTGTTAGGCTCAGATACTGCACTTCTGCATTATCAACCTAATTCGTAGGTTTTTCTACTTTTCTTTTTTTTTTTCTCAAAACAGTTGTAGTGTACTAACGTTGCGGCCTTCGTACTAGTTTCTTGATTTTATAATTTTGGTTATATCTGTTACCGACTGCATCATGTATGTTCTGTGTTATCTATGTACACTTCAACACAGTTACTGGTAGGAGTCACATAAATATGATCATGCAATTATGTGTGGAATCAAAAGTTTGGTAATAAATAAATCAGTCGAGCATGATTGTGCGTAGTGAACGTTGTTTAACAACGTGTTGTTTCAGAGTGGTTAAGGATGGCTCCTGATACGTTGGAACTTTGTAAGGAGAACATCCAACCCCTGGAGCAGGGACGAGAGCAAGCAAACTTGGATTAGCACTTCGTGCCCTGAGTGATGTTGAACTTCGGGCGAAACTCCAAAAAGAGCGAGAGTTTGTATATTATAGCTGTTTTTAATTTTTCTTGTTGCTAATTAATTTCAATCTGTGTGATTTGAGTTGATGATATTTTTCAGGGAGCATGAAAAATATGACATATGATGGAAATGACCCCCTACCGCCGCGGCATGACTATGTCGATTGGATTGAACAGAGTTGCCCAAAACATGGCAAAGAAGTGAATCTGATACCGCTCCTTGAAGATACCATCATGCAATTCAAGGAAGTGGAGCAGTATAAAAAACAGGACAGTCGTTTTATCGACCTAATCATCAAATACGTAAGGATGGTGGCAATTTTTTGTTTGTGGAGTGATAAACTGATTCATGATTGGGGAATAAAATTTCTGGGATACATGCAGCTAAATATTTGGTGAAAGAAGTGAGCGTTCAGTATAAATTGTGTGATAGGGCTGGTGTTCGGCCCCTGTAATTCGATGAGATTACTTTTTAAACTTATTTTTGAGAGGGATACTATCCTGGTAGGTCCCAAATTAAAACAAAATCCATCCAGTAGTTACAGCCCCAGATTCGGAGAAATGCTGGAAAAAGTGATTTTTGCGAAAATAGCAACTTTTGACTTTGCAAGCTAATAACTTTTACAAAAACCGTGCAAATGCAATGAGTGGTTTATTATTCCTTCGATTCAATAGGTAATGATTTGGGAAAACTATCATAACTTGCTCAAACATTAAATTAAAAGGTACATTTTTCGTCTAACTTTATAGTTGAAGAGACCATTTGACGACCATTCCAACAAGATTACGATTTTCATAGCGCCAACGATTCTCGAGTTATACCTTTATGCCCAATAAATTTGTGAAAATCTCCCAAATTTTACTAACTCCCTCAACATTTTACGTTTTACGTTTCAAGGCATAATATAGGATCCGAATATCCAGTAGAAAAAATCCTGTCCGTCTGCCGTACGCCGCCATCACTTTTTGGAGGAAACTATTATAGTTACATTTTTGAAATTTCACAAAAAATCAATCGTGGCCTGACAACGGCTCAATTCTTTCGCCAAATCGCTATCTCAATTTTCAGGGTATTTTTGAGGGGGAGAATATTCGTATTTCCCAACGTTTCTCAGAAAAAGGTGTGTTTGATATCCATTTCTATAGATTTTTGGACGCTGAATCGGATAACACCATCGCGGGGTCGGTAGCTTTATTGGTTCTCGAGCTATCGCAGTTTGTGTGTAAAATTTGGGAGGTTTTCACAAAGTTGGCATGAGGGAATTACTTGAGAGTTCTTGGAGCTATAAAAATTGTTGTATATGCGTTGGAATGGTCGTCAAACACCCTATTCAACTGTACCGTTAGGCGAAAAAATTAGCATTTCATTTCGAAATTAAGAATAATAGCAATGATTAAAATTACAATAGTTGTTATGGAGTTTTCCCACATAGCTACCAATCTGTTTCACAAATGTTCGGAATAAGTATCATCACAAATGGATATTCTTAAAATGACTATTGAAAAAAAGGAATAATAAACCACTGTACTATTATTTGCTGTATTTTTCATTGTCTGTAGACTTACACTGCTTTAGTTTGCGCACTTCACGCAATTCACGTTTCGCAATTCACATATCGATCATTTTTGATGAAGATCAAAATCCATAAAAAATGATCGATATTGACGTTTTTACATCAGATTTCAATAAATTTTATGTTATTTGACTCAGCTAACAATGTCCTTTACTTTTTGTGTCTACATTTATTTTCAATAAACTTTGTTTGAATTTTTGAGATGTACGATGGGTCGTGTCTCATGTATTTTTTCTTCTTATGTATGTTTTTCTTATACCGACAAATAGATCCCATTTGAATAGCATCAAAATTGAGCAAGTTGTTGAGCAAAATTGTCCAGAAAACCAGTGTTTCGCTACCAATGGCATGTGAATATAGCATGCGATCAATACTAGTTTCTTAATGATCAATGGTGTTGAGGCTGATATTGGTACAAAAATGACAGGTACATGGAAAGTAAAGTTTAGCATGCATTCATTCAACTTTTTTGTACATTATTGTTTTATGTTCGTAACTGTTGGAAAATATTTTTAGAATGTTGTATATTATTATATTCTTGGAGCATATCAAAATCTTAAGTTCAACAAATTTATCAAAGAACGCAGTAGCAATTAAAAAACAACGTTTTTTAAGAACAAAAAACTTTATTAAAAAATAAATTACAATTAATTGATCATTTTTGCCATTTTCTTTGAGGTTTTGTTGTCAGAAGAAAATCTTTTCTTTTTTTTAATTGTAACGAAAACGACCAATGGGGGATGATAGTGGAGAGGAATGAGAAATATTCTGTTTGATCGACCAGTTATCAGTTGATGGTGCCCATTCAGAGCCGAAATATTTACCTAAATAATATTCACCCCCTCTCAATCGACTTATCACCTTCTTGAAAATTAATGTCCTGAAAAAGGGTATTTTCTGATGTATTGCCAAAAATAAATGTGTAATGCATATTTTCCATTGTCTCACTTTTTTCTTACCCACAACAATGAATACAGTAATTAACTCCTAGTAGCAGAGTGCAGTAGACTGAAACTGAAAGGTCTTGTTAACTTTTGGGGCCACTCTAAGTTGCATGCAGGTTGAAAAGGGATAAGACAGCATGTTTAATTTTTTGAGGATTTTTATTGCCCAATGTACAGAGTTTACCTATATTTTTTTTAAATCTTGGTTGGTGTAAATAACAGCGAAATAATTATTTTGCTCGATGAGAATGAAATGAACACGTCTATGTTCTGCCGAGACCGTACTCTACAGGTAATGTGAACAACTGAAGGTAGTAGGCTCGAATCGCTCCTGAAACCAATAGGTACACAATGTTGAAGAGTTGACCAGTTGTTAGATAATTTTATATAATAATAATCACTCGAGTAATTTTATGGAAGTGAGGAATGTTTTGTAAAGCAAATTAATGAATACGCCACATACTTGTAATTCACCTTCAGATTGACTGTGAGACCCTGTGACTCAATCTTGACGTCCGTTTCCATAACCGAAAAAGTATCTTCTTCCTCAACAAAGCCTGAAAAAGGACATAAACCGTTGAAATTATTTTAACTGGTTTCTTAAATCAATAGGGTCGAGGGGTAGAATAACTTAGTGCCTTTTTCCACTATTGGTTCACTAATTCGGCAAAGATTTTTCACCCCTTCGGACTGGTTAGGGCAGCATAGGTGGATTGAGTGCCAATAGTTTTATACATAGAAAAAGTGGTAAACAATCAATCAACATGGCAGGCGAAATTATCACGTACGCGGCCGAACGTAAACAAAGGGCAACCGGCTTCCGAAAATAATCACTCGTGTAAAAAACAATATTTACGAATTAGCGCGTGGAAATGACCATTACCTACCTGTTAAGAAGAGTAGGCGACGCAGGGAAAAACACGAAACTAATATTGATTAGTTTATTAGCGAAATATAGAAAAATAGTTAACGGGAAGACAAACGAAAGTTCGAGAATGAATAATTATCACAGTACAGTAGTAACAGATAAGATACATGTTGAGCAAGAGAGAGGGCGTAGAACTGTCCATCCAAGTCAAACATTCCAAGAGCTGGTCAATTCACATAATATGATTTTTGTCCTTAAAATAATGCTCTTCTAGCTTAAAGTTAATTAACTACTCAATATTAAATTATTGGATGATCGGCATAATTTCTTTTGATTATTTCACAAATTAAAAAGCTACTAGTTAGTTCATTGTTCATGTAGGTATCAATTTAATCATGTTAGAGTGGAGAAAAATATAGGTAATAAAGGTAAATATAATTACCCTATACAAGGTAAAATATAATTTAAGAAAAAATTATTGAGACTGCCGCTCACATTCGGTCCCGACGAGATGTCTCGGCGGGCCTTATGTAAGGCCCGCCCACCTTCTCAAGGCTAGGCAAGGCAGAGCTCTCGCGGCTGGTACGGCCTTTCACCTCAGTCTCGTATCTCCTCGCGCCTGGCACGAACGTCCGCTGTGCTCAGTCTCGTATCACCTCGCGCCAAGTGTTTATTTTTCTTTCTTCGTCCGAACTTCTATTATGGTAAGTTTACTACGTTGCTATTATTTGCTTTCATACGCCTCATCTCATGGTCGGTCTCTAAATGCAACATGTGGCATGCGGTTTAAGTGTTTGCTGTGCTATTGAGTAGGAGGGTTCGAAAATACTTTTTCATAGTACATAATATCCAAACACAATTTGAAACGATGTACCTCACAATTCTTGAGATTTTGTTGAAATCATGCTGGACTCCTGTATTTTCGTGTCCACAACACAGGTTATGATAATGACTGTAAGAACGTTCAAGTGACAGCATTGTAATGATGAATAGTAAATCTAAATTAAAGCTACAGGATATTCTAATAATCAGAAAATTAAAATGTTGATATCTAATTATCAAGTTCACTAATTATGGCGAACTGGATTGGCTCCTTGATGTTTTAGTTTATTATTCATAATAAACCATTGCAATCGCCAAGAAAAAAAATGTTATAACCCTTCCTCAAAATTTGATGTTTTACGTTTCAAGGCATGTAGAATCCGAATATCAAATAAAAACGCCGCAAATGATTGTACACTGGTTAATTATTCCTTCGCTTCAATATTGATTTAGAAAGACTATCCATTTGTGATAGTAATTATTCGGAACAATTTTGACGTTCCCATGGAAAAATCCGTAGCAACTAGGTATTGTATCAATTTTATTTTTCTTTATTTCCTAATTGAAAACTAAATTTTTACGGCGGACAGACAGAATTTTTGTTTATTGGATATTCGGATTCTACGTGCCTTGAAACGTAAAAAATCTAATTTTGAGGGGGTTATAAATTTTTTTTATTGGGCGATTACAATGGTTTATTATTGAATAATAAACCAAAATTCTGTCTGTCCGCCGTACGCCGTCAACACTCTTCCGGCCAAACCAGAATAGCTAAATTCTTGAAATTTTCACCAAAAATCAATCTTGGTCCTGCGATGGCCCAATTCATGAACCAACTTGTATCTCAATTTCAAGGATATTTTAGAGGGGGAGAAAATTCATATTTTCCAAGGTTTTTCAGAAAAAAGTGTACCTGGTATCAAATTCTATAGATTTTGGGACTCTGAATCGAATGTGACCATCGCGGGGTAGATAGCTTCATTGGTTCTCGAGTTATCACAGCTTTTGTGTTGAATTTGGGAGATTTTCAGAAATTTGACATGAGGGTATAACTCGAGAGTTCTTGGAGCTATAAAAATCATTCTATACTCATTGGAATGGTCGTCAAACACTCCTTCCAGTTGTACCGTTTGGCAAAAAATGTAGTTTTGAATTAGGAAATTAAGAAAAAAACGAAAATGATTAAAATTACAATAGTTGCTACGGAATTTTCCCCGATAGTTACCAATCTGTTTTTCGGTGGGAACGTCACAAAAAAATGTTTGGAATAATTACTATCACAAATAATTTGTCTTCCTAAATCAAAGTGAAGGAACAATAAACCACTGTACAATCATTTGCAGCGTTTTTTCCTTCTTAGCGATGCAAAGCGTGCATCCATTTTATTTTTTTCCCTGTGAGATAAGTTCATGTGAAATAATACAGTACTCGAAATTTTGATTACGTCAATAATTGAAATTAGTAGCGCATTATTCTATTAGGTATTCATAATTATGTAGTAGGTATGTATATTTTTTAAGCTTTTTTTTAGGTTATTTAGGACCCTCAGAAGCGATTTAAGAGAAAAAAAATATTTAATTCTAGTTGTGTCAGGATAAGGGCTAATTCGATATATGTAGGTCAGTTAACTCTATCGCATGCATATGAGGTAACTGCAATGTATGAGACGAGTAGAAACCTAATTCTCTGTTTTGTATTTCAGGGATGAGTGAGGAATTGCTGTACGAAGGATTGCCTGATACAGTCAGCAACGCACTCTAATGAAAATTTCAGTGGGTTTCCCTTAGATGCAGGAAGGTAATCAATAATTTTCTGTCAAGTCAATTGTCACAGCTTGTAGAATGCAAATATCACAACTAAAACAGTGTGTGGATACGCCAGTTATTCTTTCTCTGAAATCAGTTCCATAATATTACCTCTTTTTCAGGTTTGCAATTTGGCACTCGGTGGCCCAATTAGACGTTGGAACGCGTAAATCGAGAATCCTCAAACATCAATGAATATATATTTATGTAGCAATGGACTTTTCATTGCATTGCTTAAAATCAACTTTTCTGGAGCGCTTTCCATTTTTATAATTGTCCCATTATCGTAGCACTATTGGAATTGTTTCATGTTTTTTTCTTGCTTTTTAAAATTATTTTAACGTTACCGACTTTTAATTGTTCAAAAATAATTATCAAACGTGATACTGTACATCCGTACTACGAATAATTTTATTTCATAAATCACTTTTTTTATGACTCACCAACCTAGATAATGTTCACTTAATATTTTAATATTCGGCATTTCATCTACCTGCTATTTTTATATATTATTGTAAGTACATTAGAATGAACAAACTTTCGCTAATCAGAACGATTTTTGTGATACTGTATGATATTTGTTTATTCTAAATAAAACAAACTTGTACTACACCTTTGATCATTACTTCTATTTCCCCTTTATACAAATTTGTCAGATAATGTCAGTTCTCTCTGAAGAATCGATGTTATCCAGTTCTCTCAGTGAACTTCATGAGATTAAATTTCGATCTCTTGCGGCCTGAGAAAACTGGAAAGAGATGAGTCAACGTACTATTTTGTACTATTTATAAAATAGCGACAAAAACCTATATCGACTGAACCGGTTCGATTTAATCACTCCACTCGAAAGAAAAGCATAGATTTATTTCATCGATAAAAAGCTATCGATTAGAGTTTAGTTCAAGTGCCGTGCGAAGATCC
>JASJUZ010000153.1:0-30955 GCA_037159825.1 Tupiocoris notatus | reverse complement strand
TGTAAAATGGATACGTACATTACATGGTGTTTAGCCCTTCGGTAGGGATAAAGAATCGGAACACTGTTTTTTCACGTTCGGTACAAAACTGCGTTTATTCACGGAAAACGCTAATAGCTAAGATCGATACTGCGATCAAGAAACAAGGAAAAAGCGTTCAGTTAACTGCGGAATAACAATCAATCGAAAAACCGGAAAAATAGGAATACAATATTTGCAGTGGACAAAAGGTACGGTATTACGCATGGAACATTACAAGCCGAACTGAAGCTGGGCCGCTAGCGTCGCTGAGAGTAACCGCTTTCGCCGCCCTTCTCTTTATGCGCAGAACCCACTGCGCTGGTCGGATGATCGCCTGGCGTCATAGTGGACCAATCACATTTGAATATGATCTATCGTATGATCGCCTGACGTAATTAGGAACCAATCATATTTGGAAAATCAGATCTGGCATTAACGGTCACGCAGCATGGAAAAGTGAGGAAAAGGAAGGGCTACCCCCGCCGCCGTTTGAGCTGCCAAGAGCTAAAGGTTATAGGAAAATAAAAGAAAAATGAAATTAGCTGGTTTGAGCACTGAGGGCCAAACATACTCCCCCCGGGTGACCTCTTACTGGGAATAAGGAAGAGGGCAAAGTTTCACAAGAGGACGGGTTTTTGAAACCCTCTTGTGTCCTAATTTCGGCAACTCTGGGAACCCCATCAGGCCCAGGAATGAGTTTGGTAATACGAGCTAAAGGCTGGGAAAGGGGAGGAGTATTGTCCTGCATTAAAAACATAATGTCACCAATCAATGGAGGATTTGATCTGGTATTCCATTTGAGCTTGGTTTGCAATTCGGAAAGGTATGTTCTGTGCCAGCAAGTCCAAAAGGAGGCATAGAGATTTTGAATCAATTTCCATTATGGAAGGAAGGTACAAGGTATTTCGGCAGGTTCTAAAGGAGGAGCAGTGAGAGGACGATGAATTAAGAAATGACCAGGGGTCAAAACTTCAAGATCGGCAGGAGATGAGGAAAATGCGGAAAAATGTTAGAGCGGAGCGGTCGTTAGCCGTCCATTTACGCAGCTCAAACTGATAGTGGTTCATCACCGAGATAACTTCCTCCCGTAATTTTATGGTACTTGGTATGGAATTGCTACCAAGAGACAAGTCATCGACAAAGGTATTTTGGGAAAGCATTCGGGATATCCCAGGAAAATGATCGGCGGGATCATCCTTTTATTTGTTACCGAATGATGGGGCAAATAATAATTAGGTTGACTAAGAGTCGGAGGGAGGCACGGTGTCATGTGACCGGCAGCAAGGTAGTCACGGTAAGCAAGGTAATCTTTCATGAAATCACGATATACGGGATACAAATCTGGGTTTTTTTGTTAATTTACGCTCCAAGGAAAGAGGTCTAGAAACGGCAATATGGCGGGAATCTCCCAATTTATTGGGGCTATGCTTGAATGGAAAATCGACCACAAACCGGCCAGAGGAATTTAGTTTTAGGGAATCGACAAAATAATATTCCGCCAATGCTTTATCGGGGGACAGGGTACTTTCTGGGGACAACTTTTCCAGCTCTTACATTTTTGAAAGTAATTTTGATAAATCGATATTTGAAATGGAACGCTTGGAAACATTGGAAGAAATATTTGAAATTATTTCGGAGTGGGAATCATACAGTCTCACTCGAGAACCAGTGACCCAATTATTAAGGAAGGAATTTTTCAAAAATAGGGAGACGGAAAATGGGAATGAAATTGTTCTGACAATCTCGAAAAATAATAATTTTGAATTGACGCTAAATTACTTAGAGCGGAAAATTGGTTATTTAGTCTCAGAGTCGGACTTCGGAATTGAATCGGGAAGGGTGGACGACTAGTTTCTCCACGGATGTTGAGCGATGCGTTGTGCATTGGCAAAGGAGGGAAATTTCGAGCAGTCCTAGCGGGAGAACGGTCAGTTATAGCCGAGGATAAGGGTTGCGACAGGGCTGCTTGCGCAGGGGAAACTTTCCCTGTTTGCTACGGGAAGCGGACGAGGTTTAATAGAAAAACCGGGCAAAATATATTTCGGGATCGGGAAAAACCTGTGAATAATCAGGAATTAAAATCGTCCTTGGTTGTTATGAATTCAAAAGGATACTGACTTTTTTGGACCGGAAGATACAAAGTCAAATTTGGAAGGGTAAAAGGTCGGCAACCCGTTAGAGGAAAAAATGGGAGAAGAGTAATCGATAAATTGGGCAAAGTGGGATGATAAAATAGCCTAAACCGTTTCGGTTTGGTTAAACTTGGGATCCGCTAACTCAAGGTCATTGACGGACGGTAGAAGTCGACAGTTGAATGACCTCACGGGAAGATTGGTAGTAGGACAATATATCACGGAAAATATAATTAGAATGGGACTGGAGTAATTATTGCCAAATACCGGAAAAAGCAAAAAAGCTGTAGTCTTAAAAATGGGAACATTTATTTGTTGGCCCCCTACACCGGAAAAAGGTATATTCACTGGAACAAGATTCAAATTAAAACTCTTGGCAAGCTGAAACGACAACAGACAAGTATCACAGACAACAGACAAGTATCACATCCTGTATCGATGATCACTCGGGCACGACGCTTGGGAAAAACAGTAACTTTAGACAAAAATATTTGTGCAGTAGGAATAAGGGAAAATCAAGCTGGTGTTTTCATGCATGAACGTAACGTTTTAGAATTCAACGGTTTACAGGAAATTTGATAATTTTTCACAAATTATATTGGAGGCTTTTTGCCTGCAAGATTTCGAGTGGGAGAAGTTCAATGCACTATTTGTTTTTTTCGGAAAATGATTGGAAGATTTTGTTTATGACGGCGCAAAATTTGGATAATGTTCAATGTCAACTATTGGTTTAGAAATTGCGTCGTGCCTCGGAAATCGTCAAATTGAGCTACGAGAATTACGAAACCTTTCCAATTTACGATCATTGAAATTCGGAAGAGTTGTCAATGAAGAATATGATCGATTATCAGAAAATTCGGAAAAACGACGGGGATAGAGATCCTCACTGTCGTAAGCTGAAGGCTTAAAGTTAAACCGGCATTGAGAAGAACAAGAAGTCTCATTGTCAACTCTTTCGTTATAAGTTACACCAGATCCAACCTGGTACCCAGTCCGGGTACGATCTTCAATATTTTCGGGAAATTCTTCAGCCAGGCGACTCCTTCCAGGCGCAGTGGGCGAAGCACTAAACACAGGTTCACTATCGATTTCGGAAAGCCTTTCACTGATTTTACAACTAGACTTCACGTCACTAACACATGGACGACGATGGTCAGTCTCTTCGGAACGGCAGCTGAAGTCTTCTTCGGAACGAAACTTTTCGATAATATGACTAGGAATCAGATCGCGGGGATCTCCGAAGTCATGTAGGAACCAATGGTGACGCCTTTGACAATGGGAACAAGTGCGTCGAGATCGGCAGTTGGCTACAGGATGTGCGCCACTTAGACAATTGATGCAATAGTTCGTCAGTTGCACGAACCGAAATCTTTCTTCAAATGGTAGTGACAAAAATTTGAAGCATCGGAACAGAGGGTGTTTGCTATCGCAATACGGACACTGGCGAAGGGAAAGGTGCGACGGAGGAAGGGATGACGTTTGGAATTGGGAAGAGGACGGGTGCATCGTGAGAGGCCGACGGTGTTCGGAAGACATCCTCCTCTTCGGCGATCTTTCCACTTCCGGTACGGTGTGATCCTGTACGGCGAGGTTTCTCGTTATTCGCGATTGAAGGAACGAAATCAGATCCTTTACACTTGGTACAGGTACTTCTCGGGAAACAGTTTCGTCATAAAACGCACGATGCAAAAAATTCGGAAGGCGTCGGACAGCGGTATGGAACGTTAATAGATCCAACATATTTTCGTGTTGATCTTTCAAAGAATTAAGAGTTACCAGATAGGCTTCAAGTGATTGAACGAAGTTTTGCAGCTGCTCGGGCTTATCACATTCGAGCTTTGGAATATTACTACGTGTGTCCAATTTGGCCAACGTAACTTCGTAGGGATTTTCAAATTCTCTCGATAAAGCATCCCAAATTTCGGAAAACGGAGCATTGTTTTTTAGATACGGCGCAAGCCATTTTTGCATTTTCCCCACAAGTTTGGAATTGAGCACATTAACTTTGTTAACATCGGGAACATTGAGATCGCTGACACAAGTCTGGAAAATCTTTTTGAAATTTGGAAACGTTAGCAGATCTCCGGAAAAATCGGGAACTTGCGAGGCTAGCATCGACAAGGCCTTGAGGGCCGAGAGCGCGTCCAGCTGAGGTTTATCGGAATGTTTACATGTCTTCTCTTGAAGGCGGAGCTCATCTTCCAGGAGTGCCAACCTTCCTTCCGCTTCGTTTAACACAAAACCGAGGCGAGTGATTATCGCGGCACCAACTATCCCGCTTTGGAAAATATCGGTAACATTCACGACGAGTGCGTAGACTTGGGAAGCGCAGGGAGCTAATCGATTCTTGAACCCCTGAATCCTTGATTCTGTGCATATCGATACACGCGACAAGTCATTCGATATCGAACGAAGACAAATGAGGAGCTGAATTATTTTTTGGAATGGCGGGTCGATTTTCTTTCGTTTCCCCGCATCGGAAGCGAGTCGAGACACGATTTTTTGCAATATGTCGCAAAATTCGTCATCGGTATCAGACGATAAATTGGAAAACCTTTTGATGAGCTCTTGATATTCTGGATCGTCGGCCGCCATGTTGAGCCGGAGAGAAACTCGGAACGAACGCTTGTGCAACACGCGACCGGGCACAATTAATTCGGAAAACAGGAGAGACTTATTTAAGACACCGCCGACTGAAAAAACGATGTCTCCCGGGTTTCGGCACCAAAATGTTTAGCCCTTCGGTAGGGATAAAGAATCGGAACACTGTTTTCTCACGTTCGGTACAAAACTGCGTTTATTCACGGAAAACGCTAATAGCTAAGATCGATACTGCGATCAAGAAACAAGGAAAAAGCGTTCAGTTAATTGCGGAATAACAATCAATCGAAAAACCGGAAAAATAGGAATACAATATTTGCAGTGGACAAAAGGTACGGTATTACGCAAGGAACATTACAAGCCGAACTGAAGCCGGGCCGCTAGCGTTGCTGAGAGTAACCGCTTTCGCCGCCCTTCTCTTTATGCGCAGAACCCACTGCGCTGGTCGGATGATCGCCTGGCGTCATAGTGGACCAATCACATTTGAATATGATCTATCGTATGATCGCCTGACGTAATTAGGAACCAATCATATTTGGAAAATCAGATCTGGCATTAACGGTCACGCAGCATGGAAAAGTGAGGAAAAGGAAGGGCTACCCCCGCCGCCGTTTGAGCTGCCAAGAGCTAAAGGTTATAGGAAAATAAAAGAAAAATGAAATTAGCTGGTTTGAGCACTGAGGGCCAAACATTAGGTAATCATTATACTTTAGAACTTCAACGTTCAACTGACTTATGAATTGAGTTTGGACGGTTATTAGTAAGTGACAAGAACACATTTTACTCATTCGCCAACTACACATTTTAAGGACTACTTTACTACTCGTATTGACCTGACCACTTCCTGATTGATTGGATCACCCTCCCTAATAATATAAAAACTACTATTTCTCATTTCCCAAATGATTACAAGATTTTCCTTTCACCTCTGAATTGCCTCCAGATTGATCATCTTTTGGAGTCGGCGCCTCTCAGGCAAAATGACTACCCGATGGTTACAAATAAATATGAATTTACGATAGATTAGTAGGTGCCAGGTAATAAGTCTGGGTCTGGACGTAAAGATTCTTAGAGAAATCTGAAATGGTTTTAGGAAAAGGCGTGAATAGTCACCTTCAAATCGATATTGTTAATAATCAGTTCTCATAAATGCTGATTTGCTCTGTTCAAGAATCGTGAAAACTCATGATATTTATATTCTTACTACCTACCTAATTCGGAATCTATAGGCTTCTTCAATACAATATAAGAGAGGCGCCGACTCCAAAAGATGATCAATCTGGAGGCAATTCAGAGGTGAAAAAAAAATCTTTCAATCATTTGGGAAATGAGAAATAGTAGTTTTTATATTATTAGGGAAGGTGATCCAATCAATCAGGAAGTGGTCAGGTCAATACGAGTAGTGAAGTAGTCCTTAAAATGTGTAGTTGGCGAATGAGTTGCAGCGAAGCTGGGACATTTTTGTTATTTTTTCCTTTTCAGATTGTATTTTATAGACAAAGTTTTTGAAGTCGGTTTTATTTTTTTTTAAATAGTTTTATTTTAATTGTCCTCTTCTTTGATCTGGTTAAGATACCCCATCCTAGTTATACACCTTTTAAAATCTCGTTCGAAATTTTCTGCAGCAATATGCTCGGAGCAAATAACTCCAACTGGTATTGGATTCCAATCGTCATTTTCTCCGGCACTTGGCGATCCGTTGCTTCCAAATGGATTTATCGGTAGGAAATCTGACAAAATAGCAATTAATTAATACACATATATTTAAAACACAAGAGTTGAGAGAACAAATACGCTGATAAACTTGTTGAGGCATGTTTAGGATTCAGAGTTTTCCACAATTAATATTACAGCCAATACATTTTCAAATAATTTAATAACGGTAATCATGATACTACATAATTATAAATTTTAGAATGGATC
This sequence comes from Tupiocoris notatus, assembly GCA_037159825.1. Taxonomy (NCBI): domain Eukaryota; kingdom Metazoa; phylum Arthropoda; class Insecta; order Hemiptera; family Miridae; genus Tupiocoris; species Tupiocoris notatus. The sequence goes on along the minus strand of JASJUZ010000153.1, from coordinate 24,278 downwards.
TACGGGCAATAAATAATTAAAATAGTAAACTTACCGGTGAAAATAAAGATCATTGTGAAGAGAAGACGTATCATGGCATTCCGCAATCACACTACACCTGGTTTTCCCATTTCTTATTAAAAATGATTAAAAAAACCTTTATGAAACTCTCTAAAACTAATAAAACTGTAATAAAAAAACTTGGCGTACACAAAACATTCTCATTGAAAGGAAAGCGGAGAAGTAACGTTGTTGCAATGAAATTCGTATGAGGCTATGAGGAAGGTTTATACCAGTGACGTCAGAGAAAGCTGCCCCTTAATGATCGAGCCCACCTTGTCATTTATACACCTTGGGGACGAGATCGCTGATAACATAATCAGAGAGAGATGAAGAGAAGAACCTAGAGAGAGAGGGATATCCGGCATGGATGCCGTACAGAAAATATTTCCCTCCAGAAATGAGTACAGTCCGCTTCAAAAGTAGTCATACGGAAAGAGCCCCGCCAGGGGTGGGGGGCTGGTTAGCCAATGGGTGGCCATTCCGTATGACCCTATACCCCATACCATACTCATGTGAGACGGGCTTGAGTCTCGCGACTGCTTTTGTGACTGTATTGCCTAGGGTGGGCTTGATACAAAATGCCACTAATTCAATGCGCAAACAAGAAATTGAATAATAATCACTGTACAATTTGCAGCGTTTTTTCTTGGGCGATTACAATGGTTTATTATTGAATAACAAACCAATATATGACTCGAGCGAATTTACAGAACTGAACTGAAATTTTTATAACGCGCCCCCTGGTAGCAGTACTCCAGCTGTTGGGAATTGTAGTAGCCACCACAGAGCCATTGTCAGGCCAAGATAGATTTTGACATTTTTATGTCTTTGCTATGGCACACAACCTAAGAATCGAAATAGTAGTATTTTGTTACATGAGCGTTACGAGATAGCGATACAAAACAGTCCATATACAATAGTTGCTACAAAGTTTTCTTCTATAGTTACCAATCTAATTTTTGGTGGGAACGTTTACATAATATGTTCTATAGCAAATGAATAGTCTTCTTAAATCATTATTGAAGTAAAGGAATAATAAACCACTGTACTATCAGTTGCAACTGAACTAGACTTTTTGACTCCGTTTGATTTGCCGTTTTGACGTTTCCATGTCTTTGCTGTGGCATTTAAATTGAGTAAATTCCAAGGACTACCTGATCAAGATTATCAAGGCTCCTGGCTCGTTTTCCAATAACAGCTGTGGTAAACTAACGTTGCGGCCTTTCTACAATCTTCCGAATTTTGTGATTGGTTATACCTCCAAATCAAACATTGAAGTACTGTGTGATCTATGCACACCACTGGTTTTGTACAATGCTCGAAACTTATACCATCCGTAGATTTTACAAAACCAGTTGTACAATCGTACGTTGAGCGTAACATTATTATCTTGTATGTGGGCGCCTCTTGGGGCTCGTGAGGATCTCTTGCCAAACTCTCCTGGGTTGTTTTTTCAAGAATTGAGGGAACACGTTGACCAAACTGCGGTTCGCCTACAATTTCCAACGATGTAGTAGAAGAAACGAAAATCGGTCGTGATCGTGTAATTATTATACCGTACATTATGAAGTTCAGTCTCATATTTGGGGGTAGTTTTGTTTTAAAGCCGTTCTCTTACTTATTCGTTAAAAATTACAGCATTATCGTATATCCTTAACACAATTGCGTAATATCTTTCAAGGTGGTGCTCTTATGGGTCTTACATTGTGGGGAACGTCATGTAGCGAATTCGGTGATTTTTCCTACTTTGTGCCGCTCAATGTTACCGATATGAAACAGCTTCTCGATCACCTACTAACCGGGGACCAACTAGAGAAATCCGAACAAGCGCAAAATATGATACACGAAGCTATCATTATACTCATGATAATGAGAATTCTAAGAATTGCGGTCTGATCATTCACATACCATAATCTTCTTCGGCGTCTACCCATTCCGTGAACTGAAAAAAATAAAACAATGACGATAAAAGAGACAACATTTTTATGACCTCTGCTCACATTTTAGTAGAATCAAGGCCTTGTACATTGAGCAGTGCCCCAAAAAGGGCGTTAGCCTAAATGGAAGGTGGGAGTCTTGAGGCTTAACTCATTTTTGTTGAGCCCAATATTTCCATTTACTACCTAAATTTGGATGTAAAAAGTGGCAGAAATCAGCACTTATATAGCTTGTACAAAATTGTTTATATTATAGTAAAAACTCCCAATACACAAGGAATGATTATAATTATTATACCCTAGCATTTAAGAGGCGATAAAAATCTTTCTATAATTTATCTTTGTAGTTCTTCAGTCTCTCCTATTATGCTCCTAAAAAATTTACTCGCGACACCATGCTTTTTGAGCGGGTTTTATTGTAGTCACTATAGTATTCAGTAGAAGTGGTTCCTCAAGAGCGTGGTGCTTATTTCTATCAGACCAAACGTGTCCAGCTATTGCCCAAGTATTTCTGAACTCGGAAACGATTTTAAGCATCTGATCAAAGACTGGCCTACTCTCTTAAGCGCCACCGAACTATCTCGAGCATACGTTCACGCTAATCCACAGTAGGTAGTATTCGTTTGCGCCTATATATCGTCACTAAGTAGTTTGCACCAACTTATTACGAATTACAATTATAGGTAAAATATTCAATACACATATTATATTCGTCATACTTCAATATATTTATGTAAAAAATACTCAGTGAATAAAGCGAATTCGATAGATAACTTCAATTCGTTCTGCAAATTCCACAGCTGTCATGAGTATTTCAAACGGAGGTTGAGCTTTTCGCTCGCAAGACACTCTGATATAATATACAGATCACATCCCATTTGGATGAAGAGGAGAACATTCATTTCTAAAGTTCTTTCTGAACGCCAGTTAGAACACCTGAAGACAATTACTGTCATGGTCTTGCCAAGGACTGTGGCCGTTTTTTTAGCGGAACAGCTGCCGTTGGCGCTAACTAAAGGAGAGGTCCCAAGGGGTTGGTGCAAACAAGAAGGGGTTGGCGCAAATGAACGCTTCCAAGAAATAGAATGTTAAACGTCGCTCACTTTCACGTGTCTCTTGGAAGCGGCAACAGCCCTTGACTTCGCTCTTAAAGTCTCCAGGATGGCAATGGATGCGTTAATGGTCACTCATTATCACAACGCGATTGGAACCATGTTTCTATTATCCGTGTCGTGATAACCGCCACGAACGTACCGCATTGCAACTCGATTCGACATCGCGTGAACAGTCGAATCGAAATCGAAGGAAGTTTTAGTTAGATACACCTAAGATTTTGCAATATGTTGATATTTGATCAAGGGATAAAATAAAAATCGAAACCATAAGGGTGGAAGCAGAGTCTCACAGCCTACCAGATCACGCCCGCCCGCCCGTGACCCGACAACTGACTCTCACTGTGAAACCAGGAACTCGAAGCGGAAAGGGTTGAAAAGTACAACTGAGGGGGTGGCGACCTTGAGGAAGAGTCTGGTGAATGCTAATGTTGAGCTAATTCAACTTCGGATATTTGAGTTTCTATTCCTAAATGAAATCGAAATGAAGCGTCCCGGGATAAATTACTAGATAGCAAAAATTATGATTTCGAGCGGTCTTCAAGCTTTAGAAATTCGAACGGTCGTGATAAATACATGATTATCAAGATGATCTCAATTTGAATCTTAGATAATGGGGAAGACGCCTATTTTTTATTTTCGTTCCTAATTCTGTTATTTGGTGTCAGCTGAAGACGGAATGACCAATTTTTCATGAGAATCGTGAGTTTCCGCGGAGAAAATCGCTAATGAAAACCAATTATTTTGAACGAAAAATGAATAGTTATTACGTCAAACTAGTCCATTGAACGTGAATATCGATACTAGCGCTTGTATCTTCGGAGAATAAACTAACATTGGGAGCAATGATTTGAGGTTGCTGTGAGATTACCAAACCCCCCTCAGCAATTTATTGGCATTTCAGGCTATCAAAATCTACAATTGCTGACTTCGAGATGCCATTTACCTTTCGCTCGACCCGAACTCTATCGGCAGTACCGGACCTGGGTCTAACCTCACTCGAACTGTTCCTCCATGCGCGCGGCATTATTACCTGCTTCGTACATTGTACGGTGTATGCTCGATAGGGATGCAATATCGGAGGAAAACTATCGATAATCATTATCGCCGATATATCGGAGGGCCACTATCGGTAGGACTGATAAATCGGAGAAAAATTATCGATATATCGGTTGTACAAATTACTTTACAATTAAAAATATTTTATTTATGTACTTACGTGAACCAAATGTAATAAAATCTAAAATTGTGGTACCTACTTAGCTCCTCACCTTTTACACTCAGAGGATGGATCAAAATTTTACCCTTCAGTCGGTTCCTATCTGAGTAAGGATTACCCGTACTGCCCGCAGAGAGCTAATTGTGGTCACATCTAAGGCCAAGGAGGATGAAACTTGAAAGAGATACGTGTATCTCTTTCAATCCCCTTGGGCACAGTCCATTTTACAAGTTTAAGAAGACAAAAATTTGACGAAAAACGACGAATGGTGAAACCAATAAGATCGGCTGGAAACTATCGATAATCGGTAATTATCGGTAGAGCTGCCACCGATATAAAATATCGATAGTCGTATTAGAATTATCGATAGTCTTTAAATATCGATAAACGGATAGCATCCCTAACCCACGCCATGGGAGGGATCGTCGCCCTCTTCCTCCGCATTCATATTTATCCTCTAGTTTTCGCTTCGCCTGCTGTTTTCTCAGCCTGAACCTCCACTGGAAGCGTTTTGATGCGACGCGATGAGAGGCGCGACGACAAGCGGCGAGGCAGGCGTTACGAGGCGACGGAGGGTCCTCCATTGGAGGCGTTTAGTCGCGCGTAATCTTCTTCATTCATATGTTGAGCAACTTGAGCCCAAAGTTTTCTTTGTACGTCCCGATGGTGGTACCTCGGGTCTCTCATGTCCCACAATGACCTACGTTCTCTTACTGCCTCAATCAAAATTTCCACATCCATTTTTGGCGAGGAAAAGAAAAAAAAACGTCGATAGAGACAAAAAGAAAAAAAAACGTCGACAGAGACAAAAAGAAAAAAAACGGAGTCGATAGAGACAACTACTGCAAAACGCTGCAAATGATTGTACAGTGGTTTATTATTCCTTCGCTTCAATATTGATTTAGAAAGACTATCCATTATTTTTTTGTCATTTCAAATATTCCGGACATTTGTGAACATTTCCACCGAAAAACAGATGGTAACTATAGGGGAAAACTCCGTAGCAACTATTGTAATTTTATTCAATTTTATTTTTCTTAATTTCCTAATTAAAAACTAAATTTTTTGCCTAACGGTACAGCTGGAGAGAGCGTTTGACGACCATTCCAATGAGTATAGAACGATTTTTATAGCTCCAAGAACTCTCAAGTTATACCCTCATGTCAAATTTCTGAAAATCTCCCAAATTCGGCACAAAAGCTGCGATAACTCGAGAACCAATAAAGCTATCGACCCGGCGATGGTCTCATTCGATTCAGCGTCCAAAAATCTATATAATTTGATACCACGTAGACATTTTTCTGAAAAACCTTGGAAAATATGAATTTTCTCCCCCTCAAAACCCCCCAAAAACACAGTTAACCCTTATTAGGGCAAGCATGGAATTCGTTGGATTTTTTTGAAATTTCTTGGTTAAATGGCTTCTAAGGGCCTCCAATATGAATAATATGCAATTTAATTTCAAAAATTACCCATACCTAAAATTTTTTGGTATCGGTGTACTTAAGTACACTTTGACCGGATAGCTGTTGAAGATGCATGATCAGGGTTTTCAATGAAAATCAGACAAAACGTTTCTCTCAGTTTTATTTTTGGTAAAATTCTATCAAAATCACAATAAATTTGAAGTAAATAAATAATTCACATTATTTATTGATGGTGTATCAGATTATCTCATCTTGGAGATCGAACGAATATTATTTTACCACGGTAACTACGAGTATAAAGAGTGAATAAAACATTAGGCAGGCATTGAATGTAAATTTTTTTAGGATCTTTGGTTCTTCGAAATTTATAACTATACGAGAATATTTGGGCGGTGTATTCCCGAATTGTCTACGTTCATTTTTTGCGAAATTTAGTTTGTAGTGGATTCCGGAACTTTTCTCTACGCTCCATCAAGAAATCTCATCACAATCAAGCAACTGTCTCCCTCAGTGTAAAAAATTCAGTTTCGCTTGATTCTGATAAGTTTCCAATGGAGTGTGGAGAAATGCTTAGGAATCCACTGCAAACTGAAATTCGCTAAAAATGAATGTAGAGTTCAGGAATCCATCCCCCCCATACAAACCAATTTACACAAAGAGTGTAAAATAAAATATTATTAGAAATACAAAACCACAACATGATCTCTCTATACTTAGGTACCTACATTGTTACAAATTAATTTGTTTGAAACAATGCCTGTCTTTCTACACGCAGCCTAACGTCGCCTTTTTCACATTCGAAAACAGTTTGTTTGACGTGGCAGGGCCTACAGTTTCCTTCCGTGGTGAACTCCAAACGATGACTTAGGTACGCCATGACGTCTAATAGAATCAGGGACCAGATTGATATTCACTCATTTATATTCGATGAAGATCTGACTGGCTTCGCCTGTTGATCCAAACATCTGCAAACTAGGGTGAAGTGGTGTAAAAACCCATGTCACAGAATTCAAGTTATGCCCTAATCGCATACCCTATCAGGGCAAAGGTGACTTAAAGACACCTTCAGTTTTTTTCGCCTCAATCGACTTACAAGCAAATAAATTAACAACTTTCACACTAAACAGTAACTAGGGTATATGTACCAATCATTTTAATCACTTTCAACTGAAAAAAATCGATTTTATTACAAAATTGAACAGTTTGAACTTACCTCACGACTGATGAGGCTCAACACATCTCACAAACTGGAACGATCTGTAGTCAATGAGTGAAAACACAACCTTATCACGAATTTCCGGCTAACTGATTTTACCACGCGGTAGAGGAGATCATAGCAAAGAGATATGAGCAAAAAAAAGTTGAAATCGAGGATTTCCGTGGCTTCTGGGGGCATTTTAAAGGATGGTGTACTTAAGTACACTGTGCCCTAATAAGGGTTAAAATTGAGCTAGCAAGTTGGTTCGAAAGTTGGGCCGTCGTTGGACCGAGATTGATTTTTGGTGAAAATTTCAAGAATTTAGCTATTATGGTTTGGCCGGAAAAGTGTTGACGGCGTACGGCGTACGGCGTACGGCGGACAGACAGAATTTTTTTTATTGGATATTCGGATTCTACATGCCTTGAAACGTAAAACATCAAATTTTGAGGGGGGGTTATAAATTTTTTTTTCTTGGGCGATTACAATGGTTTATTATTGAATAATAAACCAAAATGTGAGAACAGGAATTGCGAACAGGAACAGTGAACAGCGATTGCTAGGTGCGCACCGAAAGGATGGTGGTGACGGGAGAGCGGGGGGCTCATCGCGCGTAAACGAGCGACGGATCCCATCGAAATGGGATCCGTCGCCCGTCGCTTCGTTTCGCGCCAAACTGACGCTTCAAATCGCGAGCAGTGGAGGACTCCCAATTCACTTCTTCACGATGGGATCTGTCGCTCGAAACGGACGTAATCGCGTCGTCGCTTCATCGCGTCAAAACGCTTCCAGTGGAGGTCCACCCTCAGTCTACCTTCTCTAGTCTACAGGTTAAAGTGCTACTTTACGATAGAATTACCTCAAACCAAGGAGTAGGGATGGGACATCGACGATAGATATCGATATATAGGTGGCCGACAGTATCAGTGCCTAATATCGATACTCGATATATATCGGGAATTAAATATCGATACTTTCCACTCCCAATAGTATCGGTTCAATAATATCGATATCTTTTAGATATTTTAAGTCAACATAGATATGTGATAAAATAAATAACTAAATAATGTGGGTTAAAATGATAGAATAAATACATTATTCATAATTTAATTTGACAAATTCAGTTTCAAAGATGTAGGACAAAAAAATTTCAAAAGAAAAGTTGTTCAGGAACAGTTTGTTAAAAGTAGTAATTTAGAAATTATCTACAGTTATAAGGAATGAGAATGAACTAATGAACACGGAAAAGTACAAAGTACACTGATAAAAAAATGTTGTTAACATCCATCCATGAAGTTACCACCATGGGTTGTTGTACCACCATGGGTTGTTGTTGTTGAAGATTACTTCTTCATCATCAGTTCGCAATCAATCATTTCTAATTAAAGTCAGAAATTTGTAACAGATGCGACCTACTTTTTAAAATTGAGACCTCAACCTAAAAATAAATATATGATTAGTTTTGAAAAGTAATCACTGCCTATTAATATCATTAATACTGAAACACTACGATATTATAATATCGGACTGAAAAAAATATCGGCAAAAAATATCGTTACTAAACTATCGATAGTCAATATATATCGACCAGTGAACTATCGATGGAAAAATCGACTATCGGTGGGGAATTATCGATATTTCGATACTATCGACTATCGATGGCAATCAAGGTGACTAAATTAATGATTCTAGTCACCTTGGATCAAGGTAGATAGATATAGGAGGTACGCTGGTAACTCTGTAGCCAATGAAAAGTGCGAATGGGTATGACGTCATAATGAATCCCAAGTCCCACTTGGTAATGAAGATTGGATTGATTTCACCTACTTAATACACAAGTAAAACTGATTATTGATTTTTGTGAGCATTTTATTTTAACATTTAATGCTCGTTTTGGTTATTTACGTAAATAATAATTGGTAAATAACGTTAGGGTGATAAATATAAACCTTCAAAAAATGAATCAAGATGGTCAGACTTACCAGAATTTCAAAAAAAAAAATTAGGGAAACAACAATGCCAGTTTAAACTAGTTCACTTTTTAACCGACTTCAAACAAGGAGGAGGTTACTATGGTCGTCTAGCGGGATTTTTTTTTTTTTTTTTTTTTTTTCGGTATGTGTTGTCCACCGGCGTTCAGCTCCTGTACGTCCGATCGGGTTACTTTTTTTTTTGTTTGAAAGGGTTACTATCCAGGTAGGTCCCATAATTTTTTCAATTGAGTCCGTCTAGTAGTTACGTCTCCAGACGTGGAGAAACGCCGGAAAACGTGATTTTCGCGAAAAAAGGAAGTTTTGACTTTGCAAGCTTATAACTTCTAGAATACTTGCTCGATTGTTTTGTTTCTGGTGTCATTTTGTTCATAATATATCTGCCTACAAGGGCCTGGCTTCAATTTTTCGTTCGGCATTCTCATATGGCGTGTAGAGAAGAAAGTATAACAAAAAATGTGAAGCCGATTTTCACTTTTTTGAGGTTTTTCGAGCACCGTTCCCAACCACGTCGAGAAAAAAAATATGAACACTATCGCACTTGGAAGCACTTAGCTAGAGCTTTCTAACGATGGTAAAAATCAAGTTTAGGTGGCATATTAGGGGGGCAATCGATGTTTTAATGGACCTGTGTTTGAGACCTCATAACTTCCAAACCAAAACTGTTTTTCCATAGTTTTTAAACTTAAATTGTTCAAATTTGAGTCTAATTTACGTGATTAAAATTTGGTATTGATTGGACTAAAAGTAGGTACTTTTTAGGCCGTATTTCTAGAAAATTTGTTTCAAAAACACGTTTTTTGGACTATTTATGCTTGTAGAAAAAAAACTACGTTAGTCATAGCATTCTCGTTAGAAGATTTGAATTCAGCGTTAAATTTTCAATAAATATCATGGTTTTCAAGGCCAAATAACTCCATTTTGATGCACAAACGTTTGGCGAATTTCTGAAATTTGGTTCGGATTCTCTCATTCAGTGTGAATGCGGATACGCTTCAGGAAATTATCACTCTATTATCGTTAGAGAAATAAAGAACGAGTGAATTGGTGCAATTCAGTAACCAGCAATGGTGTAGACAATTATTTGAGTTTTGTAAGGTGTATCAATGGGATCAAAGTATCCGGTATGTTGACCAAGAGACCCAAATCAGTGGATGGATTATTCCAAACGTTGAAAATAGTTAGGTAATCATTATACTTTAGAACTTCAACGTTCAACGGACTTATGAATCGAGTTTGGACGGTTAGTAGTAAGTGACAAGAACACAATAATGAAAGCTTGGGAAAATTCTGTAAAGAGGGCTGTCCATAATTGTAAGTCACTAAAAAGAGAAAAATAAAAAAACTTTAAAAAAAAAAATAAAACCGACTTCAAAAAGTTTGTCTATAAAATACACTCTGAAAAGGAAAAAATAACAAAAATGTCCCAACTTCGCAGCTACTCATTCGCCATGCAACTACACATTTTAAGGACTACTTTACTACTCGTATTGACCTGACCACTTCCTGATTGATTGGATCACCTTCCCTAATAATATAAAAACTACTATTTCTCATTTCCCAAATGATTAAAAGATTTTCCTTTCACCTCTGAATTGCCTCCAGATTGATCATCTTTTGGAGTCGGCGCCTCTCTGGCAAAATAACCGATGGTTACAAATAAATTATGAATTTACGATAGATTAGTAGGTGCCAGGTAATAAGTCTGGGTCTGGACGTAAAGATTCTTAGAGAAATCTGAAATGGTTTTTAGGAAAAGGCGTGAATAGTCACCTTCAAATCGATATTGTTAATAATAAGTTCTCATAAATGCTGATTTGCTCTGTTCAAGAATCGTGAAAACTCATGATATTTATATTCATACTTCTGGTAATTCGGAACCTATAGGCTTCTCCAATACAATATAAGAGAGGCGCCGACTCCAAAAGATGATCAATCTGGAGGCAATTCAGAGGTGAAAGGAAAATCTTTTAATCATTTGGGAAATGAGAAATAGTAGTTTTTATATTATTAGGGAAGGTGATCCAATCAATCAGGAAGTGGTCAGGTCAATACGAGTAGTAAAGTAGTCCTTAAAATGTGTAGTTGCATGGCGAATGAGTAGCTGCGAAGTTGGGACATTTTTGTTATTTTTTCCTTTTCAGAGTGTATTTTATAGACAAACTTTTTGAAGTCGGTTTTATTTTTTTTTAAAAAGTTTTTTTTGAACATTATTATTAATCATTATTATTAAAATATATTAGGAATATTGAAACAAAACATAATTGTGACGTGGGAAATAAATAAAATTTTCGCTTGGTTGTCGTCGCATCTATTGTCGTAGAGGGGTTGTGAGGGGGAGAAAAACTAGGCGACTTATTCTCCAGGTTTTTAATGGCTGGCCGAGCACTTTCGCCCATTCGGGCATCCTCAGGGCGACGTGGAACCATGAGGTCCACAGGCTGTGGACCTCATGGTTCCACGTCGCCCTGAGGATGCCCGAATGGGCGAAAGTGCTCGGCCAGCCATTAAAAACCTGGAGAATAAGTCGCCTAGTTTTTCTCCCCCTCACAACCCCTCTACGATAAATAAAATTGTTTTTGAAAACTCATTATAAACTTTTATTTTTAACAGTAGGTTTATTATTTTTCTTTTTTTTCATACTTCCTATCTGGAAAATTAGTGGATCGTTCAAGGGATTTTTGTTGTGCCCTTTGTGCATTTAAATATTTTATCCTCAGCAGTATGCGCATTTTGCAAAAAGATTCTATCAACTTGTTGTCACTTTGAAGAGATGCAACTTTTGATGTAACGTATTTTGTTGTTTTTTTGCAGTTGGTGGGTATTTCATCTTTTGTATTATAAAGTAGGTTTGTAATTTTCGACTAAGTCATAGCCGACATGACCATTCCAACTTTCGATGTTCTTCAAGATTTGTAACTTTCATCGTGGATTACTTCACCAAAAGTCGTTAATTCAGATTTTTGAATAGACCGAACGAACGGTAATTTAACTTAAGATTTTCTCCGAGTAGTGTACCTATCCATTTTTCAAAATTTTATGCGGTATTCAACAACATCGGTAAAATGTACACCAAAAAATCTCATTCTCCAACTTTACACATTCTCTTCATTCATGTACCTAGGGCAAAAGAATGAAGCATATAATCATGGAAATACACACCATAATCAATCATTATGCTAAATTTGAACAAAATTGGAATCAAAAAATGTTTCACAAAAAAAACCAAGGGGTACCTCTGCAATTTTTTAAAACTTATCAGTTGTTGATTTTTTACTCTCCTATAAGTACAGATAAAAACCTGCAGTTTTCAGGAAAGTTGTTTTTTACCAGAAAATGAAGAGAAAAAAATACAAAACACGCACAAACAATGAAAAAGAGTTTAAACTCGTAAATTAATAAGTAGTTTCGTAGTTTGTATGAGGGGAATTCAAGAAATACTGACGAGTGTTTTATGGTAGGAAAGACTTCTCCCTTCAACAGGTAGAATTTCAACCCTCCAAATAAAAGAGAAAGGTAGAAGAAGGGTTTAATTTTGTAAAGGGTAGGGGCCTCGGGTCTGTGCTCTAGGGGTTCAAAATGTACTTGTCAGTGAGAGGATTTAAGAATTAAGGATTTAAGACAAATTTATTCAGCAACATAAAACATATAAATTAATACACAATAGAAAAATAACGAATAATAGGTTCAGCAATAGGCAATCGCCCGTGAGAGGGATTCAATATGACGTAATAGCGTCCTTAGCAACCGATTTGGAGAGGGGGTCGCCCTTAGTTACCAGCGTACCTCCTCAATCTATCTACCTTGGTTTCACCTCCGTCCTCAGTCTCGTATCTCCTCGCGCCTGGTGCGAACGGCCGCAGTGTGATTCAAACTCGGTTAACGTGCCTACTGTCTGCGCCGAACTTCTATTATGGTAAGTTTATTATGTTGCTATTTATTTGCTTTCATACGCCTCATCTCATTCTCATGGTCGGTCGCTAAATGCAACATGTGGCATGCGTTGAAGTGATTTGCTGTGCTATTGAGTAGGAGGATTCGAAAATACTTTTGGTTTATTATTCAATAATAAACCATTGTAATCGCCCAAGGAAAAAAAATTTATAACCCCCCGTCAAAATTTGATGTTTTACGTTTCAAGGCATGTAGAATCCGAATATCCAATAAAAAAAATTCTGTCCGTCCGCCGTACGCCGTTAGCAGTTTTCCGGCCAAACTGTAAGAGCTAAAAATTTGAAATTTTCACCAAAAATCAATCTCGGTCCTACGAGGGCCCAATTCTTGAACCAACTTGCTAGCTCAATTCTAAGGGTATTTTTGGGGGGTTTTGAGGGGGAGAAAATTCATATTTTCCAAGGTTTTTCAGAAAAAGGTGTACGTGGTATCAAATTATATAGATTTTCGGACGCTGAATCGAATGAGACCATTGCGGGGTCGATAGCTCCATTGGTTCTCGAGTTATCACAGTTTTTGTATCGAATTTGGGAGATTTTCAGAAATTTGACATGAGGGTATAACTTGAAAGTTCTTGGAGCTATAAAAATCGTTCTATACTCATTGGAATGGTCGACTAACACTCTCTCCAGCTGTACTGTTAGGCAAAAAATTTAGTTTTTAATTAGGAAATTAAGAAAAATAAAATAGATTAAAATTACAATAGTTGCTACGGAATTTTCCCCGATAGTTACCGATCTGTTTTTCGGTTGAAACGTTTACACATGTTCTGAATAATTACTATCATAAATGGAAAGGATTCTGAAATCATTATTGAAGTAAAGGAATAATAAACCACTGTACAATCATTTGCAGCGTTTTTCATAGTAATATCCACACACAATTTTCAAACGATGTACCTAACAATTCTTGAGATTTTGTTGAAATCATGCTGGACTCCTGTATTTTCGTATCCACAACACAGGTTATGATCATGACTGTAAGAACGTTCAAGTGTCAGCATTGTAATGATGAATTATTCATTATTTACTATTATAGTAAATCGATATTGAAGCTATAGGATATTCTAATAATCAGAAAATTAAAATGTTGATATCTAATATCAAGTTCACTAATTAGGTATGGCGAACTGGATTGGCTCCTCGATGTTTTGGTTTATTATTCAATAATAAACCATTGTAATCGCCCAAGAAAAAAATTGTATAACCCTTCCTCAAAACTTGAGGTTTTACGTTTCAAGGCATGTAGAATCCGAATATCCAATGCAAATGATAGTACACTAATTTATTATTCCTTCGCTTCAATATTGATTTAGAATGACTATCCATTTGTGATAGTAATTATTCCGAACAATTTTTACACTCCCATGGAAAAATCCGTAGCAACTATTGTCATTTCAATCAATTTTTTTTTTCTTAACTTCCTAATTGAAAACTAAATTTTTTGCCTTACCCTACAGCTGGAGAGAGTGTTTGACGACCATTCCAATGAGTATAGAACGATTTTTATAGGTCCAAGAACTCTCGAGTTATACACTCATGTCAAATTTCTGAAAATCTCCCAAATTCGACACAAAAGCTGTGATAACTTGAGAACCAATGAAGCTATCGACCTCGCGATGGTCTCATTCGATTCAGCGTCCAAAAATCTATGGAATTTGATACCACGTACACATTTTTCTGAAAAACCTTGGAAAATATGAATTTTCTCCCCCTCCCAAAAATACCCTGAAAATTGAGCTAGCAAGTTGGTTCAAGAACTGGGCCGTCGTAGGACCGAGATTGATTTTTCGTGAAAATTTCAAGAATTCAGCTAATTATGGTTTGGCCGGAAAAGTGTTGACGGCGGACAGACAGCATTTTTTTTATTGGATATTCGGATTTTACGTGCCTTGAAACGTAAAAGATCAAATTTTGAGGGGGGTTATAAAAAAAAATTTTATTGGGCGATTACAATGGTTTATTATTGAATAATAAACCAAAATTCTGTCTGTCCGCCGTACGCCGTCAACACTTTTTCAGCCAAACCAGAATAGCTAAATTCTTGACATTTTCACCAAAAATCAATCTCGGTCCTACGATGGCCCAATTCTTGAACCAACTTGCTAGCTCAAGTTTAAGGATATTTTTGGGAGGGGGAGAAAGTTTATATTTTCCATGGTTTTTCAGAAAAATGTGTACGTGGTATCGAATTATATAGATTTTTGGAAGCTGAATCTAATGAGACCATCACTGGGTCGATAGCTTTATTGGTTCTCGAGTTATCGCAGCTTTTGTATCGAATTTGGGAGATTTTTAGAAATTTGACATGAGGGTATAACTCGAGAGTTCTTGGAGCTATAAAAATCGTTCTATACTCATTGGAATGGTCGTCAAACACTCTCTCCAGCTGTATCGTTAGGCAAAAAAATTAGCTTTTAATTATTAGGAAATTAAGAAAAATAAAAATGATTAAAATTACAATAGTTGCTACGGAGTTTTTCCCCAGGTAAAGTTACCAAGCTGTTTTTCGGTGGCGATGTTCTCAAAATGTTCGGAATATTAAAATGACAAATGGATAGTCTTCCTAAATCAATATTGAAGCGAAATAATAATAAACCACTGTACAATCATTTGCAGCGTTTTTCTTAAAAAAATTGTTTTAAAATCACGTTTTAGGAATATTTATGGTTGTAGAAAAAAATACGTATTTTGTTAAAAATTTTGAATGAAACATTAAACGTTTGACAAATTGTGTGGTTTTGACAGCCAAATAAATTCATTGTCGTGCACTAGCGTTTGGTGAATTTCTGTACATTTGTTCGGCTTCTCTCATTCAGTGTAATTGCGGATAGGTTTGAGAAAAGCATAACTCTATTGTTGGTTTGAGTTATGGTCGATTTCAAGAAGGATGAATGTTTCAGGATTGTTGATCAAGGATCCCTAATCATTGGATTAATTATTCCAGACGTTCAACCTCACTTCTCAAAAATAACAACATCAGGAGTAGTTAGGTTATCATTATAGTTAAGAACTTCAGTGCGCAACTGATTTGAGAATTTGGTTTGGTCGGTTAGTAATAATGATGGAAGCTCAATAAAAAAACCGTTTGCAAATTGTATGAAGAGAAATTTCCAGGTTTGTATTGCACTAGAAACAGAAAAATAAAGTAAAAAACTTCTTAAAAAATAATAAAACCGATTTCAAAATTATTTGCTTGAAAAAATCTGGTAGGGCAAAAAATCATAAAAATGTCCCAACTTCACAGTAACTCAACCACCAACTACACATTTTAAGGACTACCTACTTTACTACTCGTATTGACCTGACCATTTCCTGATTGATCGAATCACCTCCCCTAATAATGAGAATTTACCATTCAGTATATAATGATAATAGAGTTATGATTTTCTCGAGCCTATCCGCAATTACACTGATTTGGCCCTCAAAACCATGTAATTTGTTGAAAAAGTATTGCTGAATTCAAACCTGTTAACGAAAATTCTATGACTATTGTAGTTTTTTTTCTACAAGCATAAATAGTTAAAAAAAAACGTGATTTTGAAACATTGTTTTATAATTACGGCCTGAAAAGTATCTACGCTTGGTTCAATCAATACCAAACTTATATCACGTAAACTAGACTTAAATTTGAACAATTTTAGTCTTCAAACTAAGGAAAAACAGTTTTCGTTTAGAAATTATGCAGTCCCAAACATAGGTCCTTAAAAACATCGATTGCTCCCGTATTAAAATTGATTTTTAACCATCATTGGAAAAATCAGTATATTTGAATGCTTGAAGTTCTTTAATGTTTGTAGCGATGTGTAAATTACTTGATTCCCCCTTCAGGGACGGTCATAAATTTTTGGGTGTCATTGCTATGAAAATGACCTCATTTTATGATACTTGGCTTGTATTGTTAGGCTCAGATACTGCACTTCTGCATGTTTAACCTAATTCGTAGGTTTTTCTACTTTTGTTGTAAAATTATGTCTAGGTCACCGACCTGGCTGTACCTACACAACACTTTGAGTAATTCAATGAGAGAACTCGAAATCTAGTTGACCGTAGTCGAAAAATTGTAATTGTTTTTTAAAAAATACAAGAAATTTAGAATAATTGGAAAACATCTGGCGTAGCCGCGATACCCGCCAGATGTCTTTTGAGAATAGTGAAGGTCCGTTTTCTAACATACTCCAACGCCCCGGATACTCGTCGAAGACGCATCATATCCCGAAACGGTCAGGTTTTCGGACTGTTCGTCCACTTCTTGTCGTTTGGTCTTGAAAACGTTCGGACAGTGAACAGAATGCAGGTGGATTCGTTTCTGAAGACTCTTCGTCTTCTTGAATTTTCGTTGACTGTTTCTTCTTCAAATATTTTGTTGATAAAGTGGAAGCTGGAGGAATTGGTTCCTTTTCCGATCGAGAGAGTGTCGTCTTCTTTCTCCCACTTCAACCCAAGAACCGATGAATAAGTAGGTTTCTCCAATGTTGTATCTTCTAATTGTATCTTGTTGTTTTCTTCTTTGTCTATCCACCAGAACCGAAAAAAGTGTCGTTCTATTTCAGAAATACAAATCTGAAGAAATGCCTTTCGAAGATCGGAAATTACTCCAATCCTGTTCATACGAAACCCAACGAGTAGAGGTGGAATAAGTTCTAAAAGATTTACGCCCTTTTCAAGACATTGATTTAGTGACGGGTTTCCCTTTTCTTTAGCGGAAGTGTCGAAAACCGGACGAGTTTTGGTAGCGCTGTTTTCTTTGAAAATTGGACGGTGTGGTAAATAATGACCAATATTCCAGTTTGATCTAGGTACAGGTTCTATGATTCCCTCGTTCAGCCAGTCAGTAAAAACTTCAGAATACAATTTTATTGAGCTGTTCTTTTTTAATTTTGAAATCGTGTGATTTAGACGCCGTTGAGCTAAAGCGAAATTTCGCGGAAGAGGTAGGTGTCCATCAATCCATGGCCTTTTAACTTCATATCGACCTTCTGTGTTTATCGTAACTGTTTCGAGGAAGTGATTCATGACATCATTCGCTACTTCCGATTTAGTACGGGAAACTACAGGGTCTTCGACGCCTAATGTATCTAGGTCCCAAAGTTCAGTTAACTTTTTGTTTTGGTTGAGCATTGAGAAAATAGTACTCGAGTTAGGCATGTGCTCTTGACGCCCAGTTTTCCCCATCACTGTCCAACCTAATAAGGTTTCTACTGCAACTAATCCACATTTCAACAGGATTCGTTTACCAGTGAGTAATTTTCCTGCTACATCGGCTCCAATCAAAACGTCAATTATTCCTGGATTATCATGAATTTCGATTTTTTCTTGGAAAAGTTCTTGCATTAGTTGACGTGATTCGGGTTTTGGTAGAGGTGAACAAATTATTTCTTGATCGAGAACTTCAAAATTGCACAAAAATGTTTCTGTTAAATTAGCTAAAAAAATTTTAAACTTATGATGTGTGCATTCTTCGGTGGTTGTACCTCCAAACAGTGCGTGAATCGTGTTTTCTTTTCCGACGTTTTGAAGACCTAGTTCACGAGTTAAATCTTTCCTGACGTAGGATCGTTGAGACCCAGTATCGATTAAGGCTCGTACAATTTTTGGTGCGAACTTTGTGCTTCGAATTTTGATTGCGAGAGTTTGTAGAAAAACATTATTACTGAGAAAATTAGAAAGATTGATCTCTTGTTTGAAACTAGAATGGATGTCTTCTGGGTCACTTCTGTTAACGTATTTTGGACACATTATTGCAACATGTCGAAAATCGCAAATTATGCATTTCAGAAACATTTTACATGGTTTGCCAGGATGAGCGGCTTTCAAACAATTCCAGCATAGTTTGTTGTTAGAGACTATTTGACGTTTCTCTTCGAGTGTCAATTTACGAGCTTTAACACAATTTTCACTGTCGTGCTTTCCGTCACAGAAAATACAATTGATGGAAATTTGCTGCATTTGTCTTATGTTCACTAGTTCAGCAGCGGTGCCCGATGGAGTATCGTACGTCTGGTACTTACCAAACGTAGGTTTGATAGGAACGTCCTTTCGATCACCTTTAATTGTTGGTGAGAAACAGTCGATTGCCATAGAAATGCGTTCTTCGGCTTCAGCTTCATTTTTCAGAAATTGCATAAGTTTTTCTAATTTTGAAACTCGTTTTGATTCACAATTTGAACCTGAAACAGTATCTGAGGGGAGATTACTAGACTCGAGGTTGGTGTTTAAAGAACTCTCTGATTGGAACAAAGTGCGTTGCCATACTCGTAAAAGATTTTCATTAAGGCACGATTCAACTAACGGAAATAGCATTGCAGCATACATGTCTGTGGTAACTCCGAGAGAGTCTAGAGCTCTTAATTGAGTCTCGATGGTATCGTAAACAACTGTGATGCCTAGTTTAGTGTTTTTAGACATGTTTAAAGTCAATTTCAATAGCTCTCGAACGTAAAATTCTATAAGAATATCTTTGTTGCCAAATCGAGTTTTCAAGGCATCACACGCTTTTTTAAAGTTGCCAGGCAGAGGTGGGAAACTTTTGACGACGTTATGAGCTCTGCTGCCAGGTACAGTAGCTTGTTCGAGATACAAGATTTTGTCTGTATCATCGATCGATAAATCTCTTTCAATTTTTGAAATGTGTCCTTCGAAAGATAACCAATCTTTAATTTCTCCCCCAAATTTTTTCAAGTCTAGCGTTGGTAATTTGAAGTTACGAATTTGACTTTTACCCGTACTAGGATCGTAGTTACTTACAGGAGCCGCCAAATTAATCGAGAGTAAGTTTGTAAGTTCAGCTTTCCTTTTGTGGTAATTACTCTCGTACTCATAAGTTATTTCCGATTCAGCGTCAATCTCTTCGTCCGATGCGCTGGTCGAAATTAATAATTCCAAAATTTCTTCGTCGAGTTTTCGTAGTGCGTCGTACTTGGCGTTTAGTAGTTCGATCTTGAAGTTAATTTCTGATTTTTCATTGCTTGTTAAGGGATCGTTGATGGTTTTCGTTAAAAATCTCCGCACCACCGATCTTTTTTTCTTCAAATTGTCCATAATGTCAGGGTCGCCACTTGTTGTAAAATTATGTCTAGGTCACCGACCTGGCTGTACCTACACAACACTTTGAGTAATTCAATGAGAGAACTCGAAATCTAGTTGACCGTAGTCGAAAAATTGTAATTGTTTTTTAAAAAATACAAGAAATTTAGAATAATTGGAAAACATCTGGCGTAGCCGCGATACCCGCCAGATGTCTTTTGAGAATAGTGAAGGTCCGTTTTCTAACAACTTTTCTTTCTTTTTTTCAAAACAGTTGTAGTGTACTAACGTTGCGGCCTTCGTATTAGTTTCTTGATTTTATAATTTTGGTTATATCTGTTACTGACTAGATCATGTAGGTATGTTCTGTGTTATCTATGTACACTTCAACACAGTTACTAGTAGGAGTCACATAAATATGATCATGCAATTATGTGTGGAATCAAAAGTTTGGTAATAAATAAATCAGTCGAGCATGATTGTGCGTAGTGAACGTTGTTTAACAACGTGTTGTTTCAGAGTGGTTAAGGATGGCTCCTGATACGTTGGAACTTTGTAAGGAGAACATCCAACCCCTGGAGCAGGGACGAGAGCAAGCAAACTTGGATTAACACTTCGTGCCCTGAGTGATGTTGAACTTCGGGCGAAACTCCAAAAAGAGCGAGAGTTTGTATATTATAGCTGTTTTTAATTTTTCTTGTTACTAATTAATTTCAATCTGTGTGATTTGAGTTGATGATATTTTTCAGGGAGCATGAGAAATATGACATATGATGGAAATGACCCTCTACCGCCGCGGCATGACTATGTCGATTGGATTGAACAGAGTTGCCCAAAACATGGCAAAGAAGTGAATCTGATACCGCTTCTTGAAGATACCATCATGCAATTCAAGGAAGTGGAGCAGTATAAACAGGACAGTCGTTTTATCGACCTAATCATCAAATACGTGAGGATGGTGGCAATTTTTTGTTTGTGGAGTGATAAACTGATTCATGATTGGGGAATAAAATTTCTGGGATTCATGCAGCTAAATATTTGGTGAAAGAAGTCAGCGTTCAGTATAAATTGTGTGATAGGGCTGGTGTTCAGCCCCTGTAAGTCGATGAGATTACTTTTTAAACTTATTTTTGAGAGGGATACTATCCTGGTAGGTCCCAAATTAAAACAAAATCCATCCAGGAGTTACAGCCCCAGATTTGGAGAAATGCTGGAAAAAGTGATTTTTGCAAAATAGCAACTTTTGACTTTGCAAGCTAATAACTTTTACAAAAACCCTGCAAATGCGATGAGTGGTTTATTATTCCTTCGATTCAATAGGTAATGATTTGGGAAAACTATCATAACTTGCTCAAACATTAAATTAAAAGGTACATTTTTCGTCTAACTTTATAGTTGAAGAGACCATTTGACGACCATTCCAACAAGATTACGATTTTCATAGCGCCAACGATTCTCGAGTTATACCTTTATGCCCAATTTGTGAAAATCTCCCAAATTTTACTAACCCCCTCAACATTTTACAATTTACGTTTCAAGGCATATAGGATCCGAATATCCAGTAGAAAAAATCCTGTCCGTCTGCCGTACGCCGCCATCACTTTTTGGAGGAAACTATTATAGTTACATTTTTGAAATTTCACAAAAAATCAATCGTGGCCTGACAACGGCTCAATTCTTTCGCCAAATCGCTATCTCAATTTTCAGGGTATTTTTGAGGGGGAGGATATTCGTATTTCCCAACGTTTCTCAGAAAAAGGTGTGTTTGATATCCATTTCTATAGATTTTTGGACGCTGAATCGGATAACACCATCGCGGGATCGGTAGCTTTATTGGTTCTCGAGCTATCGCAGTTTGTGTGTAAAATTTGGGAGGTTTTCACAAAGTTGGCATGAGGGAATTACTTGAGAGTTCTTGGA
This sequence comes from Tupiocoris notatus, assembly GCA_037159825.1. NCBI lineage: Eukaryota > Metazoa > Arthropoda > Insecta > Hemiptera > Miridae > Tupiocoris > Tupiocoris notatus. The sequence goes on along the minus strand of JASJUZ010000153.1, from coordinate 2,453 downwards.
GCTATAAAAATTGTTGTATACGCGTTGGAATGGTCGTCAAAAAATCTATTCAACTGTACCGTTAGGCGAAAAAATTAGCATTTCATTTCAAAATTAAGAATAATAGCAATGATTAAAATTACAATAGTTGTTACGGAGTTTTTCCACATAGCTACCAATCTGTTTCACAAATAATGTTCGGAATAAGTATCATCACAAATGGATATTCTTAAAATGACTATTGAAAAAAAGGAATAATAAACCACTGTACTGTTATTTGCTGTATTTTTCATCGTCTGTAGACTTACACTGCTTTAGTTTGCGCACTTCACGCAATTCACGTTTCGCAATTCACATATCGATCATTTTTGATGAAGATCAAAATCCATAAAAAATTATCGATATTGACGTTTTTACATCAGATTTCAATAAATTTTATGTTATTTGACTCAGTTAACAATGTCCTTTACTTTTTGTGTCTACATTTATTTTCAATAAACTTTGTTTGAATTTTTGAGATGTACGATGGGTCGTTTCTCATGTATTTCTTTTCTTATGTATTTTTTCTTCGTATGTATGTTTTTCTTATACCGACAAATAGATCCCATTTGAATAGCATCAAAATTGAGCAAGTTGTTGAGCAAAATTGTCCAGAAAACCAGTGTTTCGCCACCAATGGCATGTGAATATAGCATGCGATCAATACTAGTTTCTTAATGATCAATGGTGTTGAGGCTGATATTGGTACAAAAATGACAGGTACATGGAAAGTAAAGTTTAGCATGCATTCATTCAACTTTTTTGTACATTATTGTTTTATGTTCATAACTGTTGGAGAATATTTTTAGAATGTTGTATAATATTCTTGGAGCATATCAAAATCTTAAGTTCAACAAATTTATCAAAGAACGCAGTAGCAATTAAAAAACAACGTTTTTTAAGAACAAAAACCTTTATTAAAAAATGAATTACAATTAGTTGATCATTTTTGCCATTTTCTTTGAGGTTTTGTTGTCAGAAGAAAATCTTTTTCGTTTTTGTTTTTTAATTGTCCTCTTCTTTGATCTTGTTAAGATACCTCATCCTAATTATACACCTTTAGATCTCGTTCGAAATTTTCTGCAGCAAAATGCTCGGAGCAAATAAATCCTACTGGGTGAGTTTATTTATTTTAATTTTTTTGTGAAAGGGAATTTATATTTGCAGTAGGTAGAAAGATAGCGAGCGTATCAGCTGAAGCTGAGGGCTTCATTTTTAGCTGGTAGCTTGTTCTAGCCGTCCATGTTCACCTATCTAAATTTTCAATTTGACAGTGCTTTATTTATATTATATATGAACAACTCCATTTTTTCAGTTAGGTCGTACATTATTTACCTGATACATACCTACCTACAGTTCTTTCCTTGAATTTTGAAGAATGATACAACTCTTGCAGTATAAACCTTGTCATTCATCCGCTGTCCACTTGCCATTTTTCAGAGCTGGGATTTTGAGAAGCCTTCCCATGCATAAAAGAAGCTGTACCTGTGCTGGCTGAAGAGATGAAGAAATAACGAAAACGACCAATGGGGGATGATAGTGGAGAAGAATGAGAAATATTCTGTTTGATCGACCAGTTATCAGTTGATGGTGCCCATTCAGAGCCGAAATATTTACCTAAATAAAAAAACTTTTTTAAAAAAAATAAAACCGACTTCAAAAAGTTAGTCTATAAAATACACTCTGAAAAGGAAAAAATAACAAAAATGTCCCAACTTCGCAGCAACTCATTCGCCAACTACACATTTAAGGACTACTTTACTACTCGTATTGACCTGACCACTTCCTGATTGATTGGATCACCTTCCCTAATAATATAAAAATTACTATTTCTCATTTCCCAAATGATTAAAAGATTTTCCTTTCACCTCTGAATTGCCTCCAGATTGATCATCTTTTGGAGTCGGCGCATCTCTTATATTGTAGGTATTGGAGAAGCCTATAGATTCCGAATTAGTAAGAATATAAATATCATGAGTTTTCACGATTCTTGAACAGAGCAAATCAGCATTATTATGAGAACTGATAATTAACAATATCGATTTGAAGGTGACTATTCACGCCTTTTCCAAAAACCGTTTCAGACTTCTCTAACAATCTTCACGTCCAGACCCAGACTTATTACCTGGCACCTACTAATTCATCGTAAATTCATATTTATTTGTAACCATCGGGTAGTCATTTCGCCACAGAGGCGCCGACTCCAAAAGATGATCAATCTGGAGGCAATTCAGAGGTGAAAGGAAAATCTTTTAATCATTTGGGAAATGAGAAATAGTAATTTTTATATTATTAGGGAAGGTGATCCAATCAATCAGGAAGTGGTCAGGTCAATACGAGTAGTAAAGTAGTCCTTAAAATGTGTAGTTGGCGAATGAGTTGCTGCGAAGTTGGGACATTTTTGTTATTTTTTCCTTTTCAGAGTGTATTTTATA
>JASJUZ010000152.1:0-236084 GCA_037159825.1 Tupiocoris notatus | reverse complement strand
GGAGGTCCCATAATCAAATTCGTTGTTTGACATGAGATGATAAATCGAGGCAAGCTAATTATGTTTTCACATGATAAAAGAAAAATGGTACAGAAATAGGTATAGGTTGACACGTTGAAAGAAACGCGTTCAAAGACAAAGTTTTTCAATAATTTCAAAACTTGAGGGACCGTACTAAAAAGAGGAGAGCAAAATTGACTTTTTCCCTGACTTCCTGTATTCCGATTTCTATTTCAATATTTGCTGATGCAGCAAATTAAAATTCAGAGATGTTTGATGTTGGTTAAAAAATTTAAATTTGCGTAAAATATTTGATCATTTAATAACGCTATCATAATTTTAACTATTTCAAAATATTATAACATGAATTAAATTAGGTAGGTACCTATTATAATTCTTTTCGAGAACAAAATCAAATAAACCTTAATGAAAACTTCAGTAATAAACAACATTATTTCTAGCAGTACATATAAAAAAAAATTAATATTTTTGCTTCGTGATTATGATATTTTAATCTCAGTATATCACTGCCCTAAGTTCATAAGTTTTTCAATATCTAAATAAAGAAATGATCCTAAACATTGTCAGGGCTATCAGCTATTTTATTACCTCTCGCAAAAAAGAGTTTTTAGCGTCTTATCTGACTTTTAAAATGTTGAATCAGTTGTTGGCGATGTGACGTTAATCTGTAGACAGTTATGGTTCGTGAAAAATCGCTCTTTACCATCGCGATAACCTTGGTCGTCTTCTGGCCTCATTTACATCGAAAGAAAATTGCATTCGTGGGGAACAATGAGAGAGCTCATTTATGACTGAAATGTTACACTAGAGAACTGTACCGAAACCATTTACGGCAAGAAATGGAATCTGTGAAGGAAAATTGGCTCGGTTAAAGTGGGATAATTAAAATACACTGAAAAATTGTAAAACAAAATAAATTAATATAAAATAAATATAATTTAGAAATCTGCAGAAAATATACCTAATTTTGTTTTAGGAAATGTTTGTATCGGATTGCATGCGATTCTAATACGTAGATTTGGTATAGGAAACTATTAGGCATTTCAATCTCATTTTGCTTCAATTGAATACTAGTAGTTGATTAAAGAAGTCAGAATATTGTACGAAATTTATTAAAAATTGAAACGTGTCTCTGATAGAATAAACATTAAAAATGTCAAAATAGAAAGATTTATCAACCTGTGTCAGTTTACGAAAAGGAAAAAGCCACTCAAATCCCCTTGAGTCATCTTTTCCTTTTCGAATTCGATTGAAAATTATTTCAACTTCATAATAAACGTGAATTATGAATATTTTTTCGATCCTTTTTTCGCAGAGAATTCATACCATTATGACACCGGAGGAGGAGACGGACGTGATTCAAATGATTTCCGTTCCCAACTACGGCACTGCAGGCGCAACAGGCACCCATGTCTGACAAGTTGACGAATGGCTCGTTTGAATCGCCCGTATCGTACCTGAGAAGACCTGTTGGTCCTAGGGATCTTCAAGTGTTGCTCACACCCGAAGCCTAAGGCTTTATGGCCACATGTCAAGCACAAAACAACCCATAAGTTGCGGCATCGTGATCTAGCAAAAATAGACGAATTCAATTTCAATATTGTAAATAACGCGTTCCTTTCCAGCTGTACCTGCTTTGCTTTGAACCATCCCTTTGCAACGCTTTGAACTCATGAACCTCGTATGGAAAAACATATTAAACTATAGACGAGACAGTCTATGTATAGATCGTATATTAGGCCATTTATTACACAACTGTGGTAAATTAGTGAATTTCGTCGTTTATCCTCGTGAGGTGACCTTGATTCAAAAACGCTTAATAGCCTCTGATAGAGTCGTGTCGTTTTGGTGTAGCTTTAATGATGTATGGCAAAACAATTTTTTGTAGCCTATAGTTGTAAAAATGTCTTAGCGAATACGAAAAATCGGAGGCCCTCAACAGCCATGAGGTCCCTCTGGTTCGGCGCGTCTCACTACAATTGCGAATATTTGTTGTTATAAAACTTGAACTCGTTGCAATGACCATAGTCATTTAAACTTATATAATAAGAAGGTAAAATAGAATTTGTAAGATTGTTCCACGTATTGGAAAAACAATCCGCGAAAAATTGAGTTCATGGGGCCGAGGTTCACAGCCATGACCACTGCCTCATAACTCAAATTCTCATCCTATTGAATAAAACTAATTGGTATGGGAATAAAGACAATACTACAATAATCGCGTTTTTGTACTCCTTCGGGTATAACTATTTTTGGGTGCATTTATCAACAACCGGTTGTTGAATAATGTAAGTACTAAGATTATTTTTAGCACAATTATACATGATGTCCCTTTGTAATTTACTAGCTTTTAAGTCAATACTTAATTTCCCCAATCTCCATAATTGGTATTTATTAAGGTTTAAAAAAGAAATTAGCTTTTAGACGCACTTATTAAATCTATCTGCCAGATATACATTGAAGTGCTTTCTGTTTAAACGCCAACTCGTATTTTCTATGAGCAAAAAATCGGAAAAAAACGTTCAGGGCTGAAATAGGGCGAGACATTTTCCTCGCTTAAAAATGCATAGTAACGATTTCATCACTCTTTATATTATCGCTTCAGTTTGGGACTGTCTGAAAGCTGTCGTAAAAATAGGCGTAAAATTCATGGAAAAACTTGAGTATATTATGCTGTTTACGTAAAGTACACTCCGAGGTATCTTCCGAGTGTATTCTCCAAAATACACGATCGGTTTCTTCCTACAGTTTCCCCGAAAGTTTCTGTAACTTGTATCAAATTCCTTTCGGTTGGCATCGCGTCAACGACCCCCGCATGAATAGGCTCTCTAAGACGCAACGCCATTGTGATTGAGGTCTTAGAGGAGCTAACTTCGAGATTACCTTTGACGTCGGGCTGAAAGTTCGTCGGAGCCGTTCCCCGGCCTAATAAACAGATCGTTATGACCCGAGCGAGCTATACATGGTCAACTGCCCGTTACGATTTTTACTGTGGTGTTTTATGAAAGGGAACAACGTACGGTAGATAACGCGCATTAAAAAGCGTGGCCCGCAACGGCAAAGGAAAAACTTGCGAGCTTTTGCACGAAAAACACTGACCGTAGCTGCCATGGGAGACAAATTTCTCACCACATTTAACCTTTGTTGTCCGCCTTTATTCTTTCAAACGGCTAAACACTCCAAAATGTGGCAGGCTTGATGGTTTAATCGAATTGTAAATAAATGTTTCCAGAAATTGAACATTGAACAATTTTTTTTTCAATTTAGGAATGAAATTGCATTTTTCATGTATTGGTTCAGAATAATAAGCTCAAAAGATCGATCAAAAGTGACAAAATTTTACATGGACAGTTTGACTGTTAAGAGTATCTTTTTAATTAAATTGAAAATCACTCTCATCGCACAACTATCACGTCACTTCAAGTGATATCAACAGACGTAGTCCAAATTTTCTCCCATTTATTATCAGGCTTTTCGCTCTTCAAAACGCTTCCATCACGTTAGAGCTCTTTGAGTTAAAGACGAGTTTCAAAAACGTGCGTCCATTATCAAAAAGATTTTCATGAAAATGTATCATACTTAAAAACCAATATGTGATGTAATTGGATAAAAAACGAAAATGCTATATAGGAAAGTCGCCCGATTTCAAGACACAATTACTATGTTAATGAATGACTTTTTTTGCTAGCTATTCCGGACCGATTTTATTTTGATCAATATCACCGATAGTCTTAATAATTCATAAAACTCGACTACATTCCTTCCGAATACATTCAAAAGTGGACTTCGCATATAGGCTCGAAGACAGGCGTGTTTCCCTTCTGCGATATCAAAGGAAACCGACATGCAAGCTCAGAGGTTCTCCAACTTATCTCTGAGAGGTAACCGAATTTCAACGTGATTCAACGAACAATGAGGTGAAACACAATGGGAAGCCAACTCGTAGCGGAGGAATCTCTCGATTTTCTCTTACCATATTGGGCTGTCACTCCATAAAATCGGATATAGACGGAACAACAGGCATATCAAGAATGTCAACAGATCGGCAGCCTGTCGTTAACCTTGTGTCAGCTCTTGATAGATGATATATGCTGGAGTTTGGAAATGTTATGGGCGTTTAACAGATTCGAACTCGCTTTCGAACAAATTTTAGCCTTCCTCCACCAATCAATCAAATTTTCTCCCCACATAAGGAAGGATAAATGGATTTTATTCAAACGAGAATGAGGAAGTATACTTAGCATTCTCTGCAACCAAATTCGAAAGATGAGGGCGGTTTTCGAAGCTACAAAAATGGTTCGCCAATTTCTCTAAAAATATAGAACGAGATTAGTGGTGTGGAATTGGTTGAACTAACGGGCGTACTCCAAATTTGAAGCCTTCGGCTTGAAAAATACCTTTTGATTTTCGACTCCGGGATTGTTTTTTAAATCCGATAAACAACAAAATTATTTTATTTTTTTTTTTATTAAAAAAAAATAATAATAAATATCTTTCAATGTGCGTAGTAGACGATTTAGAAAATTGCAGGCAGATAACTTCAACGATTTTTGACATTCGAATCGGTCGGATTACTCTCACCGACCTTTCATAGGCGAAGCATTGAAAGTTCGCGGAAAAATCGACTACACTCAGAGAAAATGTTTTGAAAAGACAGAATTAATTTTGTACTAGTTTCGTTGTGACTGACAGTTAACAACGAAAAATACAATTTCATCCTTCATCGGCTCCAAAATGTTTCGGCGACGAAGTTGGAGGAATTCAAATCGAAATAAAAATTATCTGGGTGATTTTTATTTCGATTGATATTCCGTTCACATTGCAGCCTATCTCTGTCGACTGTTGTAAACCAATGTAATTAGGATAGAAAAATTGTTACGCCAGATTGAAAAAAAATTCTGATACTACATTATTCTTCGTGCGGTTCTCAGTTACACGATACCGTCACAGTACTGTACAGTAAATTACGGATTCTGGTTTCACTTCGACTCCACGTGACTGGTTTTTGCTAATTAGGTTGAGGAAAAAAGAAAATATAAAGAGCGGCGCTTTCAAATTAGCTCTCATACGTAACGTAAAAAGGTCTTGCACTGATCGGAGATTAGAGGATGTCCGTGGGTCGTGAGATGGTCTTGGAGGGGAAGGATGAGGATGGAGGGGGACGACCGCCTATCAGTCTAGCCTTTGTGAATGCCACGAACGAGACCAGCGGAGCTCGAATTTCGTGATTTCAGTCTCATTTTGCCCGTCAGTCCTAGTCACATCAGTTTTGTCAGTCGACTGCCGTAAGAAAGTGACGGATTCTTATCGGCGAAAACTGGAAAAAACGACGATTGGCAGATGGCATCTGTCACAACAGACAATCAGTATCGTCTAGAGATGCAGTGATTCATCGAGCAGACCACGGGGTAATTCTATTAATCTAGCAACTCGGTCTGGTGACATTGGTAGATAAAGAGAGCACTCGATTTTTTTCATTTGATAATTTCACAGGTATTTTATATTAGAGGAATATATTCATGAAAATACGAGATAATTTAATTATCTAATCTGCTCAAAGTGAATGTACCAAAAATTTGTCTAACTCGAAAATGTAGTAGAAGTCAATTAAAATTGGTACTATTATAAGCGTGCACTCGATAGGTAGTAGGCAAGGTCCAAACCCCATTTAAATTACGCTTGTGATACGAGGTGACAATATAGATATATCTCGAGAAGTATAGCTCCGATTTTTTCCACTTCAGTTTGTATTGTTCGTATCATCGCCGAGGAAATAAAAATAGTACACGGTGGATGAGTTTCAATTGAAGACCCGGTATGAATTAGATTGCTTCAGTGATTAGCATAGTTATTTTCAAGACGATACGAGCAGAAGTCAAGTCTGATCGCTAGTTAGCTCCTGATAGATCGATTCCTGTATTTTTTCCGCTTGAACTGCAATAAACGATGTAATCTTATTTCTTTTTTTTGACTAAGTTATGCGTGCTGAAGTGGAGGAATCTTATTTCAATAGAATAGAAGACGAAGAGATAGTCGCAAGTTTCACAAATTGAATTAGGTCAAATTAAAAAAAAAAAAAAATCAGTAAATCCATAAATCAAAATAAACACTGAATGAATCGATTTCGGTGATTAGGATCACTACCAACTAACAACCTAGATGAACATAAGTAGTATAAAAAAAATGTAAGATTAGAGTTTGTACTCGTAGCTGATGTTGGGTCGAAATCGATTAACTATAAACGAATTTACATTCGTGGAACTGTGTTCTCTTCTCCTCCTATTCCAGCATTATTCTGAACTCCATTTTCAACAGTTATGAAAATACAATTGAAAGATAAGTATTTAACCTAATTATAGTCCTTTGTATCGAGTTAATAATCCTAAGAGTATCAAAATTAACCGATGAAAAACCGGAGCAGAAACTTGATCGGGTCGAGAGAGAGTGTACTTGTGGAACATCATCGATAAAAATAGGGCTGAATTTCCGTAGGATTTATTAAAAGGCCTATGCAGATGGCATGGACGATTTATCGAGGGTGATAATTACATAGAATGGCATATAATAAATCAATAGCCGGAGAGAAGAAATTTATCTAACCGGTTCGACCGAGAAGAAGAACGAATATGCAAAAAAGGCGTAATATTTAACTCGATAGCCGTTTCAGTACCAATTAATGATTCTCTTGCTTTACATTTTCTTGAATAATTCTCGTGGTCCAATTGCGTACAGGAATTTATTGCATTGCCACTAATAAGAGGTTTGAATACTAACTACATAAAAAAGGCACGTAAATAGTATTTTCGTTCAACATGTAATGCTAATGCGACGGAGGGGCCTTGAAAATCGACTATGTAAAAATTGCCTACTGTACATTGCTCAAAATTGTCAATTCAATCAATAAAATAATACTTCGTTTAGCTATAAATAAAAAATTATACTTGAGTTCATTTTAAAATTAATTTTTCATCTACTTTTTTATATGTTCATAAATCTGTTAGAGTTCGTTAGACCAAACTATTTTGATATTTGCAGTAGAATGATTGATTCTGCAAATAACGCAAATTATAAGTTCTGCCTTCCCAATTATTGATTGATTATTGTTATAATATTTGCAGAGAAAAAAGCTTCCATAATTTATTCGCAATTCAAATATAGTTTTTTTTTTTGTACATTTATCATTCATGGGTTTGAAGGGATGTCCTTGCCGCGGAGCCCTTATTCGACGCCGTTGGCTGTGCGCACGGCTCGGGTCCGCATCGACCTCGGCGAACAACGGCCGTTTTTATTCACGGTGCCGAAAAATGGCTCCACGATCTCAAGCAATACTCCTCCAACGCCGACTAACGGATGGAGCTACACGACAGGTGCTGACCATTTGGTCGCACCGCCGACACCGACGTCAATCGGCATGGGTTCCACGGACGGGCATAATGTAACTGTACGAAAGGTGCCGACTTCTCCCAACGAACTTTTCAACATTCCCAGCGTCACAAGGTATGTTATAATTGAAAAACTGTCGCAACCAATTTCTACCGAAGTTGAAAAAAATTTTCTTACAAGTTCAAACGGTAATTGCGCAGATAAGTAATAGGACTTCAACAATTTTTTTTTTAGTTGAAGAAAAAAATAGAGAAAAACCAGAGCACCTACATAATTTAAGTTATACTGCAAATTAGGAATTCGAGCACTCGACAAATCAATATAAAAATAATGCATTATTTTTTGTTAAGTATTTTCCATCACGATACAACGAAACTCATCAATTTCCTTTTTCAATCTCAAGTGAGAGTGGCGGCGAATCGTGAACAGATGTCATTTTCAGCTGTCCAGACTAGAGTACCGATAATACACTGGTCAATTGTGAACAGGTCGTATGACAATTTAATTGTGTGAACGTGAAAAAAAACTGTTGAAACATTGAAACGGCTATAAAAAATCGTCCGACCAATGGACATCTATTATATAGAAAAAATGAAATACCAGGTGTGCATGATAAATTATCTTGTAAAATCCGAGACAGGCGTCGGCAAACAAGAAAGGATCGTCAACTAATTTGGGAATCTCTTAACTTGGTAATTTGCGCTAATTACTCTGTCTACACCTGAAGAGATGGCCGGCGATGAACGCTCAAGTCATCTCTGTATTGTCAAAGTGAACTGTTCATATTCATAGCCAGTCAAGGTGGTAATATACATTGTTATCTGAATGAACTATTAAAAGTATGACTTAAAAATATAGCTCTAAACTGTTTAATCTTAAGCCATTAAATTTTAAAAGCAGAAAATTATAATTGAACTACCCGATATTCGAGATAATCTATAATATGCAGATGATGGACTAGGTTTCTTCTTTTTCATTCGAGGCAATCCGTGTTGAGGTGAAAGGTTAGATAATAGTAATCAATTGAATAATAAATGAACACCAATAGTAAGAAGACTAATAATTCGTGAGAATTGCCTGTCGTTGGAAAAAATATCAGTTTCCTTTATTCTATATTTCGTCTATATTTTGGCTATTTCTGATAATGATTAATACGAAAGGAATTATGATGCACATCATTGACAGCCACTCACTTCGCAGGTAGTTGACAAGGCCTGTTTATGACGGAACGTGTTGAAAAAAATGTTTGCCTAATAAACAAGGCGAAGGTCTTCGTGGAGTACTAGATTCCGAGTGTTCACTTAAGGCGCCACTTGACGTCGCCTAGAGAAATACGTTAAGCGGTGAACCAGAGTAGACTTTTTCAACTGGTTGAGAAACCAAAAACCATACTCTTTATGCAAACGGTATAATACAGCCTTACAATACAAGGTCCAAATTACAGTTCAGTAAGTTCAAAATTGGAAATCACTGAATGCCTGTGATTTCGCACCGTCCGTAAATCTGAAGTCGAAAAGTTCCTCTGACAAACCTATTAACGTTTCATGAAAATGGAACAAGAACAGCATGTAGAAGTATTAGAACACATTTCCGCTGTTTACGAGTATTAAGAGCTCATCCAGAAAATGATGCATCATAAGTTAAAACGATTCAGGAATAAAGGTTTTTCAGATAATTTTTTTCGCATTTAAAAAAAAAATGTTCCTTAGCAAAAAATAAATAAATAAAATAAAGATATAATATAAATTAAACAATTAAAAACATAAAGCTTGATAACAATCCGGAATTTGACGGGCTGTACATAAAGAATGTACACATTTTATTTTTATGGCACCGTTTTTAACTTCAGAAAATTGACTGTATAATGGCAAAAACCTTAAAAATCTTCAATTTTCAAATAAATAAAATAACAACTGAACGGTCTTAATTTGAGCTGTTGTTGACTTTTTTTTTCGAGCTAGGTATATCGAGAATTTTCAATTGTTCACTGTCCATATAAACCATTTACTAACACTTCGTACTAAATGAATCAACTAAATGATGCGACTAATCCAATTGAGCTTGTAATTGCGAGAAACTGACAATGTCGTTCTTTAAGAGAACCTCTATTGGTAAATTCGAAGATACATCGAGGCGTTGCAAAAACTGTTTCCTACAAACAAGGCATCCCCTTCATCCGACGTTTCTTAACCGCACGATAACTTCAATAAAAACGCCGGTCTCAATAATCTCACGACGTCGTCACGAGCACAAAACTATCACAGTAAAATAATATTTGTCCCCACTCGTTATCTTTTTGTTTGTACTCCTCTTCTGTCACCTGGTAATAAATTGTTTCGTTTGTAGCGCAAGGTAAGATTACAACAACAGTTTTGCAATAGACTTTCTGGTAAAGAGCTTGAGTTGAAATTTTTTTATGAAATTCCACACGAATCATTGTCTGTCTTCACTGGACCAATTCTCTACTCTCCGAACTCAACCGTTATTTGATCATGGTACCTCACATTACGCCAAGTTGTCATAAATTTATGATTTGCACAGCCAGAAAATAATGCATTACTAGTTAAAACGAATCATGAATAAAGGTTTTTCAGATGATTTTTTTCGCATTTTCAAAGCCATTTTTATCAGAAAAAAATAGAATAAATACTAAGTAAATATAAATTAAAAAATAAAAACACATAAAATTTGATAACGATCGGGAAGTGATGGTGTTTTAACGGGCTGTACAAATAGTTGGAATGTACAAATGTTATTTTTTGGGGAGACAGAAAGCGAATTGATAACTTCAAGAACAGAATTTAGAGATAACAGAACAAAAGTAATTTATCCAATAACTTCATGAAAGAACTTACTTAAATAAGTAACTTAATCAGCTTTGCCCCCTAAAAAAGTTATACTGCTTTTTGTGTTTCTAGCATTCCTTGTGTTTGAAGTTAAGTCCAATTTTGACTCATAAACGGAAATGAAACCGATGATGAAAAAAATACGATCTATGTTTTAGGTCATAGTCCAGTCAAATTGTGTTTTTTGCAGGAAAGTTTTGGGGTAGTTTTGATTTTTTCTATTTTATATGTTTTTTGGGGTGCTGAATCCGAATCCGAGGTTTGCTAACAAAATTTCTTGACGCAACATTGAAAAAAATGCAAAAAAAGGTAAAAAATTTCAATTTTTGGCGGTTTTTTGCTTCTAACTCAAAAACTATCAAATTTTTGTAGATAACCTTCATATACAAAATGAAAGTACATAAAATTTCCTACAAATTTCACTATTTAGGTTTGTTTCTCCGACGAACCGTTCTGGCTCAAACGATAGTTGAAAATTTGCGTATTTTATCTGCTTCCGCAAAAACCCACTTTTTCCACTCCAAAACTCTCATTTATTATTAAAGGCTGTCAATTAATGAATTCCTCCCAGTTCTCTGCACATACCTTATTTAGATCGTATATATAAAGGTAAAGGTTATGAAGGTAAAGGTGTTATGAACTTAGCCCCTACCCTCTCTCACTTTTCGATGATCATGGGATGATAAGGAAAGGAACAAAATCGAGCTTGTACAGAGCTTTTACACCTACAGCAATTGAAAAGGGGAGCTTGAGCGATACAAAATTATGTTATTGACGGAGGGTTTTTGTTACACCGGGTCAAATGGCACTACGGTCAGACATATGCAGAAATTTGCTGCAGTTATATATCCTACGTTAAGTCAAACTACAAATCAAATGTAGTCGTCATTTTTGATGGCTACCCTGACGAAGTTTGTGAAAGCACCAAGCGCATAGAACGATTGAGAAGAGAGCAAAGAAAACAATCTGCTGCAATATCATTTACAGAATCAATGGAGCCCACTGTCTCGCAAGAGAGTTTTCTTGCAAACTCCAAAAACAAGAGCCGGTTGATATCTATGCTAATAGAAAAATTTGATAATGCAAGAATTGATTCCCAGCAAGCTGTGGAGGACGCTGATATCCTAATTATCACCACAACTCTTAAGCTGGCCTCTTCAAATGAATATGTGACAGTGGTGGGAGAAGATGTCGACCTTTTAGTGATTTTGATTGGCCTGTGTAGCCCTGATATAAGCTCGATTTTGTTCCTTTCCTTATCATCCCATGATCATCGAAAAGAGAGAGAGGGTAGGGGCTAAGTTCATAACACCTTTACCTTCATAACTGAGGAGGACTATGGAGGGTTTGAGACACCTTCCCTTTTCCCGGTTTCAAAAAGAAGACATTCTTTATATCAGGGCTACACAGGCCAATCAAAATCACTAAAAGGTCGACATCTTCCCCCACCACTGTCACATATTCATTTGAAGAGGCCAGCTTAAGAGCAGTGGTGATAATTAGGATATCAGCGTCCTCCACAGCTTGCTGGGAATCAATTTTTGCATTATCAAATTTTTCTATTAGCATAGATATCAACCGGCTCTTGTTTTTGGAGTTTGCAAGAAAACTCTCTTGCGAGACAGTGGGCACCATTGATTCTGTAAATGATATTGCAGCAGATTGTTTTCTTTGCTCTTTTCTCAATCGTTCTATGCGCTTGGTGCTTTCACAAACTTCGTCAGGGTAGCCATCAAAAATGACGACTACATTTGATTTGTAGTTTGACTTAACGTAGGATATATAACTGCAGCAAATTTCTGCATATGTCTGACCGTAGTGCCATTTGACCCGGTGTAACAAAAACCCTCCGTCAATAACATAATTTTGTATCGCTCAAGCTCCCCTTTTCAATTGCTGTAGGTGTAAAAGCTCTGTACAAGCTCGATTTTGTTCCTTTCCTTATCATCCCATGATCATCGAAAAGTGAGAGAGGGTAGGGGCTAAGTTCATAACACCTTTACCTTCATAACCTTTACCTTTATATATACGATCTAAATAAGGTATGTGCAGAGAACTGGGAGGAATTCATTAATTGACAGCCTTTAATAATAAATGAGAGTTTTGGAGTGGAAAAAGTGGGTTTTTGCGGAAGCAGATAAAATACGCAAATTTTCAACTATCGTTTGAGCCAGAACGGTTCGTCGGAGAAACAAACCTAAATAGTGAAATTTGTAGGAAATTTTATGTACTTTCATTTTGTATATGAAGGTTATCTACAAAAATTTGATAGTTTTTGAGTTAGAAGCAAAAAACCGCCAAAAATTGAAATTTTTTACCTTTTTTTGCATTTTTTTCAATGTTGCGTCAAGAAATTTTGTTAGCAAACCTCGGATTCGGATTCAGCACCCCAAAAAACATGTAAAATAGAAAAAATCAAAACTACCCCAAAACTTTCCTGCTAGGGGTCTTTTTGAGCACAAATTGACTGTATTATCAAGGTAGTTATAAATAATGCGCATTCTCTATCCAACTTACTTTTTTTTTAAAGCCACAAGTTAGTTTTATTCAATTAAAAATAATTCCTTCGTATAACCAGGCCACACTTTAGCCCGTGATTCATCAATTGCAATTATTCAGATCAATAAATTTTGCCCACATGGCATTATATCCTACTGCTCGCCCACACGTACCCTGTCGTGAGAAATAATCGTTGTCGCTCTGCAAAACAAGGTCGTTTGGTAGAGATTCTTCGCCCAGTTGAAGTTCAGCCGAGATTAGCGTTTCCGGATTAAACTGCGGTTCGTTTTGTTGTAATCTAGGGTAATGAGAGGTTTCACGGTTGTCAGCCGGCTTGACGAAAATACATAGGCCTTGGTTGTCACATGTTTTAGTGGAACACGAGGCTTACAATTATTTACCAGGTCAATTAGATCGTTTCCTGCGTCCATTGGTTCACTGATACATCGACTAGCTGTTCGCGTGGCGCAAACCGAGCGTCTCAAAAACGGAAACCCAGGTAGAGGAAATAATACGAAACAAACATTGTTGGACTCTCTAAATAGCCCCTGATAATAGTGAAACTTGGACGGAACAATTTTCAATAGAAAACTAGTTCATCAAACAATATCAAACCTACTTGAGCCTACTTTCGGTTAATCTGGAAGATAATTGTTGAAATCATGGCTTAAACAAGTTCTGATCGGTGTTTTTCCAGAGTGTATGACCATCTCGACTCATTGGTGACTTCATATGCAGAACATACACCAATGAGGACACGAGCCATGCTCGAGAGGCCCTTCATGGGTTTGCATACGAAATCAATTGAATCGAATTAAATTAAACTGATCCTCCTCAACGGCTGATGGTGTGAGTCGTGCATGGCAGCGGCCCGAGCCAAGGGGAGACCCTGACACACGTAGGCAAAGGCCGACAGAACCATCAGACTATCAGTTGTTAAGATGAAGTGTCATGACATTTCAGCTGAAATATATTATGAGCTCAGTTGTATTTTAGTGATATCAAAAAACCGTAGTATTAAAAGTCTTGGGTGGTACACGATAAAATTCAGAAATCTGCTAGATACCTGTAATAATAGCAATAAAGTAGAATAATAAAATAGATTAGCGTTAAAAAGAAAATTGAATGAAACAGGGTAAAATATATAGGATCAATTTATTGAATATTAGAATTCAATTGAGTTGACTAGAAATAATGAGTTGTAAAGAATAATAAGCAGCCGCACAATAATATGCCTTTTTTATTCAAGTTTAATTTTCTTATACACTTTTTCCAAAATATTTTCTTGATAAGTAGCTACTTTTCCAAATCCAGCGACCGCCACTGATTCCGCATTTCAATTTATGATTTGTGAAGGCCGCAAATGTTGTCGGGTCTTACAAGGCGAACGATGTGGGCGAGGTTCGCAGTCATACAATAAAATATTTATTACAGCTGGATTAGAGGCCGTTTAGCCTTGTCGAAGAGAAGCGTGAAGAATTGAAGGAGGAACCCTAGCCAATGACCAGCTTCCTGCAGGCCCTAAAACTCGTTCACCTACTTCCTGCTGTCCTGACTCCGAGAGTGTCCCAATAAGTAGCCTTCGGCTCGAATGTTTTTTTAAATGAAGGCCGAAAAAATTCCGACCGTAGCAGCGATAACATGCGATAAGAAGGTGCACCGGGTTTGGATCACCTTGGCTCTTGTTCGAAAGAACACGTTAGTAAAACTTCACCAGGATGCCAACATTAAAGTTGTTCGATCTGGGCGATTAGAGCATTGAGATTCCTATTTGATGATCAACAGCTCAGATTCGTCGCGAGAGCTCGTTAGCTCAAAAATCTTGTTTCCCAGAAAAATTCACAAGTTCTATCCAGAATGCGCAAAAAACAGCTTCACTAGCTAAAAACTGTATTATTATTATTATTATTATTTTTTTTTTTTAATAAAAAAACTAAAGTTGTAACGTTTAGTTTCGGAAGTAAAATGAAATTGGAATATATTCATAAGAGAGTTATTCACTCGCTGCAGCAAAACAAAATACAAAATACGCGCAAGTGAAATAGCGAAAAAAGCTCATATTGTGAAAGTACGGTGTACGAGCAAATAGATAGAAATAGCGTCACTGCTTGTCATAACAATCATTTCAATACCCGACCGTTCGAAAAATATTGACTCAAATAAAAATAAATGGCCGATAAAAATAAAAATTAAAAAAATTCGAACGAGTATTTTTCGGAAGTACTGCGTGTTATCCTAAATCCGGAAACTAATGATTTTCTACATTCACTTGGAGGTCATTTTTTGAAAAATTAATTTTATTGCATTCAGGTACGGCATTTTTGGTCACTTTTTGATCACAGATAGACACATAGATTGATACTGGTTCAGAGTATAATTGTGAGAAAAGTTAATCCGAATTTATCTCCCTTCCGAATTCGACTTTTCGGTAGATAAAAATACTCCAATTTGGAAACATGACTATTTTATCACACTCTTCAGGTAGGGCAATTAGTAGGTAAGTAATTATAAAAACATACACAAAGGAAGTCACATAAATACTTGATCTACACATTTTTAATCACGCCAAATTTGACCGACCATTTTCCTCAGAAATACCAAGGTTATTCATCACTGAAAACATAATTTTTGATATTTATATCTCTTCACACCGATCTAGAAACTGAACATCGCAAATTGTGCAGCGGCATTTGTGTAGGCCATTTGTAGAAAAATAGCTAGTCAACCTAGATACATATTTTTCATCTACCAATTACAAAAACGCAGCCATGTTTCTCGAATTCTGAGTTCGTCCCACGTTCTGGACGACCAACGGAATGCTGATCGTACCTGACATCGCGGAGGCTCGTCCTTGAAAGCCTCCGAGTATCCCATTTCGTAACTCGCATTTCTGAATGAACCTCTTCACTTCCGTTGATGCATTGTTCATACATGACCGGCTGCGCATGCATTTTTTTCATCATTTCAATCTCAGATTCGTAAATCCGCTGAAACATTGGTTTTCAAGAAGTGCTAAGAAATTTCCTGCTTGAAAAACTACCGTCTTCTCGGTTACAGAATGTTTTCCCAGCTGTTAAACTCTTGAATAATTTTTAGCTCCTCATGAAGGGCAGCTCAAAACAAATGCCTTCATTCATATAATTATTTGTTCACGAATCAATAGAGAAAATGTAGTTAAACCGAGCATTTCAATATTATAAATTTAATGGCTAAAAATTATGTCACCATTTAATTAAAAAAGTTTGGACTGCCTTTATTCACTATAACGACAATAATGTCTCTAATATATTTTTTCTTTTCCATTTAAAGCGCTGAAGAAGATGACGTCTCATCGACATGCTCCTATGACACTTCCGGTGACTGGGAAGGTGACGACACATCACGTCGTCACAGGAGCCGCGGCCTTTGGGAAAACAAGATGCAATTCATCCTTGCAGTCGTCGGTTATTCTGTGGGGCTTGGAAATCTATGGCGATTCCCGTACCTTTCATACGCAAGTGGTGGAGGTGAGTGAGACTTTCAGAAAAAGAAATATCGTCGGTTAATTGACATAATGGCGTAACCTAAGGACTACTGTTTAAAATATTGTACTGAATAATTTCAGATCAAGATATAAACTCATAAAAATCGCTTCTTTTGACAAAACTGAAATAGAAAAAAGGGATATAATTTTATTTTAAAATTAAAATTAGGATAGTTTTACTTAATGATTGTTTTCAAACTCTGAATTTTATTAAAATGCTATCAAAAGTTGAAATTGGAACACTTTAGAATTGAAACATGAAAATTTCTGAATAAAACACTGTTTAAACAAGGAATCACTGTCGGATAGGCTTTTTCTCAGGGTGGAATCGACAAACGTGGCTAAATACTCCCTTTCATTTCTATTTGTCCAACAGTTTTCAAGGAGCTAGTCGAAATGCGACTACCACACATTGTAGAAGAAATTTGAATAGATATTGAAAATAACGATAGCAGATACGCGCGCTAATTATTTTGCCGACTATTTAAGCGCTTTTGAAATTTTTTGAAATTATTTGCACTGACTAATTTGATCTGGGAGATTGATCACTGTCTATCATTTGAGAATAGCTTTCCTTATAATATATCATTTCAGGTGTATTCCTGATTCCGTATTATATAATACTGGTATCATGCAGCGTGCCTTTGCTATACATGGAATTAGCCGTAGGCCAGTTCACGCGGAGAGGGCCGATCGGCGCATTTTCGAAACTCTGCCCCATTTTCAAAGGTAAGATAAATTCAGACGGCAGATCTGACAACGTCACATCATAAATCCATTATATTTATAATGCAATGTCACGCCTTTCGACATTTATTTTCCAGGAGCGGGTTTATCGAGCGTGATTGTTGCTTTTTTCATGTCAACATATTACAATGTTATCATTGCCTATACACTTTACTATCTATTCGCATCGTTCCATTCGGATCCGCCGTGGAACGGATGCAACAACATCTTCAACACCAAAAGATGCTGGCAGCCGGCGATGGAGAATACCACGAAACCCAACGGTTCGCTGACACCGGCTGAAGAGTTTTACAAGTGAGTTCTAACGATAACGGGGAGATGAAATGAGAAACATGCCGAATCATCACTGATCGGAAGTAAATTGATGAATATGAAGAGAGGGATAATAGATTAAGTTCTAGCAATTGTGCCAAGTTCATTATTGTGTTTAAGTTTCACTAGGCAGTGTCTGTATCTACTTGTGATTGAAATATTTGAGTTAATCGATTCACCTTTGCCAACGAGTGTGGTAAATAGCTTCTGCGCATAGTTGATGAGCTATGTTCAAATAGCCTTTCCGATGAACTGGGTAAACGAGGAAAACTAGCATAACTGGGTTATCCCGTTTACAGAATAAATGGCAACGAGTAAAAAAAGAAATAATTATTTTTTACTTCCTTCTTTACGCAGTATTGGAAGTATTGTGATCGCGTGAAGAGTCGAATTCGGAACGAACGTGAAATTTTCATTGTACTACACTCAGCAACACTTTCGGATAAAAAATGTCAGTGTGTCCGTCTCTCTGTGGTCAGAAATTGTCAAACAATGCCTATCACTGTGAATTTTTTTGACTCTGCGTTCGTATTTTGATTTTTATAGGCCGCTAAATCAAATATATTCGAACGCTTATGGTCTAGAAATGTTTATGGAGAGTGAATGACGCTTCGTTTTTATCGTTATTGTCACACACCGTACGAAGCAGGAATTTTCATTTGGCACTATCTTGGAATGAAAGCCGTTTAAATGGCTCTGTTTGTATTTAAATTTTGCTCTGTTTCAGTTTGAAAGTGCTCCAAGTAAGTTCAGGTATCGAAAAGCCGGGAAATCTTCGGTGGGAGCTAGCCGCTTGTCTTCTTTTCGGATGGATTTTCATCTATTTCGCTCTATGGAAAAGCGTCCGATCGTCGGGAAAAGTCCTTTACTTCACAGCTACTCTTCCTTTCGTTCTAGTCCTTGTATTCTTGGGTAGAGCGTTGACTTTGGAAGGCTCTGAACTTGGGCTTAAGTATTTCTTCACTCCGAAATGGGAACTGCTTGCGGACTCAAAAGTAAGCAATTAGTTACTAGTTATTTCCTATTAATAAAAAATATGACCAGACGAAGGAACCGACCAGCTGAAAATGTCGATTTTTCATTTTTGCAGGTTTGGGTGTACGCTGCAGCGCAAAATTTCTACTCTATCGGAATAGCGTTTGGCAGCACAATATCCATCGCTAGTTATAACCGAGCTACAAACCATATTCTGGTCGACACTTTGACCGTTTCAGCTATCAACGCAGTAACAAGTTTGATAGTGGGCGTCTTTGCCTTTGCGATGATCGGAAATATCGCCATGGAACACGATACTTCGATTGAAGATGTGATAGCAGATGGTTCGTATACAATTTCAACTGATGGACAATATTTGATAAATTTCAAAGAAAGTTAACGCTATAGCATCGTTTTTCCGCAGGTCCAGGCCTCATGTTCGTGGTGTATCCTCAGGCGCTATCGAAGATGCCAGTTTCCAGCCTATGGGCTGTCTTCTTCTTTTTCATGCTACTGTGCTTAGGCCTTAATAGTCAGGTAACATTTAATCCAACTTCAATCAGTAAAAAAAAAAAAAAAAAAAAAAAAAAAAAAAAAAAAAAAAAAAAATGTTGAGTTGATTATATTTTAATATTTTATTTTCTTACGCTTCCAGTTCGCTATTGTAGAAGTCGTAGTTACCTCGTTTCAAGACGGGTTTCCGAATTGGATCAAGAAGAAACTCATTTGCCACGAAATCGTCGTTCTAGTCATTTGTATAATATCATTCCTTCTTGGCCTCCCTATGATAACGCAGGTAAGAGAAAATTTCCCCAAAGTTCAATTCCAGCCAGTTAAAACAGTGATGAAATAATAATTACAAGTTACTTATTGTTCTCGTCATTTTTGTTTATTTCAGGGCGGAATTTACGTATTCCAGTTAGTAGACCATTACGCTCTATCGAACTCCATTATGCCGATAGCGTTTTTCGAAACGATTGCCGTCGCGTGGTGCTACGGAGCGGGAAGGCTTAGTAAAAACATTTTTCTCATGTCAGGAGAGACACCATATTTCTACTTCCGAGTGTGTTGGGTCGTGGCTGCTCCGAGCTTTATTCTTGTGAGAAAATTGTCAAGCAAATCTATGGAAATCAAACGTACAGCCAGTAAAATGGTATAATGAGAACTGAAAAATTATAAATGGCGTTTAATTTTCAGTGCGTTTGGATCTTCTATTTGATCGACTATCAGCCGCTAAATTACGACAACGGCCATTACATCTATCCTTGGTGGGCTGATGCAATCGGATGGTCCATAACGGCTATTTGCCTCCTTTGGATCCCTATAGTCGCCTTATACGTAATCATGAGCGCGGAAGGAACGAATATACTTCAGGTGACAATTTAGAGTCGTGTTTTATATAAAATAATCTAAATGAGATACCTACCAAAGATGAAGAAAAATTTGATATATCTTGAAATAGCTATAAACTAAATATATTTAGATTGAATCAACATAACTCAGTATTTTCTCTGTGAGGATTAGGAAATATTAGAATCTCAATCCAACATAAAAAATGCAACAAGTACCTACCTAATTTAAAAATACAAATAAAGTTTGGTGTCGAATGGTTCGAGATGTCTTCTTAAACCTTACTTGTACGAAATCATATTTTTAACCTCATTAAAATATTATTTGAGTTTCATCGACTCTCTGTCAGTTAGAACGTTCTCAGACTAGTCACTCTTGTTTTGCCTCCTCCATTAACTCACATTTTGATCTGTTTTAGTTCGGGATATTTAGCAAGGAGATTAGAGTATTAATTTATCATTCAAAGAAGACGGAGATTCTTTGGATCCTACATAAGCCACTGAAAATAAAAAATAATCAATAAGTTATCAAAACGAGAATAAAAAAATTAAAAAGGCAATTTTAAGCTCACGACTAGATTTTGCTTTTACCTAATACTTTTTCAGAAATATAATTTACTTTCACTAAATACTTTCTTCAATTTTGTTTTATTATTCAATAATAAGCTGTTTTAATTAATTAATTTTTTTGCTGATTTTAGAAACTTTCCAACTCTATGAGCGCGAGGATAGAAGATCTAGTGCCAGAAGACACAGAGAAGCAAGCGAAGGAGCTCCTTTTTAGTGACAAGGGCCAAAAAGCACCTAGAATGGTCAAGGCGAAAAGTTTGGAGCAGATGAGAGTCAAATGACTAGAAATGGACGAAATTCCAGTCGACGGCGTCAACGACCCTCGGCAGAATGACGATTCTCTATCGATGTATGATAACTGGGATCCTACCCAAGATAATAAACAATCTTTGGATGAATCAAGTGCAAGGAATGCACCGTTGTAGTAGGATCTTGATCGTATTGAAGCAAAACCGCGGTTTACTTTGGACGACGAACATTTAGGAAATACCGGCATTTATAAAGCAAGAATGTCTCTTTAAATTTGTAAAGACGTACAGGAATTTTATAAAAAGAAGAGATGCTGTAATTTATAATGTATTTTTACTCCAAGAGTTTCTCATGAAATCACATTCCCGTTTGTGTTGGCATATGATGCTATCTCGGTTTTCCCCATTCATACCAACTAAAATAGCGATGAGCGGCCGAAAAACGAGAAATGCCATCATTCCTGAGAGAATTAATTTTCTACCTCACCTGTCCCTCAAATATTGATATAAGCTCTATAAGTTCACCAGCGAAATAGTGACGATTTTCCAGTTTTCCTACGATGAGCTGTAAACGAACAATTAATTTTTAACAGTTTTCGTCGATAGATATGAGCGTATTTTCGTTTAACAGAGTTTTAATCATGTATCAGGGGAAATAAATCAAAAATTATATTATTCATTTTTCAAATATAGATGGTATCTGAACTGTTCGACTTGAGATAAGAATAAATATCAAATACGGCTGTGCGGTTTTTTAGGAATCACGAGTTTTCAATAGTTGGTACCATAAAAAGAAGAATTTATTTTGGGAACCAATAAGCGTTTTGTAGGTTGTAGATAGGAATAATTTCATACTAGCTACAAAAACAAATCGCAAAAAATACATGTAAATCATATTGTTTGTGTCTTCTGAGATAATAGCGGATGAGAGCAATCGGATTCTTTTCATAGAATTTATTCCTCTATCGCACCTCTAGTGATTTGCAGTGTCATCATCATAAAAAGCCAGCTAATAACTATTCCTAGAATCTTGTGGCTCCAAGGAATGACGTCGACCTGATGAGCCGTAGATAATAACTACAGTTTAATTCCCTACTGAGGCCAATCAATCAAAATCGCTCTAAAAATACAATAACGCATTAAAAAAAAAAACGTGATCGCTCTCAACCGTATTCTCTCACTTTTCTTGTAATTATTTTTTTCTAGTTGGAAATTCAAGGAGAGATTCTTGAATTTACTCAACCCAATGTGATTATTGGTTGTAATGAAAAACTAAATTAAATTGAAACTTACGAACACATTATATTTGTCACCCCAACCCACATCTGTCACAATGCGACCAGGAGAATATAATTTGGTTTATTATTGAATAATAAACCAGAGTAATCGCCTAAGAAAAAATTATAAGCCCCCTCAAAATTTGAGGTTTTACGTAACTAAAATACTTGAAGTAGAATGAACTTTGATTTTTGGCAGAGTTTTTCCATACTTAGTTCCAGTTAGTTTCTGTTCGTTAGATGGAAACTTCCACCCGGGTTTGGCTAGTCATAACACGTTAATAGTACTTTCACATTGTTATTGAAGCAAAGGACTCACGAACCAAATTACAATTAGCGGCAGCATTTTTCCTCAAGAGATTTTCAATTTTTTCTTGAGAAGCAGCGAGTCCGGAGGAGTCTTTCGCCTCTTAATTCGACGCGACAACGCCCTCGCTTCCCCAAACAAAGAATCTTCAGTTCCAGAGCCGGCATCCTTCGAATTAGGAAGACACTCCGAAAGAGGAAGTCGGCAGTTTCTTTAGGTAACAAGCCCTGACTTCCCGGATGTTGGCTACATCGAAGCTGAGGTGATGGCGACACGATTATATTATTATTTGCAACGTACAATACCAGCTTAATTCTATTCGGTCATAGAAGCACAAAATGAGACTAAGTTCCAGACGTTTTCAGAATTCAATGTTACCGCTTTACTACAATGTACCGTTTTTTTTGCGGTTTTCTTTTTGAAAAAATAATTAGGTAGCCATAAACGCCAGTTGTTTCAACTGGAAGATCATGGCCGAAAACGTGAGAAGAAAATGCCAAGGAAAACATGGGAGGGGGAAGAGTGGTGAAAAAGTTTTTGGTTCCTTTGGAAAATCGTGGCTCGCCGTACGGGAGGGGAAATTGGGGAGGATTCATTTAGGGAGGAAACAATGAGGGAGAAATATGGTAGAACTTGCGTGTATGGCCCAGATGATTTTGCAAGGGATGGTGCGGCGCGTCGTCGTTTGGTAATAAAACTGTGTATGGAGGAAAAGTTTAGTATAACTATCTTTTTGCTGCGCGTTGTCACCGCTTTTGTTCAAATACATGGTTTCTGGCCATTTTACGGTGATCTTCGGTTCAATATGGAGAAACGTCAGGAAAACGCTCAATTTATATATTAATAAGGAGAGTACAAAATTTCAAGTATTTTCTCCCGGACCACCGAAACATCGGACATGCTCAGCGTGACAAAATATTTCAAAAACCTCGACTAAAACATTACCAAAAACATATATTCTAGGTAGAGCTATAGTTTTCCGGTTGGCGAGCGCATCATTTTCCTCTATTCTCCTTCTTAGCTTAGCGTGACGCTTGAAATGATGATGAGCAAGACAATGAGTAAACCACAGCGATGCGGTTGAATCCGTTAAATGTGTCATCTCGATGGCTTTAATTGCCGCCGACGGTATCTTCTGCAACCATCTAGCAAAGGAAAACTCATCAGTGTCTTGGGTAAGGTGAGTGATGCTCGTACAGTTGCAACAGCAATGATTTTACAGTTTATATTTTTTAAAATAATTTCAATACCGCAGAGGAATGGAATAATACGCACGTCTTCAGCAAATTGCAATGTTGGCGTTTGAGACGAATTGAAGACCTGTACGGGATCTGAGCGATTGTGGATTGATGATGGGAAGCGTCGATTTCGAGTTTGGTGGGCGCTCTACGGCTGAATTGACCCTGCCATAACTTTTATACGAATATACGAGAATGTTCCACTTGTTAGAGGGAAATGTTCACAGATGCACAGGTTGAGGTGCGCTTTTAAGTTGATAATATGACATAGACAGCCTTTATGAAAAAGCTGGATTGAGTAACTCTAATTTCTGCTGATGCTCAAGATCTCAATTTCTGATTAAATTGACAAGGCATTGAGTTGGTATCGCAGCACAGAAAATGATTCATGAGAGGGAAGTTGGCAGATAGGCTGAAGAGGTCACCTCAGATGAGACGAAGTGCCCAGAGTAAAGAAGATTGGAATGAAGTGAGCGGATTTGGATTCCACTAAATGAACGTATCCCTGAAGGTGTTGACCCCAGCAGGACACCTTAGCAATCAACACCGTTCATTGATGACTGAACGTTCAGATCCCTCTGCACTGAAGACAGCCCCTCATCCTGAAAATCCACGGTGGAGATTCATAGCCGTGACACACATTTTCATCTTGTGTTTGAAAATTGCTGTTTACGAATTACGGAAAATGGTGAACGTGCCAAATTAGTCAGAATACATTGCTGAATTTGGGATAACAAGCATCTAGAGTAGTAACTGGATTTTTCTAGAGTCTTAAGAATCTGTATATTCATAGTTGATTGCTCAAGGTTCTAAAATATTCTTTATAGCGGACTATGGTCTCTTAAAATTTATAGTTGAGGCAACACTTAGTTCTTCCCTAACATTCCTGTAATTTCGTTCGTTTTTCAGTTTTCGTAGTAGAATAATAGTCCCATTATCAACAAATGAATGATAAGTCTTGAATCAATAAAATATTTGAATGAACAGCCACCGATTTTGATTTTAGTTGAATTTAGACTTTGCGAGAAATTGAGTCCTTCTATTAGATGCTTATGACAAGTTCTCATGCATGAGTTATACTGATAAATTGAGCTAAACGTGGCCTTTCGCTATAATGTTTAAGAATATTTCTCCCCATTGTTTTGTAACTATGCTATTAAGGATATTAAGTCCCGATTTGTAGCCTCAAGAGTCCAAGTTTTTCTCGAATACAGATGGCAAACCGAGTATAGTATGACAGCGTACGATGTATTGGTTCGAAAACTTGGCAAACGAGGAAGAGCTCGTTAATTTTGCAAAATAATTACATAGGCTCCGAATTAAAAAGGCAGCGAGTTAATTATTCGTATCTACTGTGACAAATCAGACAGCGCGACATGCTTCAACCCTGAATCGGTTAGTGTATCAATTAAATAGCAATCTGCCCGGCAGTACGGCGATGAAGGGAGGGGGACACTTAGATAAGGTAGGTGAGTTTGAGTTCTTGCTTGCCGTTGGTTTGGCAGTGAAGTTATCAGGCCGTGACAGACGGTGAAGAAGGCGAAGGGGGCACGAGGAGCATCTCATGCGGGCGCCGGGCGGCTCGCGCGCGACAGAACACGACGCGTTCGCATCTTCAGCTCCCGCTGTTGAACATCATCGGATGAACATGGAACGTATTGATGTCGGCAGCAAGTGGCATCAGAAACTACAGCATACTCAGCTATAAATAAAAATATCTAGTCAGATACAAATCGGTTTTGTCCCACCAAGGCTTCGACGAATATTTATACAATGTTATCAACAATATAAATCTAACTTACGAAACAGGAAAATATTTGCGTTATCAACTGCGTCAGTATAAAAACAGCTCAAAATTTACCATCATGTTGCCAAACTCCTAATGCCGACTTTTAAGATGTATTCTCCAAATTTCGGATTTGAAACTAAAACCAGCCAATCCAAGAATCTACATAATATGTATTTATCTCGCTTGACTAGTGGCCAAAAAAATTTTTTACAAGATAACTCAAATAGTTTATGATCACCATGAAAGGTCGAAGTTCTCTAAATCCCCATTGTGTCAGTCAATCTAATATTCCATCATTCATCGAAAAAATTCCAACGTTATAAATCGGCATTCGCCCATTAATCACGATAAGAACGGAGAAAAATATTGAGCGGCTCGACACTCAAATTTAGGAAAAAAAATAGTTTTTGAAATTCAGAAAAATAATTTGTTACACTGACTAAGATAGACCTGTTGAAAAATTAATTTAATTAAAAAACTTTTTTTAAATTTAATTAATTATTGTGTAATAATGGATGTAACGATTGCAACGCCATGCTTTTATGGTGGAAAAATTAATGACGAAATGTATCGATCAATATACTTATCATCGGAGAAGTTGAAGACCAGTACTACTGTAGCTAATAGATCGAATTAAATTATTTATTGCCTTTCATTTTGGTAACATATTTATTTCCAACTGATGAACTTATAAAAACAAGCTATTTTTTCGACTCGCATGTTTCAATTGTGGGGTTTTAGTTGGTACTAATTTAAGGCTCGAGAACGGTTGTCTGCATAACAAACTGTAACCGTTTATGTAAAAAGCGTAGCCCTCTTTTTTGCGCACGGCAAGCGTCCGAGCTTTTCCGCAAGGTTTCACCCTTCAAACCGGTGATTAGTATAATTGTTCACCGTGTAAGACACTTTATTTATAACTTTAGTTTAAGAAACTAGACAAATGAAAGCACGGATATAATAGATTATGATGGTAGAACGGAAAGATGAAGTATCTAAAGCAATTCAGTTTTAGTATCTAACCTTTCAACTATCAATGTTATACGACTAGGTTAAAATCAACTCAACAAGACTACAAGACCGTGAAAAGTAGGTAAAAGCCGTCCCACATTGACAGAGCCGCGGTTTGTACGAAACCGCGCCCGCGGTGACCCACGTCAGCTTTGTCAGGTAAATAGAGCTATGGGAAACGCACATGTTGATCCTATCAGGAAACTGATGCAACATTCCTCAGTTAATTCCAGAAGTTCCACACTTCCTCGTTCAGTATGGGAATTGGCCAAAAAGTCGGATTATTATAGATGGATGTGAAAAATTGGACGTGATTGAATACATTTAGAGTACCGTATATTTTTATTTTTACAGGCCAAAAGATTGAAAAATGTAACTCGGCAAAGAACGTGCTAATTTAGATTTCCGTTGAATTTTGAACGGAGCGAGAAATTATAATAAAAAATATCTCGCCGCTAATTTTTCACTCCAATGTTTTGTAGGTACTTAGATGGAACACGAAAAAAAAACAGAATAGATTAATAGCACGGACGTGAGGTGTGCGAGTTTAAATCTATAAGATAAATTTCTGAAATGGATCAATTTTTATAGCAAAAATATATGAAAATAAGAAAACGCTCGAATAGAATAACGAAACAAGCGAATCACGTGGAAGTACGGTGTTTAAAGTAACGACGAAAATCAAGCGTCATTCACTCGCCAAATTAAACGTTTTGAGACTTTGAGCGTTCAAATATATTGATTTTTTGTGGCCTGTAAAAATCGAAATACAAAATAGCGAAAAAAATAAATGGTCAGAAAGATTTTAAGCTGTCGTCAAGCCATAAAAATTATAAGGGTCGCGATATATATATCTTTCCCTCAACGATCTCAATTTGAGTTATAAAAATTAGATGTGACAAAAACAGAAAAATCGAAATACAAAACAATTCGTTCGCTAATATTTCATTCATTTTTCACGTATATGATGCGTCTTTTTCTCTTTTTGATCGCAGACCCACGCACATTATGGTTCAAAAAATGTTTCTGAGTAAAGTAAGTTAAACAACCGTTCCAAAATCGATTTTTCCCAAT
The DNA here is from genome assembly GCA_037159825.1 of Tupiocoris notatus. Lineage (NCBI taxonomy): Eukaryota > Metazoa > Arthropoda > Insecta > Hemiptera > Miridae > Tupiocoris > Tupiocoris notatus. Next base: position 208,918 of record JASJUZ010000152.1, on the reverse strand, counting down.
ACGTAGCAAAATTCGCACTCGTTTACTGCTGAGACAGTCGATAGATTTCATAGATTTTGATAGTCATGAAAATAATTTATAAAAAACAGGTCAATCTTCAATGACAAGCAGGTTATTCGAGCTGCAGTACTGGGGATAATTGTCGCAAGTTGAACGCATGCCCTTCCTCGTCTCGAAAATGCCACGACGAGACTCGTGAGCCCGTCTCGGTCCTTAGTAGGTGCGTGGTTACGGATGGCCTGCCACTGTGCCACAGTATGAAGAATCGGAGGAGGGAGAGAAGCTTGTAGAGAGGCTGTTTCCATAGCGGCCCCCGTGCCCAGGGCGGCCAAGCCGCTAGTCGAAGAGATGCGTTGCTTTCTAGCAGTGGTGACTTTGCTGATACCCTCTTCTTGCTGGTCGTACGATAGGACTTTTATCGAAGTAAGCCCGATTCGGTGAAAGCACTGAGCACAACAACGAAACATTGCACTTTCAAAAATTGAGTCACCCAGCACCTTAAAAAATAGGACTCACAGAGGCACTTGAAATTTCGTAGTGTATGAATGAACCGAGGTAGTGTATGAATCGTTCAGCGTTTACTTGAAAAAATGAAGTGGGGTCATTAATGTATTAGAATGTGTATGGTGTTTTTTCTCTCTTAAAATTGTATTGAGTACTGTACTGTCTTCAACTTTGGAAATTTCACCAGAGCGTGTTCATCGGGGATAAAACTTGCACGATAAATTACTTTCATTCCGATAAGGTGTCATTAAAACACCCTACAAAATTTATGGCCGAAAAAAACATCTACGTCATTTTCAAGAAATAGCTCTCGCGAAGATCGAGATCTACGAGATAGAGTTGTCATAAATCAGCAGTAAATTTGATTTAGAGTCGAACTTTTTTTCAATTGAAAAAAAAGTTTTTGTAAAGAACAGATTGGGCCTTAAACACAGCTCAAAAAAGTTGAGTGCTCTCACATTAAGATACGTAGAACTAATCGTATACCATCGTTGGAAAGCTCTTGTTGAGTTCTATCAATCACGAGAATAATAATAATGATAAATTACAATAATTATAAGAATATAATATAACAGTTATATACGAGTCTTATAATATTTTTTTCCGGCGCAGTTGAAAATGCAAAAATGTGAAAATCCATATCACGTTTTCCATGGCATATTCTTCATTACAAGTTGTATCAGGAATCGTAATAACAATTTGAGCAGAGGCTAATAGATTATCAATAAAATGACGTCTAAAACAATAATCACGAGCTTTTGAGAAAATTTGAGATCTACCTGCATAGACTTTCAAACAAAAATTAAACCAACTCGAAGGCGACAGAATTACGGCGGACAATTCGTAGCGAAAAACAACCGTGTGACAACCTGCCTCGTTAATTCACTTTTTTTGGAACACAAACAACGACTTGAAGAGATAATATGATATACTGACTATAGCTATATTTTGATCGTTTAATAATCTCTCATTTTTGTGACAGAACCTGAAATATTCAGAAATTATTTGGCGAAATTACCTAAGGGTCGCGAAAAAGCTGAAAGCTAAATTAAACTGAATTCGAATCCTTATTTATGACACGAAATTAATTTCAAGCTTCCCAGAACGATTAATCATAACTATAGCTCTATAATTGCAAAACATCCAGCACGATCTAAAAACAATCAACATCTACAGAGGATGAAATAAGTTTATGTCAAGTTAAGTCAAAGATAAACTTTCGAATAGCGCAACCGACTCTCAGAATTGACGAAACATTTATACGGTACGTTACTCGGTATGTGTTACTTAGGACGTGAAATATGCGAAAAGGCCAAACCTTCCCAATCTCAACGCAACTTGGTGGTCAACTCCGTGTCGCAATCCTCTACGACGAATTTCTGTAAAACACGAGAGCGCCCTTGTATCCAATCGATGGACTCAGAGACTAATGGCGTTTTTTACAGTCACACTTGCAATTACGAAGTCATGTCGATTGTAATATTTGACGATATTGAGCTGGCGAAAAATAAATCCCATCAACTCAAAGCTTGGGATTTTTAGAAATAAATGGAATTATTTTTAAAAAATCTAAATCAAATTGTAGAGTGCTTATTGCGTTAATGTACGGGTGAACAAAACGACAAAACATAGTTTCATCTGATTGCGATAAAATATTTCAAGACCATGAGCGTTTAAATATGATTTTTGTAGGCTACAGAGCTCAGAAATAAAACTTTGAACGCTTATATCGTGGAAGTATTGTGAGTACTTCAAAATTCAATAAAACATGATTTTAAAAATTCTCTAAGATAATTTTCAAGAACAACGAAGAAAAATCGCACATTTTTCTGCTAGATAGTTCAAGTTAATCATTGTTCACCAATTAATCAGTGAACAGACGTCTTATGAACGAGTCTAGAGGTTTTTCCGAACAAACGAGTTCAGGAACTTAAAAACTATCAACCGTTGATATCTATAGGTGAACGAAAAACCATTTTAGAATATTAAAAATATTGGGAATTATTCCCTTAGAACAGAATATAACATTGCCAACCCGTTGGACTGATATGCAGCTTCAATATGATTTCAGGGTGCCAACAACAATTTAGGCGAAGCCCTTCAGTTTCTCCGAGAGTACGACAATGAGGCAAGTTCTATGTGCACTCGAGTCACCGAGGCTCAATGGCTCTACGCTACGAATATTACGGAACAAAATAAAAAACGGATGGTAAGAAATTTCTTAAGTTTTCCAAAAAAAAAAAAAAAAAAAAAAACACGGATCCCCTACTTTTTTCTTACTGATAATCATAATTTATCTCGCATTTCTTGATTGGCACTCAATTATTGTGATCCGTCACCCATTCTTCGCTCAAAATCTAGCTTAGTCGAACGAGAGAAATTACTTACTAACCTCCTGGAACTTTGGTTTAGATGGATGCTTTATCGCTTCAAGCCAAACTCGATCGCGTTTCATGGCAGAAAGTGGTTCAATTCAGTTGGTCGTCGCTTCCGGACCCGATGGCAAGACGGCAGCTTCAAATGTTGGCCCTCAAAGGGCGTGCTGCGTTGCCGCAAGAGAAACAAACCGATGTGAGATACTTGATATTGATGAAATGCAATTTGAAATTAAATCACCGCAGTTGACACCAAAAATCAGCCGATATCGGACCAATTTGCTTAGAACGGTGATCAAAATACACTATTTTGCCACTAGAACACTATGGAACCAGTAGGAAAAAAAGCCTTGTTTATAGCTACGTATATTTTTTTATAGAAAACTCTATTAATTAAACAGGGTGTAACATGAGCGAAATCCAAACCCTCTCTCGCATGTTTTAAAACTAATTTCTCATCAAAAGTGTACTTTAGCGTTGTTTTTTAATCCATTGGAAATACCACGTTTTAATTATTTATTATTTTTCGAGTTTTCGATCTTCCTTCGCTAAAATTTTACCCTTAATTTTTTCTTTTCTGGAATTGAGACACGAAAATGGAGTTTGCAACGGGAATTACGTCAAACTCCTAAAACACCCGTTTTTCAACCGCTTGATAAACCCATCAATTCCTCAAGTAGAAAAGTGAAAACAGCCAAAAGATTCGTCAAATTATCAGCTAACTAAAGCACTTATCAAATTTATTTTTGCTCTTGAAATTCTAAGAGAAAACAAGGTTTGAATGCAGAAACGCTTTTTATCGACTGCTTCGGAAACAAGAAATTTAACGCACTTTTCAACGGTGTAATATCAGATTTGAACTAGCATGCAAAATAATGAAATCAGGGCCATTTTAGTGAAACAATGTCATAAACCCAAATAAAAATTTAAAATAATGAAAAGTTATGATTCTAGTTTAAAAAATGTTGTAGAACACTTTCAGCAGAAATTAGTTGCAGAACGCCTAGAGTCGGCCTCCACTCATGTTATTCTGTGTACGTAGTAAGCTCTATTTATAGAATGAAGCTTTCATCGGCCATATTACTTCCGGTAGAAAGTAAATATTATCGTATCACTCGGTGAGCACCACATCTACCTTTCGATGCACTTCTACATTCTCAATTTATTCAAATTCGATGATCCACAATTTTTTTAGGATATCTTCCAATCAATAAAATTGGGAACTTTCAAAACGGCCAATAAATACCCCTAACTTCATCCTAACTTCATTGCCTTACCAATTTTACCAAGAGATTTAATTTTAACATTCATTACCAAGAGAGGAATCACCATTTTCTAGTCCCCTGTCCAGTTGGTTTCCCCAATTTCCTCACAAAGGAAGCGGCCTTGTCGTGAAAGGATAGACGAAACATAAACCTCAGTACCTAGGTTGCACAGATAACAGGAACTAAGGTTGAGAAAACTGACTCTTTGCGCCTACCATTTCCAGCTGGCAAAGATAGTCGCCGAGATGAAAGAGATATTCAACCGAGCGAGAGTCTGCCCATTTGCCACGAGCTCCTCTTCACAATGCGACTTGTCATTGGAACCCGGTGAGCTGTGAATGAACTTTATAAAATATCAATACTCTTCGGATGACCAAACTTTTCCTCCTCGGAAAATTTACGCTGATTATTCAATCAGAACTGAAGCGGAATAAAAAACTTTCAGCCGACACGCGCCAAAAAAGGAATTGATTAAAAAGAAGAAAAAAGAGAAAATTTCACAATTTTTAAAATAGTTTCACAGAACCTTTATTAGGCTCACTGTAGGCCGTAACTCCGCGTTATCAACCTAATTTTCGATTTTTGGGTCTCCCGGCTAGTTTTTTAGTAACAGTATTGTCTCTAGGTTTACTGTCTGATCCATGCACACTACTAATTTTAAATACCATTGGTATTCGAATGATCTGAAAGTCGTCAACGGGAAAGGATTCGTCCTAATTAGGCTCAACAACAGCATCTGACTGTGAAACCGTCAGTTAGTCGGACCAATTGAACAATGTAATATCCGTTTGAAAAACAAGTAAAAGCTAGTTTATCCGTTCGGAACCGAGGGAGGAGTCAGGGAAGTGTCACATTATTTGAATAGATTGCACAACCGTTCAGATCGTTGACAGGAAAGCATGAAATATAGAGTGGAGCGATTTATTCAATTATTTCACACTCAGAACTTGTAATATTTTATTTGGACGAATATGCCCAAATATTTTTTCAATAATTTAAACTGGAATAAATAAATAACTATTAATTAATTTTAAAATAATAAAACCAATAAAGTTTAAAAAATAATTTAATTAAATAAAAGAACAAAAAAATTGAAAATAATTTGAATTTTTATAACACAGTAATATTTTATGTAGTAGGTCCTATAGTATAAGGTACTCTCAAGGGATTATTGAGATTGGGAGATTTTGACGACATGCTTTTTCACTTATACAAGTTTCCCTGGTCTTTTTAAGTAAAAAAATACATTTTCGAACAGAGTTGACACGGGTGATGGCACATTCGAGAAGCTACGCAGAACAAGCACACGCGTGGAAGGCTTGGAGAGACGCGACAGGGCCAAAACTTCGATCGAGATACATTAGATACGTTGAACTCGCAAATGAAGCAGCCAGATTGAACGGTGGATATCAAAAAGAGCGTAAAATATTCAGTATAAGTTCTGATTAATTTAAAAAACTAAGCTTTCTGCGTCAAAATTTTTTCGCAGGCTTCAGAGACGCGGGCGAGCAAGAAAGAGCCGCATATGGGGTTGAGGATTTCAGAAATCAAATTTCCGAAGTTTGGTCATCGTTGGCACCTTTGTACCGGCAATTGCACGCCTACGTCAGGTCTAGGTTGCGCAAAACATTTTCCACGCCTCTCAAGCCTGGACCAACTGCTCCGATTCCAGCTCACGTTCTAGGTAAGTGAGATCAACGATGAAATAAAGGAAAAATATTATCGAACACGTTATAAAAGGAAAGAAAATACATAATTTATTTGTGGTGAATTTTCAATTTACTTTCTAATTATAGTTATTATAATACTATCGGCCGTGCAATGATTCAGAAGAAAAATAGTTGCGATTAGGTGAAATAAAAGAAATTCTTCTTTTCACGTCAGAAATTATATTCATATGGTTGCGTTTCAAGATCCCTTCTTCCCTCTCAAGACTTCTTGTGAACTAAATCACAGCCATCATACAACAATTTTGTCACAACTAACGGTTAAAAAAAAAAAAATGTATCTAAACCTCACATAATGTAAAATTATCATCAATATAATATGACGTAAAAACATCATTTAATTTCTTAAGCTTAATCCACACTATGTTTTTCAACTAAATTAAAATATACGAAAATTTCATATTTTTCACTCGCCTAAATTTTTAATGCAATTTTCCAAAGATTTTCCCCCATCGTTTTGCAACCTTCGATTTCGAATGCTGGGTACAAAATTTTAAATTACTCCATTCGGAAAGGAAACTCCGCCCGCGGGCTGAGGAAGGCAAACCTAAAGCTGAAGAAATGCCGGACGCCCAGCCCAAAAACGATTCTTTTCGTTTCGCATTGTTTTCTCGCGACCCAAAGCCGGCGTATCCGATTTGCCTAGATTTCTTTACGGTGGATCTGACACATATTTTTTGTCACTCTGTTTGTTTGATGTCGCAACAGAATCAAAAGGGACCTTGGAATAGATTTAGCGACACCTTTTTGAAACGGAAATGACGGCTGGGAGGAAAAACGTAGACTTTTAAAATATTAATACCATGTACCCGCAGATATGGCTCTAAAAAGTTTTGATTATGTCCGAAGGGACAAAAGTACCTACTGGGCCAAATATTGAAAAAAAAAAAAAAAAAAACAAGAAAAAAACATTTTTAACTGCACCACAAAAAAATTAATATAAATAAATAATAGATAGTTATTATAATAGCTAGGAAGTAGGTTTGTTGTTCTCGAAATATTATTTACTACTAATAATAATAATATTTATTATATAATATATAATTATAATTATATATATTAAATAATATATAATTATATATATATATAAATAATAATATTTACTGAGAGACATAGTACCTGAAAATTCTTTCAACCTGAATTTTTTCAGGCAACATGTGGGCACAAAATTGGAAAAACATTTTGGACTTGGTGCTGCCCTATCCGGGGAAACGTCGTGCCGACGTTACGGCCGAAATGCTCCGACAAGGGTTTACGCCGTTGAGAATGATACAAGCAAGTGAAGAGTTTTTCACCTCAATGGGCTTGAAACCGATGCCGGTCGATTTTTGGCACAAATCGCTCCTCGAACGACCTACTGATCGACACGTGGCTTGCAAAGCGTCGGCTTGGGATTTTTGCAACCGTCGGGACTACAGGTGAGATCTTGGATTAAAAAAAAAAAATTTATCTTCTTTTCCTTCTCGTCGCATTTCTTGATGTCCGGGGGTTGTGAGGTGGAGAAAAACCAGGCGACTCATTCTCCAATTCTTTATTAGCTGGCCGAGCACTTTCGCCCATTCGGACATCCTCAGGGCGACGTGGAGCCATAGGGCAATCACAAGAGACATTGGTTGCGGAAAATTTTACACTAATTCGAAATGGGTAACAATGAAAGGAAAAATTGAGGATCACCAAAGCTTCAAAAAATATGCTAAATACCGAACAACTGATTTATGAAAAAAAAGAAATTATAACGAAGAAACTAAATGTAGAAAAATTACAATTACATATGATAGGTTATTTCTGCCTCTAGCCACCAAATAATTAATAAAAACCGACAATTACAAATTTCTAAAAGCCTTAAAAATATTCAAGAGGATCCACGTTGTCCAATAAATTAAATTCGACCGAAACGCTCGGTCAGCGGAGGGAAATAAATCGTTGCGTGCGCCTTCATATGAAATACAGCAGAACCCGCAGTACATAGCTGCAGTTGCAGGCGTTGCCTATGCCGATGATTAAGGAGTCGAGCGGACGCCGGATAGGATTTTCCGATTGTACGGTATCGCTATCGATCGATACTTCCTCAGGCTCAAATATAAATCGAGCATTTACTCGGTATTTTCAAGAAATATTGAGGAATTATCCTTCTCAAGAGTTTCGATATTATTATGGTGAAGTTTGAACAGAGTGGAAAAATTGCTATTGTGATAGGTTTTTCTACCTCTAGCCACCGAATAATTAATAAAAAACGAGAATTACACACTTCTAAAAGTCTTAAAGTTATTCAAGATCCACGTTGTCCCAAAAATTCGACCGAAACGCTCGGTCAGCGGAGGGAAATAAATCGTTACGTGCGCCTTCATATGAAATACAGCAGAACCCGCAATACATAGCTGCAGTTGCGGGCGTTGCCTATGCCGATGATTAAGGAGTCGAGCGGACGCCGGATAGGATTTTCCGATTGTACGGTATCGCGATCGATACTTCCTCAGGCTCAAATATAAATCGAGCATTTTTACTCGGTATTTTCAAGGAATATTGCGGAATTATTCTTCTCAAGAGTTTCGATATTATTATGTTGAAGTTTGAACAGAGTAGGTAAATTGCTATTATGATAGGTTTTATTATTCAATAATAAACCATTGTAATCGCCCAAGAAAAAATTTTTTTTAACCCCCCTCAAAATTTGATGTTTTACGTTTCAAGGCATGTAGAATCCGAATATCCAATAAAAACGCTGCAATATTGATTTAAGAAGACTAGGTATCTGTTATGATCGGATAATATTATTACATACGATCTGGACAAATTATGAAATCCAACTGAACTTTATTTTAGCAATACGGGATGGTAACCCATCCATGTTACCAGCCCAGTGGTAACGTTCTATGGAGACCCTAGAACATCTCCCCTTCCGCTGCTCCCCCGGCGGAACTCCTTCAGGTATCGCCTGTTCCTCACTTGTTCCTGTCCGCAGGGAAACTTGATAGTATAGTCTCGGTAGGGTCCTCGGCGAACTATTACTCCCGCACGATCCCACTTTTTCGAGATAGGATTTTGTACTCTGACCGACGTTCCTGGAGATAGCGGAGGTAAATCTTTTGTACCTTCATTGTACTTGAGTGCGATTTTTTCTTGATGCCTAATTTGGTTTTGAAGGTCGGCGGTTTTTTGCCATTCCGGCGAGAATGCTTTTTTATGTGCCGGTACCAACGATCGAAGGGGACGTCCGAATAGTATTTGGGATGGAGATCGTCCGTAAGCGGTTGGCGTATTCCGGAATTCTAACAGTCCGGCAAAGAACGCTTCCTCATCCAGAATACCCTTTTTCATGCATTTCGCAATTAGTGCTTTCATCACCTTCACTCCTGCTTCAGCATGTCCGTTGCTTTGAGGGAAGTATGGTGATGAGAACGAATGAGATGTATTCCATCTTCTCATGAATTGCTTGAATTCTGATGAGGCGAATTGCGGCCCCCCGTCGCTTCGTAGTCTGATTGGCACTCCAGTATCAGAAAAAATTTGTTGTAGGCATGAAATAATCATTTTGCTGTTAGGACATTGGGTCCCAAATCTGCATACTATCGGCCAACCCGAGAGTCTGTCCACGTAAACCAGAAAGTTTTTCCCGCCAACTGTAAATAAATCCATCGACACTTCAAGAAATGGTCGATCAGGAGGAGGATCCGACATCATGGATTCCTTCGGGAGGGATGCTCTCGCCTCTTGGCACAGTTCACATGCCTCTACTGTACTTTGGATGTCACTGTTTATGGCTGGCCAATAGACAGTTTGGCGAGCACGTCTTTTCGTTTTTTCTATGCCTTGGTGAGATTTATGAAGTTCTTCCAGTACCGTTTTTCGCGCTGCGTGTGGGATCACCAACTGACAACCTTTCAATACGAAGTCTCCATCTATTGTTAAGGAATCTTTCACTTTCCAGTATGGTTTTAGGTTGATTTTGAGTCTTCCTTTATGAAGAGGGAAACCTTCCAAAACTTGGGTCTTCAAATTTTGATATTCATCGTCTGATCTTGCAAATTCGGCGACGGTCTTCAAAACAGGATCCTGGATTTCCAACCTAAGAATTTGATGAACCAAAGGCCCGTCTACTTCGGCTAGGAGATCATCAGGTTCAGGAGATGTTACTGGTGCACGGGATAAACAATCTGGAATCAGATGAGTTTTTCCTTGTCTCCACTCCATTCTGCAGTTGAAACCCAATAATTTCTCTTTGAGTCGTTGTAATCGAGGGTTATCAACTTCATCGAGAGTCTGCTTATTGATTATTGACAATAGTGGCTTGTGGTCGTTGACGATAGTGAATGACGGGAGTCCTTGCAAATAGATTTTGCATTTCCAGACAGCCCATACTATGCCCAACATCTCGATTTCCACCATTGCGTAGTTCATCTCTGTGTTGGTCAGGAACCGGGATCCACATTGAATCAATTTCCATTGTTTATCTTGCTCCTGCAATAGAGCATAACCGAGACCATTGATCCGGGATGCGTCGACATGGATGGCTGTATTTTTTCCCAGTTCGAAATGTGCTAAGATCGGGGGTTTAACTAATGCTTGTTTCACTGCTTCAAATGCTTTCTCATGAGAACTTCCCCATATGAACTCATTCTTGGTACTGAGAAGCTCTCTTAATGGACCTGCATTTCGACTTATGTCTGAAGAGAAGTATCCCAGCTGATTCACCATTCCCATAAAAGATCTTAAGTCGGTTATATTAGATGGTGTATGGAATTTGGTAATTGCCTCAAGTTTTTTTGGATCGGCTTTTATACCCGATTTTCCAACGATGTAACCGACATAAGGAAGTTCAGACCGGGCGAATTCGAATTTGTCTCTGTTTAATGTAATGCACGACAATCGGCATCTGTTCAATATTTGCTTAACCCTGCTATAGTGTGACTTGAAGTCTTTGTCGTACGCTAATACATCATCGACAACCTTTTGCAAGTTATTTACGCCGCTTAGAGCTTCGTCGCCTCGTCGGCAGAACTCGTCACCAGAGCTTACTAAACCCATTGGAGCTCTTAAAAATTGATATCTACCCCAAGGGGTAAGGAATGTTGTTAGTTTCTGACTTTCATCATCAAGTTCCATCTGGAAATACCCTGATGCTGCGTCCAGGGATGAGAAATATTCATATCCAGTACCTATGTCTGATACGGCTTCCCAAGGTGCCTTGAACGGATGTACTGGTCGTTTTACATGCTTATTAAGCTTAGTGAAATCTACGCAAACTCTAATTTTCCCATTTTTCTTTGGAATAACAACTAGGGGACTTACGAAGTCCGAGGCTTCTTCTGGGGATGGTCTAATGATTCCTTTATTCACCAGGTCGTCGAGTTCTTTTCTCACTTGGTCTCTCCAAGCAAATGGAATTTTGCGAGGACAAGTAATAGCAAATGGCACGACATCTTCGGTTAGCTCGACGTGAATTTTTTTACCCTTCATTGGTTTAAGCGTAGATGTGTCGAAAACGTCCATGTATTCCTCAATTAGCATTTCTTTAATTTTCTTGACTTCCTCATCGTTCGGATTTTCTGGAATATTACATATTTTGGCGACTGTTCGCTCATCTGCGTCCGTCAGAGGAAGAGGGAAATTTTTGTGTATCACTCGAAGGTTTTGTAATGTTTTTCGGTCAATCAGCAAGTCTTTGATACCTTCACAGATGAAAATCTCGGCCCGGGTACTGTAGTTTTTATACTTAACTGTACACGATAATGTTCCCATGACTTTAATCCGAGATCCGTTAGCCGCAGACAAGAAGACATTCGATTTTTGTAGGTACCGTGGACTTACCTGAAGTTCTTTCAAGATATCTTTGCCGGCTACGCTCACTTCAGCCCCCGTGTCAGGAATGGCTTGGCATTTTTTTTCTACGCCGATGCATGCTGATGGTAGAATAGAGACGGCAAACTCGTGGTCTGACCTTGATTTTCTTGTCAGATTAATTTTCATATGGTTTATATCCACTGTTCTTTGATTTTCTTCGTCTGCATCTTCGATTGATTTGATATTTTTTCTTGTTTTGCAAAATTTTGCAAAGTGTCCAAGTCTTTTGCACACCGAACATTCATTTTTCAGCGCCGGACATTCTTTTAATCGTTGGTGCCATGGGTTGTCACAACGAGGGCATTTTTTATTTGATTGATTTGAAACCTCTCTGATCTTCCCAAATTCGTTGGTTTCTTCCCGGATCACCATTTCTTCTGCTTGACAAATATTCACTATTTCGGTCAATTCTGCTGTGTCCGGCAGTGCTCTGCACTTCCGTCTTACTTGTTCGTCTCGGAGGCTCTCGATTAGGTTGTCCGATAGACATCGCTCGTAGCAGTGTGCGCAGGGGTCGGAAAGTTGAAACAACTTCATTTTTTCTCTGTAGAATGACATGAAGTTTTCTCCTTCTTCTTGTTTGCGGTTGGTGAATTGGCTCCTGCGGATTCTGCCGTTATCTTTCTTTCGGTAGTAGGATTCCAACTTATCTAAAACTCCTTCTTGGTTGCTTCCATATGGAACGTTCAAAAGGAGACGTAGCACATCGGATATTTCCTGTCCCAAGAAAGAGAAGAGGACTGCGTTGGATTGTTCGGAGGGTATTTGGTGTGCATTTTGGACCTTTAGGTAGTTTTCATACCTTCTACGCCAGTCTTGGAATTGTGCGAAAGAGAAACATTCTTCCAACAATTCCGGTTTGGGAATACCTAACAATTTGCTTACGTCACTTTTAGGTTGGGGATTGGTATAGACAGGAGTAGACGTTGGCTCAGAATTATGTACGTTTGGCTGCTGATTTACCGTGAATGCTTGAGTTAACGTTCTAAGTTGATCAGCTATTGCTTCAACAGCTTTCTCGACAGGTGCAAGCCGATCGTCTAATTTCTTCTCACGTTCCAACTCTTCGTCACCTGCAGTTCTCCTAGTAGTCTTTTTAGGCATTTTTGTTTTAGTTCAAGTCTGACTGCGCCATGTTATGATCGGATAATATTATTACATACGATCTGGACAAATTATGAAATCCAACTGAACTTTATTTTAGCAATACGGGATGGTAACCCATCCATGTTACCAGCCCAGTGGTAACGTTCTATGGAGACCCTAGAACAGTATCTATTTGTCGTTTTAAATATTCCGAACATTTGTGAACGTTCCCACCGAAAAACAGATGGTAACTATAGGGGAAAGCTCCGTAGCAACTATTGTAATTTTAATCATTTTTATTTTTCGTAAGTTCCTAATAAAAAGCTAAACTTATTGCCTAACGATACAGCTGGAGAGAGTGTTTGACGACCATTCCAATGAGTATAGAACGATTTTTATAGCTCCAAGAACTCTCGAGTTATACCCTCATGTCAAATTTCTAAAAATCTCCCAAATTCGGCACAAAAGCTGCGATAACTCGAGAACCAATAAAGCTATCGACCCGGCGATGGTTTAATTCGATTCAGCGTCCAAAAATCTATATAATTAGATACCAGGTACACATTTTTCTGAAAAACCTTGGAAAATATGAATTTTCCCCCCTCAAAACCCCCCAAAAATACCCTTAAAATTGAGCTAGCAAGTTGGCTCAAGAATTGGGCCGTCGTAGGACCGAGATTGGTTTTTGGTGAAAATTTCGAATTTTTAGCTCTTACAGTTTGGCCGGAAAACTGCTAACGGCGTACGGCGTACGGCGGACGGCGGGACGGACAGAATTTTTTTTATTGGATATTCGGATTCTACATGCCTTGAAACGTAAATCATCAAATTTTGAGGGGGGTTAGAAATTTTTTTTTCTTGGGCGATTACAATGGTTTATTATTGATAATAAACCAAAATGGGAAACATTATAGTTGTCATCAAATTTCTGTTGTTTCGACGTCAAATTTGGATTCAGCGTTAAATTTCGTGTAAGAATAGCTTTCAAAATCGCTGGAAAACAAAAGTTCAATTTTTCACTCTTGCCGATGTTCAAAAGTTCGGCCGGTCAGGAGCTCGGTTTACAGAAAATAATTCTTGTGGCGCTATTTAAATTTTTTCCGCCAAATTTTTTGCTATGTACGTATGTAAAGCATCCAAATGAAGACTCCTACGTGTTAAAACAATTGGTTTACAATAATTTTGACCCTGTGAAACTCGGTTAAAGGTCAATTTTCGAGAGTTTAAAAACCGATTTTTTTGGACCACTTGCAGATTTTTCCGAAAATTGAAAAAAATCACAAAAATACATCTTGGTATGACACAACTTTCCTGAAAATTTCAGATTTTTATCTGTATTGAGAGAGGAGTAAAAAATCGTTAACCGACGGGTTCGTAAAAATCGCAGGGGTACCCCTTGGATTTTTCGCGAAAATTTTTTCGATTTCGATTCTGCTCAAATTTGGCATAATGATAGTTGGTGATGTGTATATCAATAATATATGCCTCATTCTTAGTTTCTTTAGCCCTGAATAGATGAAAATAATGTTCAAAGTTGAAAAATGGGATTTTTTCGTATATATTTTACTGATACTGTTGAATAAGGGATAGGTACATTACATTGGGAAAATATGGACAATAAAATTACCTATCTTTGGTATATTAAAACAGTTGAATTGACGGTTTTTGCTGAAGATATTTTCTACGTGAAAGTTACACACTTTGGAAAACTCTGAATGCTGGCACGGTCTTTTGGGCTAAAATTTTGCAGTTTTGAAACCTACTACTTTATAATACAAAGAAACAAGTAAAAACTACCACCTACCTACCTAATTATAGTGACTACTATACAAACTATAACCGTCGAATCTCCATACAGAGCGGAAAGGGGAGATAAAAGAACACTTCCACCATAAAGGCACTGCAGAAGGTGCGCAGCCCCTCCGACGGGCTCGTCGGGGGTGGAAGGCCCAAGGGGGTTGGGTGGCGGAGGGGCCAATACAACATGAGATACGCCAATGACCTATTTTGGTTTATTATCAATAATAAACCATTGTAATCGCCCAAGAATTTTTATCATTTTTCTAGGATCAAACAGTGCACCGAAGTGGCGATGGACGACTTGCTGACGACACATCACGAGATGACTCATATTCAGTATTACCTCCATTACGCAGATCTTCCTTACGTGTTCAGAGACGGCGCTAATCCAGGTATATTTTTGAAGCGGAAGTCTTCGGTGATTGGTGTTAATTTATAAGCAGAGGTTAAAATAGAAAAGTATTTGCTACCCTCGAAAATATCGGATCGAGACCTTGATTTATATTACTACGATTAAAAAATCATGCTCCTTTTTGAACCATGCGATAACTGGTACTTTTGCGTAACGACAATAACGGTAATTGATTGGCTGTCAACCTTAATTTTGGCTGCAAAAAAATAGCAGTTATTTGTAGCCGCAAAAAATAAAGCTTCTTGGCGTAATTCGATTCAAATTGATGTGACGGATAGGAAGTATGAAAATATTAACTAATTTTACGTTCTGAAATTGCCGTTATTTTCAGCCTCTCTTTATAAGAATTAAGCACAATGCTGTATGAATGGAAAATCGATGATCGAAACCGCAGAATAACCTCAAATTCATAAATTTTCCTCCACCCATTTTTTAAAATCTATTTAATTGACTTTGAACGAAAATTATTTTAGTTTTCTAACACATTGGCAATATATAATAATTTTTCGTATATATTATACTCAATGATTCAAGCATTCCACGAAGCCGTCTCTGATGCTGTTCTACTCTCAGTCACAACGCCCAAACATATGCATAGAATCGGTCTATTAAACAACATCACGGACGATTACGGTAATTGAGTTATTTCTCATTCAAAATATTAATACACGTCGATTGTTGACGAACTTAACGAGAATTCAAATTTCAGAAACTGACATAAATTTCCTGTTGGAGATGGCGCTCGACAAAGTCGCTTATTTGCCATTTGCATTTATCGTGGACCAGGTAAGTTCGAATAAATACATTTCTCAGCCGACTTCAACTTATTTAGACAATTTTTAAACTCTTTAAAACGCTTAAAAGCTCTAGCAATTATGTGAATACGAAATGTTGTCCATCATTATTTGGCAGTTATTTTTCCCAATTGTACAAAATCCTCTCCAAACGCGTACAAAAAGTTGCGTTACGCAGCGTATTCTCGTAGAGCGATGTTACGCCTGTCACTTTATCATCCAAGGTATTGTCACGGTGGCCATTATAATCTCGAAATCACTTCATCGCACAAGCCTTTTTGGTCGCTTTTTTCTCTTCATACCTCACATACTTTGCCTGCGCTTCGTGGGAATATAATAGAAAGGCGTCCAAGGAAAAATACTATCATAATAATACGTTACAGCGTCTCCAATGATCGTACAATATAAGGATTGCGATTTTTAGACAAAATAGAACACTGTTCAATTTTTAGTGGAGATGGCAAGTATTTGCGGACGGCACGAGAAACATGAACACGGCTTGGTGGGAATTGAGGTCATACCATCAAGGTTTGCTACCTCCGGTAGCCAGATCCGAAGATGATTTCGACCCGGGATCAAAATACCACATCATTTCCGACCAACCCTACATCAGGTGTGAAAATATAATTTTTTCTTGTACTTCACTTAAAAAAAAAAAAAAAAAAAAACAATTATTTGCACAAAGTAAAAAACTACCTATCGTGAATTTCAGGTACTTCGTCAGTCTAGTTTTGCAGTTTCAAATTCATCAAGCCCTCTGCACCGCTGCCGGACACGTGGGCACGCTTCACACGTGTGATATCTACAGATCTCGCGAGGCTGGCAGAGTACTTTCGTAAGTGGTGAAATTATTGTCCACTGAATTGAGCGGCAGAGGTGATCGAGTCAATTTTTTTGAAATATAACTACTAAACCTATTCTACACGCTAGTATTGTTATCGTCGTATAAAAGGGCGCAAATGCCCGTACCCCAATCCACAACTTAACCATCAAATTTGAATTTTCCTGGCAGAAATAATCCAGTGATAATTGTCAAACGGTACCAGAGGCATACTAACTTAATGCACGAGTATTACTTGTACTTGAAATTGATTCGTTCTACTCAAAAATGCGTTAGGATAGTGCTCCTTAGAGCCGATGGATGAAAGTAGGCTATTCCGCGGGGCAAACAAAGCCGATAGGAATTTTGGCAGTAGCGAACACCTCAATCTTGGTTCAGTGTGAAATTAAGTGTATTCAGAGTCGAATGTCAGACTAGACATCGACTAGAAGTCGTACAAGTTAGGCGCGTAGGGCTTAGATAATTTCTGCCTAGCAAACGTAAAACAGAGGTTTGATATCGTTGGAAAAAAATTGGTTCCTGTCCTTTGATCACTTTTGGCAAATTATGTCTGGCTTAGTAAAATTATTGTATACCTACTCGCATTTTTTCCAGAGACATCATGTCAGTAGGTGCGAGCCGACCATGGACGGAAGTCCTTAGAGTCGCCACCAAAGGAAGCGCTAGCGGTCTTGACGCACGTCCTATGCTCGAATATTTCAAGCCGCTATATCTTTGGTTAAGAGTGCAAAACAGGGACGAGAAAATGATCGGCTGGGTGACAACTGACCAAGATTCCGGTAAGATTAAAAAAATAAAATAAAATATAAGAGCTAGTTTAGAAGAACACAATCTGAGCTAAGAAATCGTCAACGAGGGTGAGAGCTGCTTGAGTCCTTGAAGAGGTTTAGACGCCTTTTCACCGACTTAGCTGGGCGGGGGGAGCTCCATGTTCAAACTGCCATCACACTCGCTACGATCTATTTCAAGCGCAACATAAAATCGCCGTTGCTCTCAAATTCAACTAAAAAAGAAATAATAAGAAAAGAAGAATACGAAAGAAATAATCTCGTTGGTTCTGCAGTCCCCAAATAGTTTTCCTACCCAATTAAGAATTGTGTGAACTAACCTCTTGACTCCATGTCAGACTATACATGATAATTTCCTCTCCTAATAGCTTTTGAAAAATAAAAAAAACTGCAGCGTATGACACAGAATTAAACACGTTTTAACATTCATTTTACAGCTTTGTTCGAGCAATGGTCCAGAGGCAAGGCGTCACATTCAAGTCATTCAAGCCTCCTGAGTCTATCCTTCGCTTTCATTTCGATCGCATTGCAGTACTCGTTCATCAGATGATATTCATTCAGAAAAAATGTGTCAAATCGGAAGACAATCCCGTTTATTTCGATATGGAGATATAATCTTGTATATTCACCGGCGTAAAGAAACGAATTTTGTATAATCGTCTTTGCTCGCGTCGATACGTTACCATTCTAGTGTAGGTTGTTTATTCAGTTGAAATCGGAGTAAAGCAGAGAATATGCGACAATTCGTCGCACAATCTAGCTTTTTGGAGTGATGCGAAAAATATTGAAAATGAAAACTGTAAGTGATACTAATTGATAAACATAAAATCAAATCATTGATCATCACGCTGATTGATAGTCACCAAAGAAGAAATTAATCCACGGTTTTCTCATACTTGTAATACTGCGATGTCATTTCATGCTTAAATCTCGACAAGAGTATCAGTTCAGATGAACGTAAATACGTCCACTTTTACAGCCATTTCCAGCAATTAAATTTACACGAATCTCTCGCGAATGTTCTTCACCTCAATGTACGGGTATTGTTAAGTTAGACGTCCAAAAAACTCTCGGCGCGTTAATAAGCTTCTCTGTCGATGATATGTTACATTTTGCTATCAGCATTGTTGATTTTGTTCGCTGCTCGAAAAAATGTAAACATGTGAAAAAGGAATTTTATTAAAACACCAATTGAATTATTCGCCGTTCAACAATTTATTAGGATGGCTCCAATTTATTGACTAAATCCTTCGGCAAAGCCTGAAAGGGGAAAGTGATCTGAAAAGCGAAGACACTACGGAGAGCGTAGTTCCTCATTTTTCTCGTCAACCAGGAACAGAAAAAATGCTCTAACCTACGAATCCCATTGTTCATTTAATGCTTCATTAAAACTTTAATAGCCAATTCAATCATCATACCGAAAATGATGCATTTAAATGACTAAAATCGTCGGACCCAAAAAAAATCAAATAAAAAGACACACTTCCAAAAAATACTTCTAAGTATATATATTCACGAGACAGTTAAAAAAGCTGAATTGGTAAACCTGCTTTGGAAAGATACTAGACTATAAAAAGGATTCCCATTTGCCGAGCTGTCCGTTGCGAATCAATAAACTGTTCGATTGAAAAATGAAAAAAAAATTAACCGTCGCAGGTTCTTCTTGCTAAATCGCAAATGGAACTAATTCGAAGCTCAATCCCTTCTGAGCATTGTTCGCTTGGAAGATCTGGTTGTTTTGTCAGCCCAAGGAGCTCGGGAGCACGCAAATTGCCGAAGAACAAGGCACGTCGAATTTCATTGTCAACAAACCGCACAAGGTCGAGCGAGTTTCATTCACTCGGAACGCAGTGATGAAGCATCCGAGAAAACCGCTGTTGGGATCACTAATGGGGGCTTAAGTTGAACAAATATGTACGAATTTATTTCCTCAACAGGTTTACCGAACGTTTTGCCAACTCTGTTGATTCAAGCTATCATCGTAATTGGCGCGACAGGTCTAACGGAAAATAGTACAACGAACGGTAAGTTCTTTTCAAAGAATTCAAACAGCCTTAGACAGATAGTACCTATCCGGTTCCAAAATGGTCAAAAATTGGTGGCAGAGGAACTAAACTCACCGTAAAAATAAATAAGCACCTGAACACAAAATGGCCCATATTTAAAAATACAAATACTTGAAATAGGAAATGAATCCCCAGAAAACCTTGTTAGAGTTTTAAATCAGTAAAAATGAAAAAAAAAAAAAAAAAAACTAAGAAACAAATCATACATTTTACTTACAATTGGATACATTTGATTAAAAACGAGCCAAGCAGCACTATATGGCCAGTCGTACTTGAAAAAAAAACTGTTATCACAAGATTTTTTCATGTTCCGGATTGGACATTCTATACTGCAACTACTAATGGTAAAAATTCAACTCAACGCTCAAGCAAATGATACCAAAACCTTACACTAAATCAATCATGGTTGATGAGCGCTCAAATAATTCGCATCCCCTTCCCAACTTAGTGCCCTGGAATAAGGAGCGGGTGCAAATATCCCCAAACAAATAGTTTCGCTAATTTCTAGAGGTAAAACTGTAGGCAAAAATAAATTTCCTACTTGGACAACCAACAAAAAAAGTTGTATTACACTTCCTCACTTTTTCAAGAAAAAAGTCAGGCGAGTGTGGGAATTATGTATCTCTCTAAAAACTCTGACGTATCTGACCCGAGAGATCATTTTTTTTTCTTCAAAAACCAGTGATTCCATCTGTCCCTCCACACTCGAATGAATATCCATAAGTGATTATTGTGATTGGTTTGGGCGAATTCAAGTTTCTATACAAGCTTCTACGCAATTTCAACTTATTTAGAATACCGACTTCAGTTTTCTCCTAACAGGCTTAAGTTAGGGAAAAATGTGTTCCAACTTACCTCCAACAAAACATGATAACCTGAGTTTTGGTTCACTCAGGTTTGGGCCCATTACATACGTCTGAACGCTGTGGGCCTCAGAATCAACCAGCGGTGACGTTTTTGAGTCTACCTTGCAAGTTGCTGAAAGGGTCCATAGCAAAAGCAGGGCCCATATTTGCTTCTCTATACGTTAAAAAAATCTGATTTAATTCATAGCTCTCTTTTATCTTTTCAGGAAATTTAAACCAGCCACCCAGCAAACCTCAAGAGATTCCCACCTTCGTTGGGAGTGATGGCGTTGTGCGACAAGTGTCGCCCTCTGCAATACTTGCAGAAATGAAAAGATGTCTACCATCAGGGCTTCCCTTACCAGTTGAGTCCATGTTCCCTGAACTACCTCCACATTTAGAACAGAAAGAGGAGAAAAACAATCCGAACAACGACAAGAATCAAAATTTGAATTTCGATGAGGCCAATTATCCAAATGAGCAAAAAGAAAACTCGCCCGATAACTTGGAGCTTTTGTGGTTGAAAAACGAAATGGAGAACAAACGCGTGCTGAGGTCTGAAGAATCAGCTTTGAAAAACACTGAAGTTCCATCAAAAGACAGCGTCGTCTACGCGGCGACGGAATTAGATTCAAAAAAGCTGGCCGATATATTGAAAGACCTGTTGACGAAACAATTGCAAAAGAACGCTTCAACGGATACAAGCCATTACATGAGCTCGGGCGAGCTAACTTTAAAAGCTGATAAGTCACAAAAAGCATATCAGACTGACGATTACTCTGACTATGATTACGAGGAGCCGAAGACTAACTTAAGGCAACAAAACTATGCCAGCGTAGCCATCAGAGATCATCCTGTTATACGGAAGCCAAAAAGAAGACGCTTCCATGTAAGGAGCGGAAGGAGACAAACTAACTACAAACCAAAGCGTCCAGAGCGGCCATATACAGGCGACTACGATAACGTGCAAGAACTTGACTACGACGAACCAGCGAACGATAGCCTTGATGGAGCGATAGATCCAAAAGAATTGAAATCTTGGGTGAGAAACAACGGCGCCAAAATTTTCGGAGGAGCTTTACAAAGACAACTAGAATTGAGCGATTCGCTGCACAGTATGACGGACAAATTACTCGGCAAGACTGAAATTGGAGAACCGTCACAAATGCACCAGAAATCGGTACAAATTCCTGTGAAAACGTCTCGCTCTTATAACGAGGTTATAGAAGGGTACAAAAAAGTTTTAGCGATGGTCATGGAGCTAAACGTAAACCTGGTGCAAACATTGGAGAGAGTGTTGGCGAATTCTATGTGCCAGAAGGGAATGAAGAGTATGTCGGAGATGATGACCGTTGAGAATAGCATGAAAAGCAAACCTGCAAACCCAGATGCAACGTCAGTGCTGCTGGATTGCGTTGATGTATTGATGCAGCAAAGGAAACAGAAAGAAATCCGGTCTAAAAAAGATCATGGAAACGTCTTTGATCTGGAATCAGAATAAATACTGTATTCACCAATAGATCATCGCGATTTTTCTATTTTCAAACCCTGTGCTCGTCGTTCAACATTTTTTCCTTAAATTGAACCATCCCAATATTAGAATTTTCGTTATAATTGATGCTAATTCTTATCGATGCTTTGAAAATAAGAATATATTCCTCTTTACGAGTTTTGACTGAATTTTATGAGAGCTTTCTTACACCTTGGGTACAGAAGAATGATCTAAAAGATTGTGGGTAAGCGTTAACTCCCAATTTCGGATACATAAATTGTTAGTTTTCAGCCTTAACCAAAAATTGCTCTCTAGATTGCGCCATTCTTCCTATTTCACCACTACCAGTTGAGTTGTAACGGCTAGGCATCTATGTAGTCTCAGTGCACATAGGATGGTAATGTAAAAACAGAAAACAAATCGACTAAGCAAGAAATTACCTCAGTACCAGACGTATCAGGACAACAGTAAACGATCGGGAACCGAGAATATTAGTAGATTATCGTCACTAAGAAATGATAAGATTTAGAAGGCAAAAGACCCTTGAAGGCCGTACTTAACCTCTGTCGCTCTGTCCTCTTGCGTACATATTTAACGGAAAATGGAATTATTTGTCTGATAATTAATATTCGAATCAATTTGAATAATTTGAAATTGAAGTCTTCGACAAGAAGAGTACGGGAGACGCACTAGGCAATCTCATTTCACTACAATGCATCAGGCTTTTCTTGGACCAGTTTATGGGCTACATAAACAGTTCAAGGGCAACAGAAGCTGGCGAAACGCAAAATTTTTTCATGAGCCCCCTGGTGGAAGGAGATCACTAAAATTATGGTAAATACTAGGTACATGTATGAGATTATCTGAGAAAAAACAGACCCAGGCTGCAGATCTGGATGCAGTCCAGGCTGCATCCAGAATTGCGTTTCCAACATGAACAGCGGGTTGATATCAGTTGCAATGGAATTGGTGTACTTGGAAGTTCGCCGTTCAATAACCTAAAATAGGGAAACCTTTCAACATTAAAACCTCAAGCACTGCCTCAACAGTCCCTAAATATTGGAGCATCTGGTCTTGAAGGGTTTAGACAACTGTAACACCACCGATAATAATAATCGAATAATTTGGGAAGCTGTCATTTAAGGACTGCAGTTAAAACTATAGTAGCTCATCTTCGAGAAGGGAAAAAATGCAACACTTTTCGAGTTTCCAAGCACCTCCTTAAGAAATATTATATTTACATTCGATGAAGTAATATTCCTTTGTTACAATATCTCTTTTTAAACTTCAAGCTATTTTCATGGTGACCTTATAAATGTTTTGGTGAGTCCCTTCACAGAGGGTGACATAATCCCTGAGTTGAAACGCTCAAGAAGCGAAAAACCGTAGGTACAATATATACATTTTGCAAAGCTCAAGAAAACCGTTTAGAGTTTTGTTTTTTAGTTTCGAAAGAGAGATAAAGAGATAGAGAAAAAAAAGACATGGAAACATTTCAGTAACTTGCGAAGTGACATACTTAGAATAACTAATAAATATGAGGTAGCTCAAAATGACCAAGGTCAAAAAATCTGCATACACGATGCATTACACTCACGCTTTAAAACACCTAAAGTGTAGGTATAAAAAAATGTTTCCACAAAAAAAAGGAGGGGGATCTATTCCCTAATGGGTTTCTAACTAGTCAAATAAGATTAACGACGATGGTGGTTGAGGTAATAAAACAAGAATGTAAAGCGACCGTGGAATAAAACCCTTATTAGCTACGGAGCTGGCCGGAAATAAAGGTCGTTTTGATGGAAGAGAGAGGAGCACATTACAGGAACGTTATATCTACGGAATGTAATTGGGGGTCAGGGTGGAATGTAATCTTGGCACTTAGTCAAAGGAAAAAAATAAATCTTTCACAACTAATTTTGCATTTGACGTCCAATTTGTATCATCATGGAAGCTCAACTTTGGCAATGAAAATCAGCAAATAGGAACTGAAGCGAATAATTTGAAATTTAATTAAGATATTAGTTGAGGTAATCTCAAACTCAAATTATTGATAGGATAGCGCCATTTTACCAATAAACAAATTTCCCTAATCCAGGAAACTACATTTAAAAAAATTATAATCATTGTACATTTTTTGAAAAAAAAAAAAAGAATGAAATTAAAAAAAAAACACTTGTGAATTGGAGTGGTTATCTATTGATTTGATGAGGCCAATTGGAATTTACATCGATACTCAACAGGTATTGAAATACCAGTGATTCAGCAGTGCGTGCTACTCCTCCCTCTTCCTCTGCGTGCAAATATCAACTACTAACTTGAAATCAATAACAAGCACGAGTCAACTTGAGAAACCTCATTCAAGTCAGCTAGAAAAAAATGGGCACTAGAGCCGTTCTGAAAAAAGGAAAGAAAAAAAAAAGAATTGTCACATTTGAGCGAAGAATAATCGTAGAGAAAAATATCGGAACAAGCTATGCAGGAATGTTCAGAGCTAACGTGCGAACTCTTGTGTTAAGCTTATTGTTAATTCATGATTTCTAGTAGTACAAAATGGAATTGAGCAAAACTGCACACCGACTATCTTATTGCCCTCTTTTATCCACATACGAAAAATTGTACCAAGCGAAAAAAGGAATAAAAAACATGGCGCGTTCAGCTGATGCTTAGTCTTTTGGGTACCGTGAGTAGTTAACTTATGGTAGCGACTTGTACATGTAGAATTGTCTTAAGGGTATATAACGCATTATCAAACCAGGAACTTCGATATGAGCAGAGGAATATGCGGATTTTCAGTTGGCAAAATTTATTATCGGATATCGACGCGAGGTCGCTGCAGATGAAAAACAATTTCAAAACGTAGTTCTCAGCTTTCTGCTGCAACGATCCCGCACCGCAACGAACCCAATTTTGATCTATTAGCGAAAGAAAAAATTAAGTACCGACGGGAATGACGAACAGGAATTTGTTTTAGCGGTATCCGAACGATTCGCACGCGAAAAAGCCTTATTTTAAAATTTGTCCGACTCAAAAAAACAAGTGGACAGCCAATATTCGCACTTGACAACTGCAAATGATTAATCAATTATTAACTTTTATTTTCTTTTTTTGCTGGTTTGCTGCAATTTTTAGTTTTACAAATCTATTTCTACAGCATCTGATCGATATGAGTGGTAATTTTGTAACGAGAAATTCAATTTTGAACTGGCTAGACTGAAAACCATATTTAATGTCTAATTAAGTTATCATTCGCTGACAGAAGTGAACGAGATGAAAAATCATAGACGTAACCGATAGGTGAATTTCGATTGTGAAATATCGCGATGGTAAAACCTCATTTCACGACTTTGTTCGGAATATTTGAAAATGCTCTTCTCTATAATCTTTATAATACAGAGAGACTAAAAACGATTATCAATGTAAGACCTGTTCCACATAATTATTACCATCGTTCAAAATAGCAGTGTCGAGTAGAATATTTCAAAGCTGTCCACCGTCGATTTGACGTGAAATTTTTACCGAATAAGATCTTCATTGCGCTTCCAAAGTTTAAATATCCCGTTATAATAATGATTTTCAGATAGATATAATACTATAACGCTACAAGTAATTAATAATAATAATAATAATTAGAAATTAACGAACAATGTTTCAAATATTCACTCAACAATAGCATAATGTGTACCGACGATTACCATTCTATTTGCATCGACCAGTTCGAGAAAATCCAAATTGCATGTTAGGCAACAATGTCATGAGATTTTCGAAATTTGCGATTCGTAAGTCATTGAAGTATAGACAGAAAAAAAGAGAGAACACTTGTAAAATATTTCATTGACTGAAGGCACCAACAAACTTGATGTCTTTCAAATCCAGGATAATTGAATTCGAGATGGTATCTCGCGAATATTTTTAACCATCAATACAAGAATATATACTATTTGTATCAAGTTATTATTATTTTTTTAATCTGATCAATATAAACGGTGTGATTTGCCAATATTTTCTCTGTACATTGTACGAAAACTCAGTCTGAAGAGTGACAGTATTTTTTTTTTGCCGTCAAGCAAAATCAACTTTCTAGCGGAAAATAAATTTCACGTGAACAGCTAATTTTTGTCAACAGCTTAAATCTTACAATATCAAAAGTATGTACAACTACTAGTTAATTTTTCAGAGTATCGTTATTATCAAGGGTGGATAATGTTCACCACGCGAGAATATAAAATAATTTTTTTTTTTGCATTTTTCTTCCACTTTCTGAAAGGACTATTCGAAAAATAATAAACGGAGTAAAGAGAATATCAGGTACAATGAAATTTTCCCAAGTATACAGTATGTTATCGATTTTGCGAACCGGCTGCTCACCGATGGGAAACGTGATGGAACTACGATTATCAAACAGATGAATTGAATGCCTAGGTCAGATCTTTTCGTTTAAAAATAAACGACATAAAATTGAGAGATTCAAATATTTCTGAAGAAATGTCTATTTTTTAGCAACGCCCGCCGTTGATGAGAGCCGTTTCGCATTATCATGTCCATTTCGTTTGCTTAAAATTCTACGTCTACGTTCAGCGGCGCATTGCCTACACGCACCGCGCTTACAGTACGTAATAACAATGTGAAACCAATGACAAACGGCCAACATTCTTATCAACCGAATCGCTCACAATAATTACTTGTTCAACTATCCACCGATTAATAAAATTAAGAAAAAAAAACCGACGCTTTAACTGCAGCTAGAGTTGGAGCGACGTTTTTAAAAACGACCCTCCCGCTTTAACGATTTTTAATGGAGGCAATCACGGCTGCAGTAAAGCGCGGTCGACATAAACAACAAAATGTCACAATAAATTTGGAAAAATTAAAAGCAAAATTCTTAACTTTGATAATCTACTGGATACAATATGTTCCCATTAGTGTGTAAACCCCAAAAAACTAGGGAGAATTTTTTTCTCACCTCGATAAAATAACAACTAAGGCAAATTAACCGTACTACGAGAAAATCAACGAAAAATAAACGATCAAAAAATTACCCGCATAAATCCGAAAGAAAAACAACAGAAATATGTTGAATTTAATAGAAAAACAATTCGAATAGACAACTTTTTAAAATTCTATTATTAAAAAAAATTTTGTTCAAAATTCAACCAACGAAAAAATAGGCAGCGTAACCGAAAACTCGATAGCAACGTTGGGAGAAACGGAATAAAACAAAGATCCGCCGCAAAATTAAAATTCCTCCAACCGGAAAAAATGGAAAAATTACCCCACTAAGTGAAACGAGTATTACATACAGAAACCTTCAATATCCCCCGCAAAAGGCTCTAATTAATTTTTCCATACATTTTCAAATTCGGAATTAAATCAGTTCCAATATGTTTAATACATGACTCGAAGAAGAATTTTCCCAATTTTTTTTTCACCCTCTAATTATATTTTCCATTTTCGAATAATCATTTTAAGGCTCTAGCTGCATTACGTTTCTATTCAATAAATCCACTCGCTCTACAATAGCTGTCTAATCGTCTATTATTCGTTTGGTCATTGAAAGCAATGTATAGAAATAAACACAAAACGACAAGACACTAATCGATTTCATTATGTACTGAAGTGTAACGGAAGCTATCGGACGATTTATGAAAAATGGAAATTCAGGCAACGGAAAGGTCGAAACTATGAACAAAATTAAAAAATTATCACGGATTTTTCTGTTCAAGGAATTTTTTCAGCTAAAAACATCGAACGTGGAATGAATTGAAAATATCATGTTTCATTATAGAAAAAACGTTTGTACTTTACGGTAATATTGCTTAGTTTGCCATTTTGTGTGCAAGTAATGAACATTTCAATGTTGTGTATCTTCAGCTTAATTACGCTTCAATGGTTTTCATTATAAGTATTCATATTTTTAAATTTTACTATTTTTGGCTACAGAGAGACTAGCAGACGTAATGTGATATCTAGGGTAGGTACAAGTACGTAGAGAATAATACAGATTAAAGGTGTGCAATAGTTTTAAAAACAGTCTCCGAAAAAAAAAAAAATGTACGAGG
The DNA here is from genome assembly GCA_037159825.1 of Tupiocoris notatus. NCBI lineage: Eukaryota > Metazoa > Arthropoda > Insecta > Hemiptera > Miridae > Tupiocoris > Tupiocoris notatus. Next base: position 181,026 of record JASJUZ010000152.1, on the reverse strand, counting down.
AGAAAGGTACGTTATTCCTTGAATATTTCGTGAAATAACTTACTTTTCCCGTCCGAAGAAAAAATACAAAATTGGAAAACGAAAAATTGGCCAGCTCACTCAAGCTTTTTTAATCGTTAGGAACATATTTTTTCTTTCATAAAAAAGTTTAGCATACTTTGAGGTAGGTAAGTAAATATCAGCTAGCTCGGGGGAGGGGGGTTGGGAATATTCGAAGGAGTAATCTAAATAATAAACGAAATCGTATTGTACTCGGGAGTCAATTGACGAGTTGGCGTTATAAGTACCGAAGTATATAGTGTATTAATATTTTTAGACAGTGTAAACAAAATTCAATTCACGCAACCGCCTCTTGATTGTCTAGGTTAAAATTAGCGCAAGATCAAAATTAAAGAAAGCGCCCAGTTTTGAGTTTTAGTTTTTTTTCTGTCGCCTAACATGTACGTCCGAGTTATGATTAGTTTTCCAGTTTTCTTTGAAAGCGAGAAGAACATTAAATTTACAACCCTTCGTAGACCGTAAATTGAGCAACTGAGATACGAGAGATAGCTCGTGGAGAAATTACAAACAAAGAAAACAACAACGATGACTGAAAAATTGTCTGATCTAAAGAAAAGATGGCAGGACTGACCAAAACTGGAAAACTTATGACAATTGCATCAATTGTAATTTTTTAAACCGATTGTATAATATATTCAGCATGTTTGCCACATAATCCAGCGTGTTCAATGATAAACAGAAGCAATAAAAATATTTTTTAAACAGCCCAGAAAAAAACGGCTGCAAATCAAGAGGCGGCTGTTTTTGGATGAAAAATACGCCATGCATTTGCTTTTTCAACGAGGGAAAACCGAATTTAAAAACCGAGGAATGGAATTGCAACTGTCAAAAACTATAGAGGCTTGTGCAGTTCAATTGACTCCCTAATCAATACGGTAAAAACCTCACAACTACATTTCTTTTATGACTAGAATTATTTTTACGTTAAAAAGTTAATAACAAGACAAAAGAAAAAAATGGAACGTTACAACCTCAAGGGGCGATGAAATGTAAATCAAATTAAAAAGAAGCGTATTCGGGTTTGTTCTTAGAGCTGATTAAAATTAAGAAGCTATCGAATTGTGCGTGTCAACAGAGAGTCTTTAGTCTGATGATCGTCACAAAAATATCGGATTACCAAATGGGCGATCGGCCGCGAATTTTTCCCAGGAATACCGGCGTAGAAATACAAACAATAGACTGAAAATGCGAGTATCAGAAGAATGTTGTTCAGGAAAAAGTGAACAACGGATGACACACATATAGGACTATTTTGTACTGTTACCTGCGAGGTAGCGCCTTGTGAGGACACTTTCGCATTAGTGCTTTTTCTGGGGCGACGAAACCCGACGAGAATACTCTCCCAGAGCAGTAGCTATCGATAGCTACATTAAGAACGATGAAGAGAATACCGTTCAATGATGGATGGAAAAAAAAAATTATCCAGATATTTAACATATTTTTGGTTAAATTCCACTCTTTAACAGAAAGGAGTGTAAATTACTATGTGAATTATAATCCTTGGCTCTACCGTCGAGACGTTTTAGGCCCTTCGGGTTAGTGATTCTAGATGGTTAAAAAATAATACGAGTTCAAAATACTGAACTTGAAAAAAATCACTGAAAGAAAAATAACGAAGAACAGGATTATTTCTCAAATAAATATATAGCAGATTTTTCGGTAGGTCTGTACTTAAGTTTTTACTAATCAAAATTATATTCATGATTTACCAACTATCTTCACTAACTAGAAAGAATAGCAATATTTTAATTACACCTCATCTCTAGCACTTGCTCTGGGAGGGGATTTCGTTCACAATCGAATCGGCGCTCCAAAGATAAAAATCGGAAGAACTCGTTACCATTGTTGTTGAGTCATGACGTGAGTTTCATAAAAGCCGTCATCGGGTGCCGTTTCTTTTACGGGAGCAACGACGACAAGGGAGCTATCGACAAGGAGAGTAATCTGCGTCGTCTCCTCGGGATCCATTTCCAGTTCGGGGCCGCTGAGGAGGCTGTCTCCTTCGTCGGTTGAATGACTGCTGCTTCTTTCCCCTCGTCTTCCCTGGAACCATTAATGATGAAAATAATCAACACAAGAGAGGAGCGACAATTTTACCAATCGGCCAAATATTAGAAGATGGGATGATTGATGACGTCGGATTAAATCAGTGCAAATAAAAGAAAATTTCGGCTACATTTCAATTACAAATTCATATTGTAGAGCAAAATACTCACTTGTGGGTTGTCAGTGATTCTCACAACTTTATCCCTGTTGGTCCCATACGCCAGACCGTTGCTGATTAAAGGGAATTTCATCCCGTTAACTGGACTGGTGGGCAGGATATCCTGCAAAATTAACAACCAAGTTTTAAAAAACGAGCAGGTTGGAGTAACGAGTATTCATTTTCTATTGTTACTGAAGATTCCTGAAGTTAGGAAGAAAAAAAAAGATCCAATAGCTTCATAGAATTGTAAAATTACACTCTAACGTATGTAGCAAGGAACATTGGTTCCCGGAACAGAATCCCCTTAGTTCAATAACTCAACAGAGAAGGAACTGTTTTCCGCCAACAGTTTATATAAACTAGGTTTATGACCAGATGAAATATAGTTTGAAGGTGGTCAGAACTCAGTATGAATGTATATTATTTGCTGAAAAATAATTTTCCCTTGAAACTACGACCGATTGACCAGTTGCAGTAAGTAATAAGATTTGGCAATGGCTCCTTAATGGCGCCTTGTACTTGTGCCAAACAAAAGAAAGGTTGACATTGATGATAACAACTCTGGAAATTGCTATTTTCTAAGCTTCATGTACTGATCAATATTCATTATTGATGTTGGGTCGAGGGGGAGAGATTCTAGGCGACTTCCTCTCCATTGTATATATTTTTTAAATTATATGTGCCGAGCGCTTTCGCCCATTCGGGCCTCCTCAGGGCAGTATATGGCTGAAGGTACCTATGACCGAGCCAACATAGTATAGCGTGTTTTCAAGCGTGTTAAAGTTGTATCACAGTCGTCCATATTCACTCAAGTTTTAGTCTAGTCAACAAACGTTCCTATATTTTTAAGACCAGATTTCTATTTTTCTACTTATATTATTTTACCAAAACCTTTAAATATTGAAATTGACATAGTAAGGAAATAATTGGACTTGTGAATATGGACGACTGTGATACAACTTTAACACGCTTGAAAACACGCTATACTATGTTGGCTCGGTCATAGGTACCTTCAGCCATATACTGCCCTGAGGAGGCCCGAATGGGCGAAAGCGCTCGGCACATATAATTTAAAAAATATATACAATGGAGAGGAAGTCGCCTAGAATCTCTCCCCCTCGACCCAACATCAATCAGAATGCGACAACAACAAGAAATATTCATTATTTATGCCACTTCTCTCGCCATGTCACTCAGAGGAAAGCATTTGCTAGACAACCAGTTTACAGACAATCAGATATTCTAGAGTCCTTGCCCACCACAAAATTCAAAGCTCAGTCATCTGGGAAGAAGAAATCAACCCCAAAATATGGACTCACTTTCATTTCCATGCTACCCGAACTTCCACGCCTGCACTGAGTGCTGCATTGTCCGTTTTCGGATAAGGATGAAGGCACTTGAGCTTCGGGCTTGGCACATTTCTTGCGATACAGTAAACTTCCAGTGCATAACGCAATGCAGCAAATGCTTATAGATACGCCGACCAAAATACCTGAAAAACAATATCGGCAATTTTTAATCCAGGAAAAGACCATGGAAATTAAAAAATAACGGAATAGAGACTCGGCGACTTCTTCTCCATAGTTATACTTACAGATCTTGGACATACGTACCAAATGAATCTATGATGCCTGAAGGGGCAAGATTTCTGCCGAATAAGCCATGGAGAAGAATTTGCCAAGTTGTTATCCTAAATGTGACAAGTAGTAGAGATTAGAGACTCACCCAAGAATTGATCGGAAGGTCCGTTCGTATTTAGGTGGACCTGACCGTTGGAGAAAGAGTTGGCCGGTGGCAGAGTGATGAACGATTCTGCTGACAATGGACCGTGACTTGCGCCGCTTTCCCCCCGAATCCTCACCACGTAGTCAACATTACTTCTCAGATCCATCAACTAGGAAATAGATGAAAATTCAAGTCAAATTCGAATTTATGTGAATGATTAACCGGTTCCTAACCCCTTAATTGTCCGACACTTTGTTAACTGAGAATTCTACCTTAGCAGATGTTTTGTTCTGCTGGACCAATATTTGGTGCCATTGGTCAACTGCGTCCGAGCCAAGCCGAACGTTATAGAATACAGTGTATCCAGTTACAGGAGTTGAAAGAGGATCCCACGTCAGTTCGATGCTCGTGTTGGACAATACTTTGTAACTGATATTGTCTATTAGCCCCAGCACTGAAATAAGATTTAAAAAAAAATACATTAAACGATCTAAGCAGAAATAGACAATATTTTACTGAATATTAAAAAAAAAAAAAAATGAACTGCTTGAATTAAAAAAAAATACTGCAACAGTGAAGTGAAATAGATTCAGCGTTTCCAACGCTCCAACTCACCTTCGGGTAAAGTTCTGCACGCAATGGCTTTGCTTAGCGGGCTTAATCCATTAGCACCTCGCGCCTGCACTGTGATCTTGTACAACGTATGCGGTTTTAAATTGTCGATGACAGCAAAAGTTTCATTTCTGAAAAAAATACGGAAGGGGGCTAGTTATTTGAATTCTAGCAAGGGAGAAAACTACGGCTGCTTAATTTCGGGATTCTTGTTCAGCTTTGTAGAACAATTAGGGATGGCTTAGGGGCTATGGCATTATCTAAAGGTTTCAAAGCTCTGATGTTGCATAAACGCGGGGAAGAACTCAACAAAGGATTGAAATATTGCCGGGCAGGACCCCATTTTTTCTCTCAACCTCCTCATACTAAACTTTATATTCCAGATACTTCCATACTTACGTTTCAACAATTTGAGCTGCTTGTAGATGGTTGAGCACGTGTATCAATGAATAACTGACGATGAATCGGACTGAACTGTCTGTCGGGTTTAACATAGTCCACTTGACGTTAATAGAATGTTGCGAATTCGGCGATGCGTCCAGATCAACTGGATTTGGCAGAGTCGGCTTTACCGTGAGCAAGCTTTCCGCTTTGTATCGGACGAGACAGATTTCGCCGACGATTGAATTGTGGACAGGCATCACGGATACGTCATACCAATTGGACGGTTCTGTCGGCAATTAATAAAATTATTAATTTTATCGAGCCAAGGAAAACGATTATTCAAAAGGCCGAAAGCTACAAAAAATATGTATTTTTATTTTCAATATTGCCTACACTCACCAGTGAAATGGATGACGTAACTGCGCAGAGTAAAAGGAACAATAATTTCTTTAATCCCAACTTCGTTGCTATTTCTGTAGACCAGTTTGAATCCATCAATAGCACTGTCATTTTCATACTTCCATGTCACCTGAAAAAAATATTAACATAGACTATTTCTACCGACAAAATGTTTCTACAACCAAATTTCTAGAGCAGAAAAAGCCGCGAGTTGACATGCTAGTGGAAATGGATTGATTGATGACCGTTCTGATTGGTCGCAAAATACATGGGAGTTTCCGCTTTTAACTAGCTGCTGCTGCTGCTAAATTTTCCATCAGCATGAGAATCAACGACGAAACATAGAATAATTACATCAATTGAGGATGAGTTGACGGAGTAAAGTTGGACGGACGGTAAAGGCGGCAAGACAGGTGTTTTCTCTTTGGGAGTCGTTATTTTCAGCCAGGGCGCTTGGTTGTCGGTCAATTCAGGCCAACCTAGGGACGTAGCACCGATCACTCGAACCAGATATTCAGTACCCCCTTGAAGACCTGCAGCACAAGTGAATGATGATTATAGATAGCGCAAAGGAATACATATTTATACTTTATCAGCTAGAAAGTAAGTATTAACAGTGAAATATATCGCAGTAAATTATAAGCCAAAATGATCATCGGATATAAACTTGCCTGATATAGCGTAGGAGAAAGTATCTCCAGAAACGTCATCGAAATACGCCGACGTTTGAGTTATCTTCTTCCACTGTATTTCAAACGAGATGATAGTTCCTCTCGCAAGCGATAGAGGTGGTTGGTTCCACTCGATGGTCACACAATGAGAACTGCTCGCAGCAACAGTTACCAGTGGAGCTCCTGTTGGGACTGCCAAAGAAAGAAAAAAGTACAGTTGAATGGTGATTAATCGAAGGATTAGCTCATTTGGAAGTGCAAATTATTTATCTGTACATATCAAGACAGATATAGTTGTAAAGCTTAGAAATGCTTATTGTTTGTACACTTGTAAGAATAAAGAGTATTTTGAACGGTGATTTTTGAAGTGAAAGACAACAGTAAAACGCACCAGTTGAAAAATCAATGCTGCCCTGTTCTCCAACGCTAAAATTCCCTTCAGCATTTTCCTAAAACGAAGACTTCCTACTTAGGGCCAGTAAATCGATTCTTTGATTTGAGAAAGTATTTGTAAGGAGTATCTAACAGACGGAAATGCATTGAAACTTTTTGCAGAACTGAGTACCGGAACTACCAAGCTACTTGGCAGATGGTACTTATTGAAGCAAAGAGTAGAGATCAGTATACAAGTAATCCACTAATAATGCTGGACACCCCTTGATTTGTAGGCTAATGATTGACATTACAAAACTTTCTGTTGATGAGGCGACACCCAGCAAAAAAATAAGCTAAGTTTTGTCATAACGATTGGTTTTTAGCTGAATAATATTTGCTGTTTACAAAATAAAAAAATTAAAGAAAAACTCACCAGCTTCGGCAGTCTTGCAAACAACACGTTTGCTTTGCTCGCTTGCTGATTTGCCGCTATAAGATCGCACGTAAAATGTGTAATTGGCGTGCGGCTGTAGTTTCTCAACAATAAAACTATCATTAAGAGTCACGTCTTTCCCTTCGTCACCACCATCTAAAACAACAAAATAGAAAAAAAAATTAATTGGAGTTATACTCTCAATAGACCTATTTCCAAAATAACAAAAATTCACCTGTCGGGAAATAATGAACAGAGAATGCTAGAAAGTCAGGTTTGACTGGTTGGTTCCACGAGAGACTGATTTGTGTGGCAGAGAGCGTCCGACATTTGAGCCCTGTCGGTGGCGCTGGTTGGTCGATTGAACTGTTAACAAAAAGGCGCCCAGCAGCCGTAGCAATACCAGCGCTTGATATTGCAAAACATTGGTAGACACCAGTGTCCTGTGTTACGACTGTACCAAGAACCAACTCTCGAACTCGTTGTTTAATTCGACCTTGAAAAAAATTAATATATTTCAGCATTTTTTGTATCGAAAAAATTTAAGAATTGTACGCTTGTTATCATCCCAGAAAATGTAAAGTGGGCAAATTTAACAATGTCAACAGACAATTTCGAACAAATACCAGTGAATTTGATAGAAAACTTATTTACCATTTATGTGCAGTTTAACTCCATCTTTGTACCAAACTATTTGAGGACTAGGAGTCCCCTGTGCTTCACATTCAATGCGAACTGTTCTGGCGGCGGGAAATTCTTGCGATTTGGGCTTTGCGATTATTTTCGGAGGAACTTCGACTTCAACGTTTATCACCTAAAAATAATCACGTGGGAGATTATAATTAGGAAATTAAGCAGAGAAATAATCGACTGAAGAAATCGATTGTCAGTCAGTCAAGACTTGAATTTGAAAAAAAGGAACACAGGATATAGTGCGAGGAAAGTTGAACACAAGGTTTTTTGTCTGAAAATTACAAGGTAAAATCTGATGCACAATTCATAACGAAGAAAATGTACTTAGTTCACGTTAGGAAAATAGCTTACCTTGGAGACAACGAAGGGGACACCATTAGTAGTTTGCGTGGCTATGCACGTATGAGCCCCAGCGTCATCCTCAGTGACAGATCCAATAGTAAAAATATTAAGGCCATTGTAGGTAGTGTGAGAGGTTAAATTAGCACCATCTAAAACCGCACAGATGAAAAAAAATTTTTTAGACATGTAACGACATGAAATTAAATTAATTTAAATCTTCACAAAGCTCACCCGGTCTACTGTGAATCCATTTGAGATTAGGCCGAGGGATTCCGGAAGCAGCACAAATCAAAGTTTGTTTCTCCCCCAGGCGGAAAATTTTAGGTTTGGCCTCGGCCGAAGTTTCAGGCAGCAGGAACTGAACTTTTTGTGGAACTTGTCTGACGACTGTCACAACACCAGCGTCGCTCGAGCGCTTCTTGTTGATTAAGGCATTAGTCGCGATACATCTGTGGAAAATCAATCGTGTAGAGAAGTTGAATAGTGTTGTGAAGTCAAAACCGTGTCAAAATGGATGGAAAAAATGAAGCAAACTTGAGTGGAAGTTTATGTTGACTTAAAACTAGAAATTGAACTTGCAATAGTTTTAAATATGAGACAGAACATTTTGACACATTTGCAAAGGGGAGCTCCATGTTCAAACTATTATCACACTCGCGACGTTTGAGAGGCCTGCAATTATAAGCCGAATAATGAGATCAGACACACTTTTAGCTATAGACATAAATATACTGTAAAACGCCCAATAAAAATGATTTTTTGAGATTATAAGGATAAGAAAAGACTAAAGCTATTTTCTCACCTATAGGAGCCTTCATCTTCAGGCTTCACGTTGACAATGATCAGATCCGTCTCAGTGGTATTAAACCTGAAAAAGCGATTTTTAGACCATCAAAAAAATTTGAATAGTCACTCAATAATCAGGCGGATATTTCACCATTCATCGATGAAACTCTAGATTTGGTAGTATCCATTTCATTCATGTCGTTCAATCGAATCAACAAAAGTGATAAAAATCGAATTACAACACTATAATTCTTCATTTTATTCTCTTTTCGCTCAACAGTATGAAAATCAGTCAATTTTAAATCGACTTGGAATAATTTTGGACGAACCTTTTGTTATTCGGTAATGGTTGTCCATCTTTCAACCAAGTGATGTTCGCCTTAGGCACGGAATCAATGGAGCAAGAATGACGCACAATGTTACCTTCTCCGACGGAAACGTTGTTCGGACTTTGTTCAAACTCGTGGGACATTGCTGCGGAATATTGAAAAATTAAACAGGTTCTAAAGAGGAAAAAATATTACACGGAAAATTTCAATTCAACCAAGGTTTTTCTAGAGAACGCACCTGCAATTGTAACTTTGATGGGTATTGAAATAATAGCCCCTTCCGAGTTGTTGACTTTGCATTGGTAAACACCGGCATCACTTTCGCCTTTCTTTTTGTTGTGAATCACCTGCAAAGAAAAAATACGCTGTTAGTCGGTCACTATTTTGAGCCTCATGAATTTTTAATAATTATTTGAAAATATACACGATAAATTTTGAAGAAAAATTTGCTAACGTTTTTTCATTAGAAATGTCACTTATGAAGTCAAATTACATCATTACACTCATAAAATTATAGTAGAAAAAAGTATTTTACGAAATTTTATACTCAAAATTAAACTATAATAGGAAAAAAACAGCTTAAAAATGAATCTTAATTGATTTTCGGATAGTGGACGAATGTGACTTCACCAGCTTCAAAAATGTACTATTGTAGTACCTTCGATATGATGAGGGAACCATTTTCGTTGACGTATCGTCTTGGGTCACCATTGGGAATGATGACGTCGTTGTGCAACCACTCGATCCTAGACCGTGGGTGAGTGGGTGTGCACGGGAGGGAGAGGCGATGGGATCTTACTCCCACAACGTCCCCTCCCTCCTCGATTATACCAAGTGTAAAATCTGCAATAGAAAAAAAATTGAGGCAAACGGAGTGGAAACCGAATGAGAAAAATTTGCGGGATCAGTTCATACGGTAGGTTTGGAAGAATGAGGTCAAAATAACAATTCATTGCAGCGATTGATCCGCCGTATAGAAATTAAACGCAGTGCTATCAAATTTGGTTCAAAAGCAGTCCAAGTATTGAACTACGTTCTTCTAATATTGTAACTGAAATATTCAGTCAATCGTTCGGTATTTGTTGAAAATTAAGTTATTTTAAAAATTTTATCTTAAAAATCGCGACATGGCATCGTGAACTTGTCGGAAAATGTGCCTCCCTATTAAATATTTAGCGCTATTACACAAATAATGATTAAAAGAAAAAAATCTCCCGACGGAATCGAACAGAAATTCGATCCGATTGTCTGAGATGAGAATTACGATACGCAATATTCGTCAGTATCATTTTCTTCTTTGAATTTTCCCCCAGGTAGTAAATCCAATGTGCGAAAACACAAATGATGACGGAACGGAAAACGCAGAAATACGAAGAAACGCGTTATTGAATAGTTGGGCAGTGAAAATCGAAACTCGACTAGCGGTTAACGTTTCGGGACGAGAGTGAGAATCCGAGCTGAAAAACGACCCTGGATGAAAAACGAATAGCTGAGAATTTTATAGTGCCTTCATCCATACGAAATAGAGACGTCGAAAAGTAGGGCCAAACCGTGCGTTATCCGAAATCTTGCTGAGAAAACATATTTTTTGAATGTCGTCGAATTCCATTGATTTTTCACGGAGGACGATTTCTGTCAAACTGTATTTCAGTCTACATTTTCGAAGTTGCTGAGCAATCGTTCAACGTCAACATGGGCGAATAAATTAGCCAAGGCAAAATAAGAGTGTCCGTTATTTATTGCAAACGTGTTATGAATCGCGAGAGCTTTTATCAGGAATAATTTGAAGAAAAAAAATTTCACTCAACTCTTTTTTTTTTTTTAATTTTTTTGAGACTGATTCAAACGTTTGCACATACATTTGAATTTCGAGCTATATTCCTTTAAGAATATCGAGTCCACGTGCGTCAAAGGGCGAGCTTTTTCCCAGATTTGAATAAGAAAATACAATTCGCAAGAGATCTCAATTTTTCTTCTTTTATTTCCTCCTTTTGCTACACTAGGAATTTCCCGTATTCAAACGAGGGAAGATTGAGGAAGAGAATGAAACTCTAACGAGCGAAAAATATTCTTTATCGTTTACTGGCGAGGAAATTACGAACGACGAAATTTCCCGACGAAGGTCGAGCCAGAAGTCGATAGGTGGAAGGTTTTTGGCAAACTGTCTACAAGAGGCGATTTCGGTGTCTAGGACGAGCCACCACTGCATAAGGAAGCACCTCATAATGTTTACCTACCTAGACCAGAGGCTGTCGTCTAGACGACTCGTCCTTAGCAAGTCAAAAAACCTTTTGGGAGGTTTCTACGGCATAAATATGTAATGTTTGTTGGGGAGTGAAGAGACAAGGCACCTTTCCACAGAGAAGCTAGACAAGAAGGGAGATTCTTTCCGAAATAATTTAAATGAAGTATAGCATCAGTAGGACGGGCAGCGCGACTTGTTCGAGAGAACTGGGAAATCTCGTGAGGTGACGGATAAAAATCCCATTTGCCGACAAGAAAAGTCCACATAGGTGATGAAAAATTAACATCACTTTCGCCTTCGGTAGGCCGAATATTTATATAACCGAGCTCAAATATTTACCGGAAAGGAGGCTTTTATTATTATCTGCAAATAAACGCAGCTCGAGAAAACTTCAATGTTTTGAAAAGTCGAAATCGAATTTGGAACTCGTCATTTGAACCGCAGGGAGATTATTTTGCGGTAGAAATAAGGAAAAATGGAAGTAAGAGCTGAGTGTAAACGGAATGATGGAATCAACCGAAGTCTGTCATTTACAAGTAGTTAGAGAAAAAAAATTCAAGTTAATCCTCAAAATCTTCCCAGACGTCACAAAAGCAGGAAAAATGCGGACAACGCGGAAGATATTCCGCTCATGTACTTTTCGTGAATTCGTTGTTTGAATAATTTTCGATACATTCGCGAATCTATGACAATTTAAAATTTCTTGAGTGAGGTTCGAACAATTTTTATTGGAAAAAAGGCGACCCCGCGAGATAATTCTTAACAAAACCAGGTTACGCCAACGGGCGGAAAAAACGCGCTAGACATCTTGAATAATTCTTTTTTACGAATCAGTTGAAAACGATAATTTAGATTAAAAACCTAACTCAATAGTCATATTTTATTTTTTCAAAAGTGACGCTCACGATGAACTCAATTTGAATCGTGATTTGAGTGCGTTTTGACTATTCACGAGAGAGATCTTTAATAGGAAGATAATATTTCTCGCTCAGTTTAAATACAACCGAAATTGGAAACTATCAATATTATTCGAATATTTAATTCAATCGAGATCAATCTTGAGAAAATTGGACATTTTCGGACTCAAAGATATAAAGACGCGGAAAAAGCGGAAGTAATGTATGTGAGCCCTACAATAAAAATCAAGCATCTTGCACCCGCCATTAAAAACAATATAGTTAAAACTAAATAGAAAATATCGAAAATTACCATAGAGAAGATGTAATGCGTTAGAGTAATGCGCAACAATAAAATCGAGCGTCGTCTAAATGTTAACACGAACGTTTCAACGCCTAGAACCTCCTAATAAATAGATTTTTGTGGTCTTTAAAAACGAAAATAGAGGAAAATTTGAAGACCTATATCTTGGAAGTACCGTGTGTTACCCGAAATTAAAAAACGGCTAGTTTTGCAATCACGCTGTGAGAACATTTTTTGAAAATTTCGTCGAAGTTAACTCGTTTTTCTCCAAAATATGACAATTTCGTCAATTATATACCACCGACACACGGAAACCTGTTCGAAAAGTGTTTCCGAGTATGGTGAAAATTTTTATTTATTTTAAATTCATAACGCATCTGTTATGAAATTGACTTTTCGGACGATCATAATGCTTACTATGTAAACACGTAAGTAAAACTGATCACGTTTCAGCTCATCTTAAAACGACCAACTAGTAACACGATTGTGACTCATTTTAAACTTCTATTTTCATCTTCAGATCTTTTAGAGCAGGATTTACACGAAAAAAACTCGTCTCAACTTCGCAAGAACGGCTCAAGTTAATATTGCGAGTTTTAATCGGTCTAAACTGGAGCTGAAACTTCATTAATTCAACGTTCAACGTTTCAATTCAATGTGGACACGAAATTAGGCGGGTCTGAAGTATTGCGACGCAACCAGCACTTGACTAACGCAATCCGATGAAGAGGGCGCTCAATTCAGCCCAAGAAAGGTCACATTGCTACCTAAATTAGGTAATTTGAGGGCAGAGCTGCTCAAGCTGTCGATTTTGTAACAATCAAGGGCGGCAACGCACACAAGCCTAGTTTCGTGTCCACAACAATAGGAACGAACTTCTCAATTGTTCACTCCACCATAGGTACCTACGTAGTTATAGAATTTCAAGAACTTGAGCTCAACTTTGGAAAGAAACTGCTTTCACAGTAATCAATAACGGGTATCCAGGTAGCTTTACGTAATCTTGAATGAGTGTCTCTATTCTACAATAATCAGCCTTTCTATTAACGTGGAATCACTGATGTAAACAGAGATTATGAATATGTAGTTGGATAACCTTAAAACTATCGGTTATGGATCGCGGTAAACTTTCAGGGTCGAAGACACGAGATGTCCTCTATATCAATAGTTCCCCATTCGAAATACCAACGGGGAACATATTAGTCGAAAAAGTTGACGTCGAGTGTCGGTGCCAGGGGCCACGTAAACAAAAGCCGCCTTCGACTGAGCCACGCCACCCCAGCCCTCGTTTAGTCGATAAATCGTCGGAAAAACTCGCCGTCGAAAAATCGTGCGAACATTTCCGATCGAATATGAAACCGTTCTGAATCGGAATGACGAAATACGGAAAATGGGAACGAGTCGCCTTCTCTGAATGGGAACAACATGTTTTGAAGGCGAGCGCGGTGACAGGCCGCAACCTTGTTTTGGCAGCTTCCTGTTAGGAGGATAGGACATGAGGAGAGGAAGGAATTTCACTCGGAACGGAGGGGCGGCGAAATATTTTCAGTCCGACCAACTTACCGATCGGCTTCCCTGCGATTAATCCAACGGTGAACGCAACGCAGACGAGGAGGACTCGGGCCGCCATAAATTCACGCACATTTGTGACGAAGTTTCAGGTGAAGGCAACACCTGAAAACGCCATCCGAAAAACGATACCGAAAATCCGACGAAATGTGTTGTTTTCAACGCGGAAATTTTTCGCCACACCGATCCGTTTCAATCGAATCGCACGATCGCCACGCGGCTTTCACCGCTGTCCATCACATTTCCACGGTTCGACGCCAAATGTTTGCTGTTTTTTCTTTCGACCAGGCGAAAATCACTCACTCTGGATCTTTTCGGACCGTAGCTTCGCGGAAATATTTCCTTACGCAACGCAGCAACACCATACCACCCGTTTCTTTCCGCTGACTGAAGAGAGCGACGCACAACAAGATGAAGGCGGAGGAGGGCGCAGTCCGCCATCGTTGAACGGGGGGGGAGACTGTGGAGGGTCAACAGACCCCCTTTTGGCTGGCCATGGAGCTAAGAACGTCGGAGGAAGCCTCGATGAAGCAAGAGAAGCGCAAATAAAGACGATTCAAGTGGCTGTGCTACAATCGTTTTCAAAATGGGTCTAGTCCACCACTAGTCCCAGGGGGACTAAACTTGAGGGGGAGAAAAACCAGGCGACTCATTCTCCGATTCTTTATTGGCTGGCCGAGCGCTTTCGCCCGTTCGGGCATCCTTAGGGCGACGTGGAGCCATAGGGTTCACAACCCTGGGCATCAAAAAATGCGACCACATGGAAAAGAAGTTTGTTTATTATATTGAATAAATTTTCGTTCTGGATCTTGATCTCAACTAGACCTGTCTGTTAACTTGGCTTTCAAGTTGCTACAGAGGCTAAGAGAAATGTCCATTGGTCGTCTAGTTTAGTGTAAATCAGGGTTCACACTCCATCAAATGCGTTGAATCCAGCAATATATGGAGGGGGACTCACTCATCTGAATGAGGCAGTTTATAAACATTAATCAACTCAAAGCGCCAACTGATACCAAATATAAAGGAATTATATGTATAATTGTATATAAGGAATTATACCCCAACCATAACACCAAGTCTTAGCTTTAATGGAAACTACAAGTATGGCGTCGTAGCCGAATGTGTAACCCTAATGGGATGACCTCAATTCCGCCTGCTAAATACTCCTTTCGCCTTCTAGGAATAGTTGGATTATCCACATTTTCACCAAAAGTCATTCTTAACCTGAAGATGGCTCAATTCATTACCTGAATCGCTTCCTCAATTGAAAGGGCGTTTTAAGGCGTATTAGAAAGATCCGCAAGGGGGCTTGAGTGGACTCTTGGCACATTCTCCAGTGGTTCAAATAGCTACGCAGGATTTGAGTATATAATGAAATTCAAGTTTATTTTACAAGTACCAGAACACATACAAGTACATAGAAAGTCAAAATGTAAAGCAAAAAAAAAAAAAAGAAAAAAACTCCCGACCGATTGATGTGGCAATTTTTTAAAACAATTTCTTCCCTTAAGCAGAGCGCTATTTCTTCTTAGATTTCGACTTGCCATCGTCTGAATCAGATGAGGAATTGGATGACGAATCAGACGATGAAGATTCTCTCTTTTTGTGTTTTCTACGGAGATGATTGTTTTTTGACTCGTCATTGTTGCTCTCACGGTTCCATTTTGACTTGACGAGTTCACTGACGGTGGCTTCATTTTTGGCCGTACTTTTGCTCGCATCTTTTGTAGATCTAGGTTCATTCGATCTATGAGCAGACCTTCTTCGCCTACTGCCAGACCGTCTACCTCTTCGCTCCCTATCCCAGCTTCGTCTCCTCGACCTATCTCGACTGCTTCGCTTTTTGTCACTGTCAGGTTTACGATGATGGTTCACCTCTTTGGACGAAGGCTTCCTCTGAGAATCGTCATCAGAACGTTTGACCTTGTCTCTCCTGTTTGAATCACGTTCACGAGATCGTTGACGTCTAGGTTTTTCCGTAAAATATTTTTCGCCCTGAAAAAGCCATGATTATTTTTAGTATCAACTAGAATATTGGTGTAGCTATTCCAAACTCTATTATCATACAGGCATAAGACTTGAGCCGATTCAACTTGAAAAATACAAAACACGGGTTAATGGATTTATACTTTTTCAGGTCGTTGACGACTGCGAGGAGCGAACTCGCCATCTTGACGCTTGCTCGGGTTTTTCTCATTTGCAGATTCCTTTTCCAGACTACGGCCCCAATTTTCCTTCCCGTAACGAGATGTATCTTTCTTTTTCTCATTCTTACTCTCTTCTGGCTCGTCCCTGTAA
This sequence comes from Tupiocoris notatus, assembly GCA_037159825.1. Taxonomy (NCBI): domain Eukaryota; kingdom Metazoa; phylum Arthropoda; class Insecta; order Hemiptera; family Miridae; genus Tupiocoris; species Tupiocoris notatus. The sequence continues at coordinate 164,699 of JASJUZ010000152.1, read as the reverse complement.
AAACACAAGGTGCAAAAGTTGAAAAAAAAAAAAAAACTAAAAAAGCTTAGCAAATCAGCAACAAAAAATATTTCAACACTTACAAATTCGTGTGGCCTTCTTTCTCACGCTCTTCATGTCGCTTCTTACGAGCTTCTTCTCGTTTCTTTTTCTCCTCTTCTCTTTTCTAAAAATGAAAACACGTCGCGTCAGTGCAAATATTTGGCAATTTAAACTTTATATGGACAAGACCAAATCACCTGAAATTCAGTTAAGGATATGGTGCGGCTTTGCTCCTGTCTCCAATGTGGTGGTGTGAAACTTCGAGATCTGCTTCTCGAAGGAGTCCGATACCTCTGCAATAATAAAATGGTAATATTACATCAATACATAATGCAATCAATACTTCAAGCTGGATGAATAATATAAATAAAAGCTGATTTTTATTTTGTTACTGTTCAACAGCAAAGAAATGAAGATAAAATAATGAAAAAAAAAAAAAAAAAATTAAATCGACTGCACTCACAAGGATTCCTCTTCCTTTTATTTTTTTGCCACTCCTGGTATAACCTCTGAAGGGAGCCCATTTGTGTCCTTTTCGATCACGTCTTTGAGACAGTTCGCCTCGCAAATCGGCACTATTCTTACGGTCGCTTGAAGTATTGGTTTTATCTGAATGCCGATAGAGGTAGCTGCCGCCGAAAAATGGAAAAGGTAATTAACAAAAGAATTTCAAAAGTGGTGTGATTTGAAAAAAGTGTCTTTCCAAAGTGTCGCACATAAGTAGCAAAACAAGTACACCTTTTCGGGTCTTCGGGAATTTCGTCAGGTTTTATTTTAGACAAGGTCACCAGCGGGTGGACTTCGCCCTCGTCATCTGTAATTTGACCCTCCGATAACTCTTCTTCCTTCCTCCTAAAAAAAAGTATAAATAGAGTAAAAATACACAAAAATTTTACTTTGAAAACTACAGTCGGAAAATAATTTAAACGAGGAAAACAACACACTTCTTGCTCTTCGATTCTTTTTTATCTTTCTTCCTCTTCTTCTTCGGTTTCTCATCTTTGCTTTCCTCCTCCTCGGACTCAGAATCTGACGACGTATCTTCAGATGATTCTTCTTTTTTGGCTGAAATTGAAATCAATTTTTTGAATAAATGGGCAATAATGTACGCTGATTAATGGCGATCAATAGGTTACTAAGAGCCAACACAATTTAAAAATGGCACGAATAATTATGAAAAAAGTCGTGTTTTACCTTTTGCTTTTGGTTTGAGCACCAGCTCGCCACAATTTATTACTTTGGCATCTTGAAGCGGTCGGTTCATCCGGTCAACAGGCAATTGCTCAACGTGGCTGACCACATTCTGCCCGGAAACAACTTCGCCAAAAATGACGTGCACCCTGAAATATGAATAGGAAGAAATTGTAAATCGAGAGCAATTCTAATTAAACTCAAGCTTAGATCAGAGAAATAATAGAACAGTATTAAAAATCAGTAAAGACTTACCCATCAAGGTGCGGAGCTGGTTGTGTTGTTCTACAACAAAACATGGATTACTGTTTAAGAAGAGAGAGAAGGGCACTTCGTCACCAAAACGCAGTCTAACAAAAAACCACAGAATTTTAGTGATGGCAATGGCGTGAAATGGAGTAAAGTGGAACATCACATTAATATACGCAAAGGTAAAATGGAACATTAGATTACGAAATGCAATAACGCAGACAGAAACAACAGGATAGATTATAATTGCGAGCATTTCAAGAGAAGACGAATTGTAGGTAAAATAATTGTCTAGAAGCAGACAAGGGTGCTAATCACTTCGATTACGAGTATACTGATGGGAAGAACAACCTTGACCGGACCAATCAAGTGCGACGTTATTTTATGAGTATAATGTAAAAAAAACTTTATTTGAAAAAATGAACATACCGAAAAATTAGCATTAGAGAAATAAAATGTGATATAAGTACAAACTGGATACTGAAAATAAGAAGAAAAAAGTTCGGCCATACAATTTGATACGTAGAAGGAAAATGAAGCGGAGGCTTCTCGACGTCGGAAGGATGAATATTGGAAAAAGGCTGAAAATTGAACGGATTATCATTTAAGCGTAAGAAACCTTACATGAAAAACTGCGATCCATTCGTATCTTTCCCACGGTTGGCCATCGACAGCAAATAAGGCCTGTCATGTTTACAGTCCAACGATTCATCTGAAAAATAAACTCGTGAAAAATATTTCCACAGCGAATTGCTAATAACTCTGTATTTTCAAACCGAATGAGAAATCTTTCAACAAGGAGGGTGGTATTTTTACTCGATTAGTTGAGCCACAATTTTTCAAATTACCATCAAACGTGCCGCCATAAATGGATTCTCCACCTGTTCCATTACCAACGGTAAAATCACCACCTTGGATCATGAAATCTTTGACGACTCGGTGAAAAATAATTCCCTTATAATGCAACGGTTTGCCCGACGTTTTTCCAAGGCCTTTCTCGCCGGTGCAGAGGCACCGGAAGTTTTCAGCGGTCATAGGAACTTTGTCGTTGAATAGTTGGAAAACTATACGACCAATCGGTAATCCACCGACCTCCACGTCGAAAAATACTCTTGGCCTTGTTTTCTTCATTGTTGTGGAAATGCCTGGAGAAAACCGGAACAGAAACATTATATTGTGTGTTCGAAATAGGAGAACAGTAATGCGGGATCAAGTTACCATAACCTGCTGACCCCATGTAAAAATTGCTAGATTTTTTGGGGTAGGGGGGTTTCTTCCATCTATGGTATTTTGTAGTAATATGTGAGGAAAAAAGTAAGATGAGATTAAGGTCCCAACATCAGAGATGACGTCTTCTATCGACCCATTAAGAAATGCTCAAAGCAATTTATCACTAACATTCTACTTCATCATCCAGCCCTTGTCAAGAACTCTAAAATGTTACTTAACAAAGAGATTTTTTTTTTTAAATCAAGTACCTAGGTATATTTTCTCATTTATTGATAGGCAAAATTCAATTTCCGACAGGGAAACCACACTAATTGACAGGTGAATTCTGATTATAAAGCCCGAAGTGAACCAGTTACTGACGGGAAGAAATTAGGATAAGAATCAGTTATGAACTGTTTTCGAAGAGCTTGTAAACTTCAAATAGATACCTATAATCAGCAATAACCCCAAACATCAATTAAAACGAGCAATTTCAGCTAAAATGCGTCGATTTCCAATTGAAAAAGAACCAGCTGCAGTTGAAAAACAATTTCTTTCAGACATTTCCCGTTTCCGGTGAAAAACTACTGAAGTTCACTTGTTACTGGTCACTTGTTCGTTCAGTTGTTATCCCGTCATACATTTTGCTCTATCTCATCTTGCTCATTTCGGAATAAAATAAACAACACTTACGAGAAGCTAACGGGGCAATCTGCAAATGGCCAATAATTGCGAAAAAGCTGTTGGTTCCTATATTCTTTCTCTCGAGGGAAACGATAAATTTCTAACCGCTAGAGGTAAGATGGAGAGCAAGCACGGAGAATAAACGTCCAAAATATTCAGTAGGATGCCCGGTGGCTTGGCACCTCCCCAGTTAACTTACCACGGATTCGACCGGCACGGAATATGAAAGTTGTACACAAATTCGCTAGTCGCAAAACACGAAATAAAAATGCACAGAAGAAAAAACACAAGAAACAAGAAAAAGATCGCAAGCGAACTTAGTTAAAACTGCAAGAAATCAATGAAATGGGCATTGCTTTGTACTCGGTGCAGCAGTGAAATCGAACATGGCCGAAGAGCCGACCAAAAATTTGCAGTCGACTTGTGCACGTTTCAATTATTCCTTAAGCTAGACAACTTGAGTAGCAAACAACGTTTTTAAATGCAATGATTTAAATTTATGTAATTATTTTTGTAATAATTATTGTTACAGCTTGAAAACTCATTAGACCGAATAATTTGAAAACCATTGTAATAATATAGCTCAAAGCGAATTTCCCATTCTCGATAAATATGCTGATTTAGTGCGAGTAGAATATCCAATAAAATAATCCACTTTTCTATGAGAGATTTTCTGTATAAAATTTTGTTCTAAAAACGTTTTCGGAACGTGGGTGGGCCAATTCGTGTGATTGTTAGGATTTCGGTTTTGTAATTTAATCATGTCTGTCGTAGCAATAACTTCAAGCATAGAAGAAGGTTACAACAGTTTTCATTATTGTGGTTGTTTGTGCATTCGGCAAAGCAGTGCTTTCAAGAAACGAAATTGCACATTTTTACGAATTCTCATCCAAAGGCTCTTCCAAACAAATCGGTAATTAAATTATCGCAAAAATGTTTCTTGTTTTTTATTGGTAATTATTAGTTTAGTACCAATGTATTTGCTTCCTTGACATCATGCTCAGAGGCGAGCTCTGATTCACGCGCTGAAATTTATTTAATTTTGAGCATTTTATAAAATTTTATTCCTGAAAATGTCATCGAAATCAGATGGGAATTGTAGAGATACCTTTTTTCCGAGGAACTTATGCTACTCCTCCGCGCGTGCGCTAAAAATACCGTTGATTAATCGTTATAATCTCAGATTTATCTACTCAAGGGTAATTAAACGTGGAATGGGTGCTGAAAGTGTTAAACCTGAGGGGCGTTTAAAAATCCTGGTACCTACTGGCTAGTTACTGACCGGAAGGTATATGAAAAAAATCATTCAACGTTAAACGAATTGTGGGATTGCTGCTATTCTACATAATTATCAAATTATCGCATTGTTTCAGGCGAATTCCACCTATAAAACATGGATGATGAACAAGAGACGTACAAATTGTGGCGAATTAGGAAAACCGTGATGCAACTTTGCCACGATCGAGGTTACCTTGTTACACAAGATGAGCTCGACCAAACTTTGGACCAGTTTAAGGAACAGTTCGGCAACAAACCGAGCGAAAAGCGCCCTGCACGCAGCGACCTGATCGTTCTTGTTGCGCACAATGATGACCCGACTGATCAGATGTTCGTCTTTTTTCCCGACGAACCGAAAATCGGCATAAAGACCATCAAAACTTACTGCCAACGAATGCAGGAAGAAAACATCCACAGAGCGATTATCGTTGTCCAACTTGGAATGACTCCCTCGGCCAAACAATCTTTGGTGGACATGGCGCCGAAATATATCCTAGAACAATTTCTCGAGTCTGAATTATTGATAAACATTACCGAGCACGAGCTTGTCCCAGAGCATGTTGTATTGACGCCCGAAGAGAAACAGGAACTACTGGCTCGGTATAAGCTCAAAGAAAACCAACTGATGAGGATTCAAGCTGGTGATCCTGTGGCTAGATATTTTGGCCTGAAGCGAGGACAGTGCGTTAAAATTATTCGCTCTTCAGAAACAGCAGGACGTTACATTTCGTACAGACTTGTTTGCTAAGTTGATATACAGCGAATACCTTAAGAGCTATTTTTATTACGCTGAATTTGTTGTATTATCCATGGTTTTGTAACATAATATCATTTACTGATTGAATGGCGTTTGTCCAAATTTCATTCCAGCGGTTCTATCTTACTTGACATTAATAAATTAAATATTTAGTGAACTGGTTGTATATTTTCTTGCGTTAAATTCAACAACCTTGAAATCTTGAGCTATTGTGACCTGTTGCAAACAAATTGAAGAATCTTATTGTAATTTATTTTTGCGCTTTTATGAGGTATTTAATTATTAATGAATTGGTTTCACAAGGAAGTTTGAGGGAATGCTGCCCAATTCAGTATAAGCTCCCTCTTCAGGAAATATCTTTAGAGTAGAATAGGTTGCACAGTAATGGTGCCTTCCTAACCTATTACATCTGAAAAAGTAACACAAATTTATTGAGATTGAGTGTGTTAAATATTGAGTGAGAAATTGAGCGAGTTAAAAATGTCCTGAAGGGCTGGGACGATAAATAAACAATTGAGGAATTTAATTATTAGGCTCGCCAGTACAATTTTGAAGCTTTATACAAAATTGTTGGCGCCTGAGATTATTTCTTGCATTCTCAGCAATGCTGGAAAACTGCCTTAAAAATTTGATCTCCCTCGCAGTTTTCCCGTTGAGAAATTTGGATGCCTCGAGCAGGAGCAACTTGCGCATTCTCCTGCTCGCCCTAAGAGAAACTGATGAGCCGGCTCGAGAAGGAGTAGCTGATGGAAATGGAAGTACTGGCCTAGGGAGCCGGCACGAAGGACTTATGAGATACAGGCGGCTTGGGGAGGCAAGAGCAGTTCATGATGAACTGAAGACTGATGAGATTGTCGCTCTCTGGCCCCTCGAGGGCAGAACGGACTCGTCGGCAGCGAGGTTTTCACTTTAATACCTCGCTGATGAGATATGGAAGGCAGCGCATGAGGAGGAGCCCAGGCTAAACGACGAGTGTCGTTGAAGGAGGCTGTAAGTTCTCCCATCTTCGCCTCGGGCTAACGAAATATCATACAGCAGTTCCTCCTCTCGTCCAGCCTTCGAAACAGATTGCTGCGACTCTCGCGCCCGTAAATGCGCTGGCTATGTCTATCTTCGTCGCTCTTCTATCGCAGTAGACTCCAGGGCTCTGTTATGGCTTTGCTCATGTATCTCGTAGTCATCGTTCAGGCCACTTCTTATATGGACGGAGTGTTGCAGCCGTCAACAGCCGATGAAGAACTTAGCAGCGGTACGGCATAAAAATGATCTCCTAGCTGACATTTTCCATTCATCAACGACTGTACACTCTGTATAAGAAGGTAACACATGCCTAAACTAGTTAAGTTCTACTATTAAACGATGCCTCAAGTTCAGGATGTTTTTGGTTATAAATTTGTGTGTAGGGAATTTTCAATGAACCTTTTTTCAGTTTTTGCGAACAAATTAATTTCTAATCTGTGGTCAATAATCAACGATTTGCTATAAATTTGATGTTAATTACATTTTTTGGAGTTATCTAGCATGAGTTGGAATCCTAGGATTTAAATCCTTTTGTCAATATTCTCTTCTAAATATGACAAAAATGTAAACAAAAAGCTTTTTTAAAATTAATTTTAATAATGTTAATATAATTTAACCAATATTATTCAAAACAATGCTTGAAAAATATCTCCACTTCATTTCATAGCGACGATTCAATTTTGATTTTGTAACCCTTGGCGCTCTGATGCGAATCGCTTAGTACACAGGTCACCAATTTTACAAATTTATAGTCCTCGTATTGATAAAGTGGTTTTTCAATTTAAAAAAACCCCGAATGTATTACGACGATTTAGTGGGAGCCAGGGAATGGGAAAAGGCTCTCCGTCTTGTTGAAGAGTTTTTCGTCGATAAGAAAACGGAGAACCAAATAATTCCCAATGTGAGTACACCGTTCGCAGTGAAAACTTTTCTGCGGTTGAAATCGAATTTATTTGTAGCTCTTGACGTAGGTTTTGGGCTCTACTTCTATCGGACACGATTCCCAGAGTTTCCTCGCGAATCTGTCGCGGTGGAAAATGGTTTGGGGCAAAAGGCAGTCACAATATCGGCTGAAGCCGTTCTTCATGATGTCTACCGATGAAATGCCGTCGATACCAGAAGAACACGATCCACCATCGAGTGAAGTATTTTTCTAGTTCGAATTAGACACGTGTTTTACCATTATGTACGAATTACTTTGTTGTGTCTTGGGATTAAAAATGTTACCCATTAGTCGTTTTTAAAGACGAAAAAAATTTTTTACGCTCGTCATTTGCATGCTCTTGTAATGAAGAGTTGAAGCATAACGAGTGTGGTTGAAAAGGTAAAACTTGAACTTAGTGAGGCATTGGTGTTCGCCATTCAACAATTCTGCAATATTATTTTGCCATAAAGCAGTAACCCACTGAAAGCGATGCTATATAATGAAGCATTTTTGCCATTTTCGCTAATCTTGCCGTTGTCGCACTATTTTCAAGTTTGGCGTCCGCCGAAATGTTGAAACTCTCCTATCATACTGCTCGCCTCCTTCAAATTTGAGCTGCTGACAAGCAGTCCATGATTAATATCTGTACAGATCCTTTTTTCTACTGCGTCGACATCAAAAATAATACTTGTGGTTTCAACGGTTGCAACAGCATCTACTGACCCGGTCAAACAGGAGAAAGAAACCACAGTCAGAAAGGATAGCAAGAAGATTCGCATCGTTAAGAGAAAAATGGCTCACCTGGGAAGGCGACTTCAGGACATTGAGAATATATTCATCCGCTCGGATACAGAAGATACCCAAACGAACAGACCAGCGCCTGAATCGAGTAAAGAACTCCCTCCTGCGATACGCGGTGAACTGCTCGAGGAGAAGCACGCCATTAAAGGGAAACTGAGAAAACTTGAAAACCGGTTGAACACATTGCAGAAAGTCCGACCTGATGAGCTTACAGAAGAAGCCGAATACGTGGACCGAGGTTGGGGCGACTTCATGCCGAAAGAACCCCCGGACAATGACAGAGTGAGCTACAGGAACTCAAGGCGTCCTGCGATTCGAAGGGAAGCGAAATGCCGAACGTGGAAACGGAGCTCGAGAAGCTTCGATTCGAACGAGATCGACGACAGACGTCCGATTTCGCGAAGATACTGCCAAAAGCACAATAAAAAGCTCGCAATCGGCGACAGCAACAATCGACTGCAGTATGAAATTTCTGCAGCATACATGAGAGCTTTTACTTCGGAAGAGGAAGTTCAGAAAATTCCAAAAAAGACCAAAGACCGACATTTAGAAGGTGGTCGAAATAAGAAGCCCTCAGGAACATTGCGTGGTAAAGATAAAATTTCAAAATCCGTTGAAGAGACGCATGATGAAAGCCTCAACGAGAACGTAGCGTATCACAATTCGAACGTCAGACCGGATAAAAGCAAATCCGTCGATGGTTCGAACCGTTCTCAAAAAGAAGATGTAACGTCTAGACTGTCCAAGTCAGACGAAGACCATTCGAACAATCCTTTGCCGCGTTTGCATCCAAAAAGAGATGGAGCGAACACTAGAAAGCATTTTCGAAATCAAATAAAAGCTGAGCCTTCAGGAATGTCAAACTTCGATACCGTAAATGATGATAGTCCGAAGAAAAGGCACGACCAACCGAGCAGACTCAATTTTAAAGGTTTAAATCACGTTAAACCGAATAGATCTTCGAAGAATTCCAACGAAGGGCATTCAACTGATGCGACGCTCGAGCTGGGCGCTAAATGCAAACGTTGATTATCAACAATGAACAAAATAATAAATAGCTCAGTTGACTACAGTGTTTTTATTGAAATTCACCTTGCTTGTGTTTGTAAAATTAATACTATCTCATCGATTACCTCAAGAATAGAAATTTCCACGTTATGGGTCTGTATAGGTTGTAGAATGAGACAGCAAGGAGCCTCTGAATAAGATATTAGTGGGTTTTGGTACATTTCGTGTTTTTTGAAAACTCAAAAACGTAGGAGTTTTAGTTACTTTGTACAATTTTTAATGGTCACCGCAATCCGCATCCTCTTGGCGTTAATCATAAGAAACGTATGATTTAACAAAGTAACCAAAACTCCTACGTTTAAGTTTTCAAAAACACGAAATGCAGTAAAACTCTCACGTTCGATGCTGATTGCGAAGTTAACCGAAAACACCAGGTTAAAACCTTTTTTTCTGCAAAACGGCTCAAAAACCGATCAAATTTGACTAATTAGGTGAAATCAGGGCCAAATCAAGAGTATCTGGCAATATCTATGGCACACCTTATGCTTCTTTTGCCTCGTGGGTGTGTTTCTGGAAAATAGGAGACGAAGATATTAAGTAACTCAATTATCAAAAGAGATTATCAATTTGTAACTAATTCTATATTTTTATCGTTGGTGTCACACACAGTATTTTCATTTACTTCGTTCGTTTTTCGTGTCTCGAATCAATCAAATATTTGAGTGAACAGCCCACCAATTTTGACTTCGGACGAATTTAGTCTGACCAAGGAGTCCTATCACATAATCTTCCACGATATCTCATTTAGGTGTGCGAGTTCTACTTGTAAATTGAGTTTGACGCGGCATTACCTTCACTAAAAGGGTTGAGACTATTTCCCCCCTTTGTTTTCTAATCATATTAACATATTTATACTTAAAGAAATGAAATTTTGCAATAATATATATCTAGTATATTAGATGCCCCGATTTTCAGAATATTATATCCCTTCGAGCCTGTCGATTCGAAATCAATAAATTCTTCCTGACCCACAAAAGAAGACTACATTTTTGAGGCATACGTCACTTCGACCAGCATCGCTTGCTGCGAGTACATTGATTCCACCACCAAGGAAATCAATGCTGGTAATGCAAACTAATAGCGGTAAAGTGGCCATTATTAGGTTGACGTATTCCCAATGGGACTGCAGCAATTACTCGCCAACTTGTTGAGCTAGTCGCATGTGCTTAACAATCAAATTTTGGCGCTGTTGAAGCGACGAGGCGCTTGAGAGGAATCGAACGCGCTTTGCAATAGCTTTCACGGGGAAAGCAATAAGCGAGTTATTCGTACTTAGAACGATGGGTAGTGGCTGTAGTTGTGTCTTATGGCAATTACGGCCCTCGCAACAACAGCAACGTCGCTCGATCAACTTAACCGTGCCTTGATTGCTTGCCGGATGAAGCGACGCGTCTCGCTGATCGAAACCACTTTATCCTCGCTTTTGGTGTTGACAGGTGTCTTCCGAAATTGTCTCAAGATTCAGGGCTGATCTTATATCATGATGGGAATAAGAATTTAAGCTCAGTCGCAAAAATGTGGGAACCAGAAGAAAAAATAATTTGAAATAGAGAGCCAGCGCATTTTCATTTGCAAAATTATTAATCGCTGTCCATGTTCTTTCCTTTGGGAAATCACGGCTAGTGCTACTGTGGATGGGATAGAGTAAATGCGGTGTTTTCCTTTGAAATATCGTGGCAAGCCGTACCGGAAGAATTTGTCAAGGGTTGAACGCGAAGGAAACACTTGTTGAATTGCTAGGCCGGATGTGATGATTGTGAAGCAGGGATGGAGCGATGCTTCATAGAAAAAAGTCCATGAATGGGGAAAGACGTTCATTAGAACTGTAGTTTGGTTTTTTCAGTACGATACTTGAAATTCCAAGAGGATCGAGGGCAAATCCAAGGACTCAGTCTAGCACAGTGTTCTTATTTACGTGCTCATAGTTATAAAAAATGCTGCAAATGATTGTACAATAGTTTATAATCATTCCTTGGCTTTAATCATGATTTTAAAATGCCTACTATTTGTTATTGTAACTAATCAAAACTCATGTGATAGTTTCCATTTAACAACATATTAGTAGGTAACTAAAAGTGAAAAATTGTAATTTTAAATACATAAATTTAACTTAATTAGCTAATCAATTCAGAATAAAATTAATCGCCATACGTTACATTACAGTGCGACGAACATTCAATCGAGTATAGAACGGTTTTTATAGCACCAAAAATCATAGTGAATTTCTTAAAATCTCGAAAATACTGCATGAAAGCTGCAATAATTACAGAGCCATTTGATTCAACGTCAAATGTCTATAAAAAAATAGATAAATAAAAATTAAAAAATATAAATATAAATTGATATCAAACACACCTATATGTGTCAAAAACATTGGAAAATTCGGACTTTCCCGTAAGTATCCTAAAAATCCTGAGGTAGCTATTTGATTGAAGAATTGGGCCACTTTCAGGCCAAGAATGAGTGAAAATTTCAAATATATGTAGGTCTTACAGTTTCCTCAGAAAAATGTTGACAGCAGACGGGCAGAGCTTATAAAATCTATATCTGCCTTGAAACGTAGTAAATCAAATTTTGAAGGGGGTTGCAAAAAACCAGCTCGCATAGTGTCACGAACAGGTTTTGGTTTGTAACGAACCAAAATTTGTCCCCTGGCGGACCCCTCCTCTTTTCCTTGCGCGTGATAAATTACTTGGCCTAAAATCATTCCTCTTTTTCCGAATTAGCGAGCTAGCGTTCACTTGCACAAATGATTTTTGAAAGGAAAGTATCCCTCGCCGTGATTTTTTAGAAGAAATGAACGTGATTCCATGGCGATCATTCTCTGTCCACAGTGCCAAAAAAGTTTCAAATCTTCTCCGTATTTAAAAAAAAAAATATTATATTACATCCAACGAATAAAATTTTATTACCTCAGGGAAATGATCTCTCGTATAAAATACAGTATTCGCGATTCTTACTCTCTGTCTAGTGTTGTCGTGAAGGGCAGTTCATCGGGAATGGCTTCTATTCGAACGGGGAGAAAGACTGAGGCGAAAGGAAAGGGTTGATACGATAGCATTGTACCATTGTGGTGCCTGTTGTAGTGGCGCCTCTCTGTCAACGTTGCGGTGGCAGCGCGGATCCTAAGGGACCTATAGGAAGAGCAAGGCGGCGAGGACATCAACCCTCCGAGAGGGAGAGACACAACAATGGCAACCGCTAGAGGCAACTCTGATCGTCCAACGCTGATAATCCGGCCACTAATTATGGAGTGTCATTCAGAACGGGAAGAGATGCTCAACAGAGCGCTCTCTTCGCAACGGATGTTCCCTGATATCGTTCCATATCTAAAGAAACGCGTTATTTTCGTCGTTTCGTTTCACAATAAATGTTAAATCGTAGTAACAGCCCAAGCAATTTTTTCTAACCCCCTCAAAATTTGATTTTTTAAAGTCATCAACTTAAAATGAACACGCACAAAAAATTAGTAATAAAAAATAAAGAAATAAATTGCTGAATAACTAAAATGAATAAATTAATTTGATGATACGATATTAAAAGTTCTGCCCCTTTGCTGTGTCTTCGCTGTTCACACGTTTGTGAAGAAACTATATCAGCTATACAAGAATTATTTACAAAGAATCAAGTTTTCAGTTCAATCGTGGGCTCAATCTGAACAGTATTTTATTTATTTATTTAAATTTTTTTTATTAGGGGGATTCACATTTCCAATGTTTTTCTAACGTTGGCTTAATATAAATTTCTGTAGTTTGTTGAACGCTGAATTCGATTTCATTTTAGGACACTAGATTTTTACGAGTTTATTAGACTTTATAATTCTGAAAATATTTCATCTCTACAATTTATTTCTCAAACGATCGTAACTAGTTTTATTTCCAAAGTTGCTACTGGAAAACATGGTGAAACAATAGAAAATCTTTGGAATTCGAACTGTGTTTTTTTTAAACTTAATTTCGGGTTAGGTATACGTAATTTTCTGTAGTAAAGTGTATCGAAATGCGATAAAGATCCGTATTGGTTCACCGGTATTTACCTGTAGGTAATTTCGGTGACGGAAGATAACGTTAATTCGGCACTAATCCCATGAGTTGATCGCTATCTGAACTAATGTTAAAATCGATGTCCTCCGACGCTCTGGCGGTCGTAAAATGCACGTGTTTCGAGCCTTATGATATCATAACATAAAGTGCTGATGGGTTATTTTGCAAATTATAATTATTATCTAATCGCATTAATATTGCGAATTGGTGTCGCTAACGGTGCTGTTAAGATTAATTGTTGTTCAAGATAATTTGATTCATTCTGTATTACCATGCAATTTGGAAGGCCGTGAAAATCTTCCGCTTACGAGGGTTATGGAAAATCAATTGATAGAAAATATCTCAGCTGGCGCAATTCAGATGTCACGAAAATTTGCACCAAATTTAATAAGTTATTTAATTTTTTTCGGCAACCAATTCATTTTGGTTTTTGAAAGTAGTATCATTCTCGTTTAATCCTCGTACCTATGAAATTCAAGAGCAAACATTTTCAAGTACTTGAAGCTGACGTTTTGACAGATCTTTTAGCTCGCGTTCACATTTCTTCTAAAAGAATTATTAGGATTACCAGGCGTTTGAAAAATCAGCTGTTTTAAGATCTTGACGAACTTTGCGTTTCAGACTCCGTTTCCACATCTCAAATAGCCCCAAAAAATTGTAATACATTTCACAGACAGGAAATTTAACGCTCTCTCCATCAGTGTAATCAGATTTGAATTTAAAAGCAGATTGCGTGAGTTATGGCTATTTGAGTAAAGTAAGTCGAAAAGACGTAAAATACTTTCAAAATTAAATAGTGGCATGTTTAGGTGAGTTACAGATAAAGGTTATATGAAATTTTTAATCATAAATTTATGTTGTCAAACACGTAGTAGAAGTGTCGACCATAACTCACCTGGTATAATTCAGGCGCCTTGTATAATTAGACGCTTTTATTCCCTTTTGTCGGCTAGAATTTTACCCGTCCTCTCCCACAATCATTAAAAATTGACGTACTCGTAAACTTGTAGTACAAATAGTAACCATATCGATCTATACAATCAGTCGCTGCTTTTCCAGGCGGAAAACACCGTAACGACGTTGCTTCGTAAATAGCCCTTTAGAGGGAAATGTAAATATAGTTCAACGTGTGCGTCTGTCTTTTTCGTGGTACTAAATCAAGGTTAACGAACAGCCGAACCGTCGTCGATGGAATGCCCATTGTTGACTTTCGAATACACTCCTACACGATCCTCTCGCTCAACCTCGATCACCAGTAGTTTTTAATGTTCCCTAAACAACGCGGCCCACTTCGACTTCATTTGTTTGTTGTCAGTTTCGCCAACTCGAACGTGTCATTGTACGTGTGAGAATGGGCATTGAAAACAAAACTCGTCAGCGGCGATGCGCTGGAAAAACGCACCGAGGAAGGAAGGCCGTTTTTGCAGTGCTGAAAAACACATCGAGAAGAGGAAAGGCAGAGCACTGGCATGCGCGGCTTGGGAACAATCTTAGCCAATGCTGGTAGTCGCAAAAAGTTGTCTATGTTCACAATTAATTTCCATAAATGTAGATTTTCTGGTGTTTATAAACTATATATGCATATTTATATGCTTTTACGGTTTTGGTTGAGAGGTAAAGGCTATATAAGTATCATACTGCCCTGATTGTGTCTGAAAAAGGTGAAAATTTTGAGACTGAGTAGCTACAAAATGTTAAGGCTGTTTTTCTTCTTCTTTTTTTTTAGCTGAGGTACTTTTTACAACGACCTATTTTTTTCCTTTCAAGGCAGACCTATCTGGTAAATGGAATCTATCCTACCAGTCCTTCGTCCTCGAAAGGGGAATGCATTTTATATCAACACTTCGTCGTTTGAGATTTCCATTGAAAAGGGAATTTTTGAACCGAGTTGCTACTGATCTGGCACCTTTAGTTGAAGTGCAGTCTAAAATATAAATCTCCTAAAAGAAGCTACTCAAACTACTGCTCGAGCTTGAAATCAGTGGCCAGATGTGTCTATTGCAAATAAAAGTTGTCCAAGTAAATTTTTTCGGTTCAGTTTTGGTTCAGAGTTTTTGTTTAAAGGTTTTTGCAACCAACAAATCTGAATAAGACCTTTTCACAAATGGGCTCTCTTGAAACGAAATCAAGGAAATTGAAATCGTTTCGCAAGTTGACCAAAGAATTGAAAAAAAAAAATGTTCGATTTCACAGGTATTGCTATGAAATTAACTGAATTTACGAGTGAGGAGTAGGTAAACATTTGAAACTAAAAATCCTTAGCATTTTTGAGATTCGCGCGTTTATTTGAGAAATATTCCTCATTCATCTTTGACTTCATTGTCTACAATAGATATTAATAGCGATAAAACTTGTATGAATAAATTGACCATTGCGAACGGTGAATTATATAATTCTTGTACTCTTTTCTCATGAAGACTTTCGTCCTCCAAAATCATCATCTTTCAATCAATCAAAAAATTCAAAAATGAATCTTTTTTTCATATTTTTATGAGTCAACTTATAAGTGATTCGCGCTTCCCAGATCTGATTTTTCCTTAAAATCTTGATAGGGGTTGGATAGGAGGGTTGGGTTGGGTGGAGGGAGAAACGGCTGCTTTCACCCTTCGGTTCGGCTCTCGCACTGAGCGGCTCGGAGCTGACACGTAGACAAGTTCGCGAGGGATACAGCGATACCCTGGGGTGAGCCGTTCGCCGATGACTACATAATCACAAACGTAATTTCCATCCAGTTGATAAATTAGATAATAGTATTAATAACAAGCTGTAGACGAATTTGCTGTCGAAATCCAAGTTAGAAAAACTCGAAAAAGGGTTTTGTAAAAACCGGGATCTCGTTTCGCCGTCATGTTAGCCGACGATGATTGGTGAGTTTTGTTGACAGCTGAACCCCGTATCATAATGGTTCGCATTGCTTATAATTGCACACAATTTCGTACGTAAGCCGTCGAAAGCACTCACGCTATACAGGAACTTTATACGAACCATGTGCACCATCCAAGCGTAGCTCAAGAGCAATTAGCACTTTCCAGGCACTTCTAGCACTAATTCTTGTTTCAATAGCGAAGCCCTGAAAATCGCACAGAAGCGATGGCGTGATTACCTGTTGATTTTTAAAAATGTATACACCTCAAGTATTCTGAGGCGTTTGAGGTGAAGAATTTGCCAGAGGTTTTGTCATGTACCAGTGAATGTGTAAATTATATACAACATAGGTATAGATATATATATGTCCATCCGCTACTATCGAGTGAATAAAAGTCCAAGTATTATATTCGAGTTACTATTGAGTTTTTTTTTTAGCTAAAAGATTGGTAGAATCTCTGAAGCTGAAATGGTAGTCAAATACAGAGAACGACGTTTTTGACTAATCACTATTTCGTTCCTATGCTATTTCAAAATTCCGATACGTTTTACTACAGAAGAAGCCCCGTAAGGTCACGACACAGAATATCACAAAAAGTAGAACTATAGCCTAAATTCATCAATTTATTAGGAAAGTAAACTATTTGCTGGAGCATCACTCTGCTGCCACGTCTTGTGACTAACCGTAACGTGATACCAGTGTGTCTAAGTTAGAAATCAAATAAAATAGTAAGAAATTAAAAAAAAGAAGAATTTTCGCCAAAAAATAATGGCATGTGAGAATCTCGATAGATACATCCGAAAATACTTAAGAGTAAGATAATACTTAGGAGTAAAATAATAACTTCTGATAATTTTGAAATACTTCTGCTGTGGCTCTCGATATTATAAATTATAATAACTCTTTATTCTGTTGTGGTAATATCTGATATTAACGAGCAGATAAAATTTTAAAGCAGTCAAACCACAAAAAAAAAAATATATATATATATAGAAATATTATTTATTATTGCAGGGGGAAAGGCTCTTGAACAATATTCTTCAATATTATTTATTTTCCATTATATTATACTCAAGCACTTGGGAACCTTGAATAAGAGTATGTTACAACATAAATTACATGCAATAGAATATAAATTTCTAATATCGGTAATATACGTCATGCTTGGCTTATATAGGACTGATCTCCTTAAACCAACTACTCACACATTTCCCTATTCGAGACGTTGGAATATTTCAACCTTTGAAAACTCCTGTTCAACTTCAAAATGCGTAAAGGCCATTTAAATATAGGTCCAGTGAACTCGGGGACTTATGGTATCGATCGCTCTTCCGTAGAGTTCATCTGCATATTATTCGTTTGAAAATGGTATTCGAGCCGCGAATCTGAACTTCAAGTTGACTCCGTGCTCAGCATCAAGTTAAGACTGTAATTATGGAGATAGGTTAGAATACTAATTTTTCTCACTCCCCCCGAAAATTTGACTGAAACGGATACATACGATAAATTTATTGTGTACAAAATACAATATAGCATATAGCATTGGTTAGGGCTGGTTTTTGGATTAGTGGGCTGGTTTTTCAGTGTTATCTCATTTATATAGCATCTAATTCTTTAATGCAATTCGGTAGCTCTAAAAAGAACCTGGGACCAAAAAATGAAGAATATTCTGGTTCGAGGAATAAAAATCAGCCCCCGACTTTGGAGCCAAGTTACTCCATTAATTAGCGAAGAGCCTGGACATACAGTTTTAAAATAATATTGAAACAGTGTGGGAACAAAAACGAAAACCAATGGAATACAAACTCAGTTTATTTTTATGTGTGCTAAGCAGCCAATAATTTTTTCTAATTTACATAAATTCGCCTTTTTTTTGGGAATAATCAAGTCAATTTTTCATTTGGTTTCACCTTATATAACTTATGTACTCATTGAATACCGTGGGAACTCAAGGGGTTCATTACTCAGGGGTGAAATCTTTTCGGGAGTCACCAAACCATGTGATGATGATTCAAGATGAAAATTAGAGCGATTAAAAATTAGCGAATTTGCTTAAATAGCGTGATCCTGTTTTCCGTTTCATTATACTTGGTAAGGTTCTGTTGAACATTAGTTAGGAATCGACTCGAGAGTTATTCCTGGCTTATCAGTGCTCTTAGGATGTTCTTTGAGCAAGCGCTGTGAAGAATGTAGAAAATACTGAGTGAAGGCCCGGAGCTTGTATCTTGCGGCTGTTTCTTCCCTCGAATGATCAAAGGAAAAAATCATCAAGATGATGTCCCCTTTTGCTAGAATAATGACGGGGTTTTCGGTTTTGAAAGATACGCCCGACCGGACAGACGAATCATTCAAAATGCAAAGGCGATGTTCAACTTTAGAATGGAAAATTTCCGTCAAATATCGAGCTTTGGTTAATTTGAGCAGAATACTGTATTTCTTCACATAAAGCCCGTTATCCCTTGCAACGGCTTGATTCCCAGATTTCTATACAACCAATTCGCAAAGTACTTCCACAGTTAACGAAGGTACGTCGGCTTTGGAAAGTTTCCTGTCTGGAGCAGTCATCGCAATACAAGCGAACCAGGTTTGAGGTGCTCATTGAGTTCGCCGAACGCAAACCTGTCGGCTCCTGCCTCTTTCAATTTATCGATCCTTGCATCCTCGTAGAACTTGCATAGTTTCCAGTCGAGAAAGTTCGAGCGAGGGCAAGTCTGAGGTTGCCCCACATTAGCTCATTTGTACCTTAGGGCGTTTGCTTGTATCCTACGTAAACAGATAGAAGTAGACTCGGTTATTCAACAGAAACTCAATTTGTCCCTATTGAAATAGGTAGCATATTGTCATGAAGTTTAGATTCGTTGACGTACGTGTATTAAACCGATGGTCATAAAGTTGGAATTGGTTTTCTACAATGGAATCTACACGACCTGTACATCTTCGAGGTCTTGAAGGGTAGGTTGGTTTTGAAGAAAATCAAGTTTAGATAATTTCGAAAAGCTGACTCCACTGGAATAAGATTATAGCAAGAAGTATTTCCATAGGAAGAAAATCAATTCAATGATTTTTGATGATTTGAAATTTTAATCAAACTACCGACGTTGGAAGATAATGAATCAGGAACTGATCCGTCGACGATAGAGTAGGTGTTTCCGTATACTCTTTTTAAATATGCAAAGAAAATTGTCGTACGAGCGGTTGAATGATTAATTGAATTATCCATAAACTAATATTTATATTTACTAACCTCTAGCGACTTTCGGGTCCCTAAACGCCTAGCCGGGGATTTCGAACCTCTCCCGCCTCAGACACATTGGCATGTTTTGCTAAGCCTAAGTGTTTTGACGTATTGGTCTATCAACTGAGCAAACAGTTATCCGTCAACATTCTCTTATATAGAGGATGTACATGATAACGGGTGCAGTAAATTAACCGAGCATTTGGCAACTAATTTGCAACAAAAAGTATCCTATATTTTTTTCCTACTACCTGATTTACCCCTGTTTTTCAACTTTTAAGATTTTTCCCCTCGTTTTCGACTTTACCTCACTGAAACCACTTTCCTCAATTTAATCTGTTAAACAAATTATTTTCGCATTAAATTGACGAAAAATCAGTCCAAATAGCGAATTTTGTGAAATTTGGTAAAAAGGTTTTTAAACGTTTATTTTGTTTTTGTAATCCAACTTTTATTTACACGGCTGTAGCCCAAAATTGCGCCAGATAGTCGGCTTTTGACTGGTACATAATTATATCGGAAATTTTTTTACTATTGAAATAGGCTGCGAAAACTTCGTGTGAAAGGAAAAAAAATACGAGTTTCCGGAGGAAAATTGACATTTTTGGAGAGACGAATCAAAAGCTGGTGGGTCACATTTATAGGAAGCAACTTTTGACTTTATTACTCCTAGAAAAGTTTGTTCTGACTTTCTTTTGTTCATAATCAATATGAGGGCCCAGATCAAATTTTTGTGTTTTATGACATAGTGGAGAAGAAAATATAACGAAAAATGTGATGCCGGTTTTCTAATTTTTGAGGTTTCATCATTTGTGACCACGCCGAAAAAACACCCGACCAGCCAACTTGAGTAACTTTCTATTTTTGAAGTCGGTTGAAAATACATAAAGACAATATACCTAATAAAATGCTCATCCCACTCTAAGATGATATGCGTTACTACTATTTTTCACTCCAGAATTTATATTTTGAATATTGATTCTATTCTAGATCTGGAGTAAGTAAATACCAGTAGATTCGCCAGTTTTCCATCGCTATATATTTTCCCTACGTTCAATTCAAGAGCAGGAAGACCATGGACACGTAACCGACATACTGCGTACTTCGTATAATAAGGAAAATACCGAATGGCTGACGATGGTCTGTCGTGGAGATGTCGGCTGTATTGCAGCCGTGAATAGGAGTGTTTGTTTACTTAAACGGTGGGATGGTTCTTTTGTTTTGGTAAATGAAGCAATCTCCGGACCAGGAGCACCAGAGGGGCCTCACCGCTTCATGTTTCCGCACCTTTCCGCTTTCATCATCCACTTCACGCTCTTTTCACCTCCTTTTGCTACTTCTTCTCATTCCGTTCGCTTTCGCCATGAATTTTTTAAATAGGAAGGAAAGGAAAAAAACCACCGTGCGGTCGGTCGATCGTGGGTAGTCACTTTGTGTGCACGAAAATGGGTTTTCTTCCCTCTACATACACTTCAACGTCTTCATTTTTAGATCAAAAGGTATGCAGTTCGCTTTTGGTATGCGAATGGTCGAAAAGTATTTTGGGCGTGCCGTGATTCGTAGAATTCGAATGCGAGGGAAGTGAAATAATTAATTATTTTCAACCCTGAAATTGCCCCGTTTCTATTTACATTCACTGTTTCGACAAATTCAGACCCTTTCGCTGTTGATTAACGTTGGGAGGCAATTTCTTCAAGTTTTCCCTACCCAATACTCGAATTCGAATGTCTCTCAGGCAAAATTATTTTCACTGTAAATGTGATCTTATAGTTTTCTGACAAGTTTTATTCAGTTGTCCGATGTAATTTTGATCTCTTGATGCGACTCTCAAGTAGTTCAGTTTATGAGGGGAAATCAAAGAAGGACTCGCACTCGCAGGTTCATCAGCTACGAAGTTACATAACAAGTCAAGAGTTAACCATACAATGTTCCAGCGATAGATTCAATACAGCAGCGCTTTTTTCATGAGTTTTTCCTACAGCTTACCAATCTACAGCATTGCGCAACTTGTTTGAAAAAAATCATTCAGTTATCCTGAAGTCTTCTTTATCGGAAAAATGAGTCTTTCAAATCAGTATGATTTGAACAGGAACACCCCCCCCCCCAATCATAACCCCCAAAATTATCCTTAAAATTTAGGTATCCATTTGGCTAAAGATTGAGCTATTTCTAGCCCAAGAATAATATGGTGAACATTTCAAGAATCCTTAAAAGACGTTTCCTCAGAAAAGTGATGACGGCAAAACGGATGGAATTGTTTTCTTGGATATTCGGATTCTAAATGCCTTGAAACGTACATCATCAAATTTTGAGGGTGTTAGAAATTTTTTCGTGAGCGATTATAACAGTTTATTATTAAATAATATACAACAATCACTGACTGAGACTTGAAAGAAAAATTAATCGAGTCCAGAGAAAATAGAATGAACCAGAATTTTCTGATACACCCTAGAATTTTTCTTTGCAAAAATTTCACACCAGGCTGATGCGAGTCCAGCAAGAGATCATAATTTGATTTGGGTTCCGTTTTACGATAGCCCAAACCAGCTCAAAAACATGAAGGATTTTTCCTTCGGAAGTTCGAATAGGGAAAATAATAAATAAACACCTCTTGAAGAAGGAAGAGATGGAAAAAGCTCTTCGGAATAAATCAGAAGATTCAGATTGAAGCTCAAAATTAGTTATGCGCTCAGTTGAAGAATAGTTTCTAATTATTTTCGTACATATTCTAATTGTCTCGCCACTTCACAAATAATTCTTCATAAGCTGCTTTAAGAGGAAATATAAATTTTTACCTGAATCGAACCTTAGCAATATGGAAAAAATGGCCGCTTGAAGTACGGTTCAGTTCACGGGATTATCCCCGAATAAATGAAAAGGAATAGGTCGCCCTTGTATTTTTCAAAAAACGGTCCACATTAAAAGGGACCATTTTGAAACGAAAAGTTTCCGCGTCCCGGTCTAATTGAGGATTCGGCTCGTAATTCAGTTTTGTAAAACCTTTTAATGGTCCCGCCTTAAATGTACGTTGACTCGATCCCATCCCGTTTCACCGCTTTTATACGCATTCTTAAGACCACTCTAACCTGTAAGTCAGATTTATTCCGCCTTCAGCGCTGAAAGGGAGATTGCTTTAACTTCGGAGCAAAAATCGCTCGAGAAAATCCATCTTTTGAAAGTTGCTCTTTCTAGGTCGGAGTTTTCGAGTTCGAATATTGTTAGAGCGATGAAAAGATTGTGCTTGAAAATATTTCAATACCGATACAATTAAATTCGCACTCAAAAGAAACTTAGGGTTTCGA
Organism: Tupiocoris notatus; assembly: GCA_037159825.1. Taxonomy (NCBI): domain Eukaryota; kingdom Metazoa; phylum Arthropoda; class Insecta; order Hemiptera; family Miridae; genus Tupiocoris; species Tupiocoris notatus. The sequence goes on along the minus strand of JASJUZ010000152.1, from coordinate 142,029 downwards.
AGAAAATACAAATTTTCCGGATATATATAGAAAAAGAATAAAGTTTGAGCGAGTTTTGCTGTCTGTAAATATTACTTAAGGAAAAGTTACAAAATTTAATCACCTATAATTATCTTTTTGGTATATTTTATTATTTGACTAAATAGTTTAATTTATCGATGGTTATTGTTTCAATGTATAGTCTGTAGTTACCTAACTGATCTATGTCGCCTTGAAGGTGCCCTTAGGCCGCGACAGTACTCGAAGAGTCAGTTGCCAGTTGCTTGAAAACGAAATATTTGCAACTTCTAACAACTGGAATTGGAACATTATGTAAAAATCAGTCAACTTCATCTCATGGCGAGATGAGCATTTGCCTAGTTCTTCCGCCCAAATTGAACAGTGCTATTCCGTGTTCGTCTTGGCTCACTTCCTCTTCTTCCCATCATTTCCGGCATCCGCCTTCCGAACGGTTTCCGCCCTCAAGCCAACAGGAGAAGCTTTTATCTCAAATTGATCCTTCTTTCTTGCGTTTCACCGGTCTGATACCCTTGATAGTGTAACGAATTAAATAATTTTCCCCAAGCAAACGGCCTTTTCGATCCGATTTCGATTCAATGAATTTATTATGAATGTATGCAAGGCAGAAAAAATGTATTGTAACAAGAACCAATTTTCTAACGAAATATAGTCAACAGTATTTTTTAATATTGAAATACTGATCTTTGGAATGTTGTTAGTATTCCAAGTTAAATTTCCACGGTCGCATTTAGTATTTAGGCTGTATCCTGTTGCACATCGCAGAAGTGGATTGGCGGCGAGGCACTAATCGCATTTAGCTCGAGGTTAATTTAATCACGACGTGATCTCTTAATGTCTACATCTAATCAAGCGGAATGCGATTACAGCCGACGGTCAGTTGGGTAATTATGGAGGGAAATATTTTTCCAGAGCTCGCTCGAATGCGTAAACATTATTATGAAGATGAATTTATTTTTAGCCCTTTCTACCGAAGGTTTTAAAACCTGGCCCGGGTAAATTTCTATTTATTTTCAGATGAGTAGTTCTTTCAAACTGAAGATCTTCAGCCTTCACCGAGTCCCCTCTTAGTTTCTGTTTAATCTATATCCTGGTCTATAATAAACCAGCTCACTTCAAAATGTAGCCAAAATTTTCTTCGAAATTTCCTACGATATTTTGAAAAATTTACAATTTTCTCCAAAATTTAATATATGGTGGTAACTAATACGAGTATATTTTATTTATAGGTTATTTGTCAAATCTATTATTTAATTATATTTTCGCCTAAAATGTATTAAAATTCTTTGTTTATTATTTTTCTTCCTCAGTTTTAACTTTGTTTCTTCAATTTAAGTTTTCTCGTTAATTTTCTTCAGTTGCTCTGGAATTGAAAGTACGTCTGCTAACTCCTAATGCCAACAAAGGATTCAACCTAAGTTGGATACTCATTCTGGTATTACCCTCTACAACTCGTTATTTTACTCATTTTTAAAATTTTTTTTTTTACTGGTCACAGGTTTTTTTTTAGTTCTAGGATTGTTCAATAATTTATTATATTTGTTGGGTACTCTATTTACTATTTAAATTTTCATTATTTTCTTCTATTTACTGAAAATTTAACTACTATCCGATGGAGGTTAAATGACATTCTCGTCTTTGAACGGCTAATTTGAGTGAAGCAAGAGACAGCACTGTGACCAGTGCCACATGTTGTAGGTCACATTAGCAGAGAGAGAGAAGGCAGAAACAATTGGGAAACCAGCTTCGGTCGGAGTAATGTGGTGTCGACCTCAATCAGATGCCTTCTTGATCGGTTCGCGAGGACGTTAACGAACATCCTCTGGTCTCTTGTTCTTTGAGAATAAAGCCTTTTTTATTGATGACGGAGTAGCAAAATCGATGAACGACAGTTTTTAACGATCGGCAAAAAAGAAATCAATATTAGTTTTGCCGTATTTTCAAAGCAAAAGTTTCGGCTTCGTTGGATATTTGAAGTTTTTGATATCGGCTTATTCACACAGCCTCTCCTGCAAATAATGGTTTCGATACTAACCACCTCGCGTTTTTATAAAATCCATTTTTTAAAATGGAAATATCTCCTAGTAAATTAGGAATTGGCATCCCAATATCAAACCGCTGCGATCGCCCGTAAAAATACAATTCCTAAACCCTCAACATTTAATGTTTCACGTTTCAAGTCGTGCATAATTCAGAAATTGAATTAAACAATTCTGCCCGCCGACCATACGCCATCATAAATTTTCGCAGGAAAATAACATAAAAATCTTTACCTTGAAAATCTTATCAAAAATAATTCATAGCCTGACGATGGCTCATTTTTTTAACCTCTTACAAAGGTATTGATGGGGGATTTAAGGGGGGAATTCGTACTTTTCAATATCTTTGAAACAATTTTTGATATCAGTTTTTATTTTATTTATTTTATTTTTTTAATGCTGTTGGTAGGAATTTGAATTACCGTTACTTTTGTGTGGAATTATCGTGAATACTCAAGACCTCGAGCTATGAAAATCATTCAATTCTTGTTGGTATGCTTGGCAAGCACTCTTAAGCTTTATCGCCAAGTAGAGGATTCGACTTTAAATTAAGTAGTCGAGAAAAACAGAAAATCTTAATTGGGACGACATATGCAAAGGGATTTTTCTTAGTTTTTTATTTTCTCCAATTTGTTATTCTAAACGTACTACATCAATAATTATTATACATCCCTAAAGGCACTATTTCCAAGTAAGTTAAGGAGAAATCGTCGAGTGAAGAGAAGCTCATTTGAAAAACAGCGCGAAGCAGAGGAATTGACCAATCTCAACACACAGAGCATCTACTCACCATCCTAATGACCAAACCGCATCGCTGCCCTATCCGCAGGGCGAGAAAAGTGCTGACGTATGCACAGTGGTAGCTCCCATGGGTTCAGGATATTTTTCCAACTCGATAAATTTACTAAAACCCCTAATTTTGACGGATGCTCCGTATGTCAAATGTTCAAATTCCGATAAATAATAAAAAAGTTCAACGCGAACTCCCCATTATGCTCATGAACCAGTGAAATATTGTGACAGAGCCGCATTAATCGCCATGACTCATCACTGTGTGGAAAAAGCAGTCCTCGCGTTACAAGTAATTAGAAAACGCTCGGCCACTAGGTTAACGATATTTGCCGATAACGTTCGTAAAAATGAGGTAGTTTTGCATTTTCAAGTGGCAGCACGCTTTGTTTAGCGTTCGATGTTTGGTTTGGCCTCGAAGATGAGATAAGGCAAGGGCAGGCAATGGCGTGTACAAGGCAGGTTGATAGGTAGTTTGGTATATTGTTCTATCGATGACCGCTTGGCGTGTCCGCTCTACCGGTAGCTTCGAAGCTATTCGCGAGCTTCACTCCGAGGAAAAAAGGAGAAAAATTCAGACCCGCAAGACTCCATAGCATGGAAGAAAGCCGAAGGGGAAAGAACGAAATCGAATCGCCGTTCCGGAGTTGTTATCTCGAAGGTCGCCATCGAGTCATGAAAACCTTGACGTTAGAGTCAAGCTTGAACTGCCTTCAGCTTGGATTCAAGGTCGGTTCTCACGAGTTGAAATACACGTAACTATAAATATTTGAAATGGTGGTTTTTTATGAAGATCAATAACCCCGAGAGTTTATTGAGGGTAGTTTTAATAATGATGAACTATGATGTAAAATTTATGCCGATAGCAGCATTGTTGCCCTCACTTAAAACTGATTTTCTAGGCGATCACAATGGTTTATAATTGGCTGGCCATAAGATTGCCATGAACGTAGGTAATTTCCCTTTGAAAATCACGGCAAAGGATCATTTTTCCTTATAAAAATCGTTTGTAGAAGTGTACTTTTATTACTGGACGTCAGCCATGAAAACTTTTGAATGATTTGTGCCATTCGTGGAAGACTGGTTCAGTGATTTTGGACCAAACAATTTATCACACTCAACGAAAAAGGAAAAGGCTGCTAGGCGATGAATTAGTTCATTTATAAATTAATATAAATCAGTCCAATATCACAAAAAAATGATATCTGAAAGGAAATTATCCCTTGCCGAGATTTTTCAGGGGATAGAACTTACTGCTATGAAATTCCGTGTTAGCAGTCACGGTCTACGATGCAAGAATTTGAAATAAAATTCCAAATCGTCGAAAATGCTCCAATTTAAATATCCCCTTCGAAGCAATTTTCGTAGGTAATTCTAAAACGGCATAACTTGAGACGACCCGTTTTGATAGTGCCAGCTAACGACCACGAGAACTCGGCTGCTGTGGTGCCCTACATGGAATATCATAAAGGGTCAAAGGACTCATATTCGCGGATGCTCGACCCGTTGGCTTAACGCCCTTCAAGTTCAAGCGTCTGTGATACAACTCAACCTACCAAAGCCAAAGCCAACTAGGAACGTGCGAAGGTCCTTTGAATGTACCTTCCATTTCCCCTCTGTAAGTATTCGTCCCTCAATATTACATAACCTCTCGCGCGTCCCCACGTGCGCGTCTGTGGTACGATGCGGTTGAGCCCTGTACGGTATTTCGAATGCTTTTACCTTGGAAAAATATTGAATCAGTTTCCTTCCTACGTGACTTCACCAGAATTGAGAAAGGTTAGCTGGAAAAACATAATCAAAAACGAATCCATAGAAATGACGCCAATACAATAATTTGAAGTTTGAAGCAATATGAAATCGACAGCGTTATCTCATACGTTAGACACGTGGTTCGCACGTTTTTCGCATTCCCGCGCGATATTTTCTCGTCCCGCTTTGACGAAGAGGATATGGTTTCGCGATTCGTCGGGTCCTTTTTTAAGGCGTCCCAGGGAAACCTCGGAATTCCTGATACTAACGTATGTAGCTATTCGGGAAACGTATCTCGGCGACGATAAATATTCCGAAATAGGGTAATATGAGAAACCCGCAGCGAAAACCTCGCTTGCCGACTTCGCCCGCGGTTTACTCGAACCGTATCGTCAATGTTTGGAGGAACTCAGGTATCAAGAGGGAAACATTCGCTATTGCGCTCAGGTTAACCATTTTGATTGGTAGGTATAGCTTGCTCGAGACGTGAAACGAGATGAAACTCGAAGAGAAAATCGTACAAAACATCATTTATCGAGAAAAGGGTCTTTTACTACGGAGAAATACACGATTTTTTCTCTCATCCAGCTTCTGCAATTCATATCCAAGCAGTTAACCTTTTGACCTGAAAATACCTAATCGTGTATTGGAATGGTGAATGTTACGTGATCTACGCGAAAATATTGACCCAAAAAATTGAACAGTACAAAAAAGAAAAAATTATCATATTAAAAATTGTGTGCTTCAATAACTGAATTATGCATAAAATAGATGACAAGTTTACATATTTTTTAAACACATAGAGCTTCCATATTCTATTTTTTCATTCAATTTTCTTATTCATTTTTTGAAGTTTTTTTTTTTTAAACACTAGCTCGCAAATTTGTTATCCAACTCAATATTCTTAAACGAGTTTACAGAACTGACGCAAGATATTGGAAATAGAAAAAATGATCTAGTGAAATGTCGACTTACATAATAAAATCTCAATTTTCTTATTCAGGGGTTTCCAATCTGGAATCGAGAATTGAAAAATCAGGGTTGAAAACTCAGTTCCTAATGAGAAAATAAAAACTCAGAACTAATAATGAAAATTCCGAAGTAAAAATTTAAAAAAATAAAAATAAAGACTCTGAAGTAGAAAACGAATTAAGACATAAAATAAGAAGAATGGGAAAAAGGATAGGAAAACAATCTGAAATAAAAATTCAGAAAAGAAAAATAATTTTTAAATGATTCTATTTGGAGGATGGGGGGGTTGGGTTAATGTTTTCGTGAGCGGTTACTGAATAAGCGATTAAGCGATAAACGATAAGCGATTAAGGTTGATACCTAAATAATTAAAATACAAAATTAAAAATTTGAAATATGGAAATTGAACTGGGAAAAATGTCAGAAACAAGCGCATATTCAAAATAACCTCAGGAATACGTGGAAAGATCTCGTTAATTCGGTTCAAAACTTTTTGAAACTACTTGAATAATTTTACGTTTAACTTGTGAAGTCTTTTGTGAATTTCGAAGCAGTTTTATTCGTTGCGAATCTATGATACCGAAATCAATTTGAATTCAAATAATACGGCGAAAATGTTGAGGCTATCAGATTCACAAAATTTCGCCCGCCGTAGCCTGCGAATTCATCTTCTCGACCAAAAAGTAAAAAATGCCCTCCGATTCGAAGAGCCCTGAGAAAATGCTGCATCCTAATCGACGTCGCCCTAACTCAACATCCTTTGTGGCGAGGTTCGATTCCAATTAATCAATAGATCACCTATCGAAGGCGCCCAACGAAAGGTAGAAGCTGCATTGTAAGGTTCGCAGAGAATAGGAGGCAGTATTGGTGGTTGTGACGACACAACAGACGACATGGTGATGGCTTTGATGTAGCTACGACTCTCCCATCCCGATCCCCTCCTGCTTGCTGTTCATCCGAGTGGATGATTGCTCATGATCGATTGACGGGCTAAGACCTCACCGTTCCAAACGCCCTATGGCAACCTTCCTCATTCAACCCTTACTTCCAGTTTAACCTGGACCTCTAATCGAACGTGTGAAGAACGTCTTGAAAAAAAAACCCGGTAAAATCATCAGACCTGCTAGCAAAGTATTCGCAAACAGATGTTACTATATTTCGTTCTAGTTTTTTTTTTTGGGGTTTATTATTCAACAATAAACTTTTGTAATCGCTCACGAAAAAAATCACTTTTTCATTTTGAAAGGTATTTTTGGGGGGTTTTAAGGAGTGGAAAATTCGTGTTATCCAATTTTTTTTAGACAAAGATGTGTTAAGTATCAAATTCTATACTTTTTTGGGCGCTGAACCGAATGAGACCACAATGAGGTTGATAGCTTTGATGGTTGTCGAGTTATTGCAGCTTTTGTGGAGCATTTTTTCTATTTTGATGGCTTTAGTAAGGTTTGTACTAATTTAGAACTGGGAGCTATGAAAATCGTTCAGTACTCGTTGAAACACTCGTTAAAATATGCTAGTCCGTCTCTCTCTTGAGTAATTTTTCGACACAAACTTCAGCTCTGTGTGAAGCTTCTCAAAAATCCGGACAGGTGCGAAAAATCAAAACTGGATCTTTGTAGTATTTATTGTGTATTTATTTAACTATGGTTTTGCTGAATTTCTTCCCTCTCGTCTAAAATGAGACGAGGCTTTCATCCCCTTTTATTCGAAGGGGCGAACGTGTTCGACAAAGGGATAAGAAGATTCTAGCCTGGTAAGGCCATATGTCGCGTTTTGTCAATCCCTTCGTTTTTCGTGCAATCCCGCTTCTCTTTTTCTATATTATGCACCAGTTGTCGCCAATAATCTTTCGCACTTTGATTATCGAGCTATAAATACTGCCAATGATAGTACAGTGGTTTCAATTATGTGGTTGCTTTAATTATGTTTTAAGAATACTATCCACTTGTGATAACTCCTTGGCAACAATTGTAATTTTTAAGATATTTATTTCAGTTACTCAATTCAAAGTCGAATCTATCGCGTGAAGATAGAGCTTGACAGAGCGTTTGACAAGCATTCTATAGCTCTATAAAGCCTCGAGTGCAATATTTCTCAAAATGTCGAATATGCCACACAAAAGCTGCGGTAACGTGAGAACCATCAACGCTGTCAACCCTTTTATGGTCTCGTCCGATTCAGCGCCCAAAAATCTTATAACCCGTTTTATCCCCAGGAATTGATATAAAATACAATTTGTCTGAAAAGCGTTGGGAAATAAGAAAATTCTCCTCCTCAAAACCCCTGAAAAAGTATCGTTAAAATTGAGGCAGCAAATTGGCTGAAAATCGAGCCATTGTCAAACCAAATTGCCAAACGTTATATGATATATAATGATATAATATGAAGAATTTAGCTATCACAGTTCCCTCTGAAATGTGTCGACGGCAGACGGAGAGAGATTTTTCTATTTGACATTCGGATTTCACATGCTTTGAAACAGAAACAACAAATTGAAAAAAAAATCAAATTTTCTTCGGCGATTCAAATGGTTCATTATTGAATAATAAACCAAAACCATGAAGAACTAGAATGGAAATAATAACCGTAATTTCGTCAAATCGCGAAGATTTTCAAGGGCAACCGTCGTACATTTTGTTAGCAACATTTCTCATTCGCCAAATCGCGCAAAAGGGCGCGTTTGGCAGATGAGATGGCGAAAAATGAAAAACGTCGCCCGAATAGGGATGGCTGGAATGAAAGAACGCGAAAGAATTCCTTTGACCAAGCTCGGCTTAGATACCGGTGGGAAAATATTAGAGCGAAACACAAGAGATGAAAACTAGCTTCAGGTGAATGAATCACGTTTTCCTCGGCGTTTCCCCCCATTTTCTTCATTCTTTGACCTTACAAGTTCGTGATCTCGCGGTCCTTTTTATTCCGGCTTATGTCCAAACGAAAATGATCTATTCAGGATGGGAGAGAATTTTAATTAAGCGAATTTAATAAATGTCTAACTTTTTCGGGTAAAAGTTTTCAGAACGACATTTTCATTATTTAATATAAATTGAAAAGCAATCTGCAATCAATGGGCTTTGTATTTTTTGGAACTATTTTATCAATTCATTCGGGGTAGTATCGTATCATAATTTTTGGAGTTGATATAATGGATTAAAAAAATACTAATTGGGGACTAATTGGGTAATAAATAATTATCATCATTCGCTCAAATTGTGAACCGCTCTGTAAGTCGTTCAAATAATAAACCAGAGTGAAAATAATGAAAAATTTTTTCATTGTGTTAGATATTATAATTATTCTTTTATTAATTTACCTACTTAGTGTTAGATTAATCGACTAGACAAAAACAAAATTATATATACAGAGGCTGATCCTACAGTAAGACAAAAACGCCAATTTAACGATGAATGAATGTATTATTTTTTAATATCTGCATTACGATGAATCCGATGAATTTTAGTTTCCTACGAAATCCAATAGAAACCGCCGAAGTTTCCTGCAGATCAAAGCAGTCGACAAAGTGACGTTGTTTCCTTCTTGCCGCCGTCGTTTCTTGTCTTTTTCCCACCAAGAACCGATTTCAGATTGCCTTCCTCCTAGAAAATAACGCTCCAAACGGCGTCGGCCATTGCTATTTGGCGTTCTGATTTGGCCATGCCAATTTTGCCAGTCTCTTCCCATCTCAAGCAATGGAAAATCCACCTAAACCGCCTAGCGGATATGAAACCCGTCACCTGCTCTCTCACCATCGCATTTCCAACTCCCGTTGGCTCGAAGGTTAAATAAAATCCCTTTTTCGGGAATTCGTTCCAGCCGTTCACCTCGGTCTGATGGAACTCCTTCCAACTCAATTCTTCCGCATCCTCCTTTCATTTCCCCATCGAAATGTCCCCCTGATTCACCCCCGTCGACAATGTCATAATCCGAAGCCGCAATAACTGTTCGAAAATGTGACGGCTTGAGCGTCGCCGGTATAGAACCCCTTCCACCTACGTTCAGTTCATTTTATTACTCCAGATATGACAGCGGAGCGATGTTGAATAACGCGAAATAGTGACCGCTCAAAATCTGAGCATTCGCATGTATTATATAATTTTTTAATAATATTATTAACTACTATTAATACAAGATGCGCGCAAACGCAATGGATCGAATTCTTTCTACATACCAGTAACCTCTCACTCATTTTGCTTTATTATTCAATAATAAACCATTTTAATTAATTATTCAAGAATTCTAACCGCTCCCTCGAAAATTGATGTTTTAGGTTTCGAGGTATATAAAATCCGCATATCCAATAAAAAATCCGAAAAAATCCTGTCCGTCCGGCGTCAACACTTTTCTGACGAAATTATAAAAGCTAAAATCTGGAAATTTTCACTAAAAATCAATTTCGGACTGACAATTGCTCAATTTATTAACCAAATCGCTACCTCAATTTTAAATGTATTTTCGGAGAGTTTTCAGAAGGAGAAAATTCGTATTTTCCAACTTTTTCAGAAAAAGTGTATTTGCCCATTCGGGCATCATCTGGGCTTCGTAGCACATTCAAGGAAGAGATGATTTTATCCCTACAAGGGAATAAATTCAGAAGCGCCAGAAACAAGGTTTTTTTTTCATAAGATTTCACAATGGTTGGAAATAAATGAAAATAATACAAGATAGTTCATCCAGAAACAAGTTCTAATAGACGTTTTTAAGAAGATGGTAGCTAAAGTGGCGGTTTCTTAGGAAACGTTAGCTCATGAGACGGTTTCTTAGAAGACGCTTGCCTGGAAGATGGTTTCTTGATAAACGTTTGTTTGGGAGACGGGTTTCAAGAGACATTTGCCAAGGAGACGGTTGCTAAGAGCAAATGGCTAATAAATTATCCATCTGGGGTTACTTTGGGACTGACATTTGATACAAACAATTATGTAATTTAACGATGGGAACCAGTGCATTTTCATGGGCTTCATTTGATTTTATCGAATTTAAAAAAAGGAAAAGTCACTGTTGATATCTATTACAATAAAAATATATAGATTATAAATAGAATAGAATAAAAGCGAAAAAATAGGAGGTTGGTCCGTAGTTAAGACATTTGACCCAATTTTACGCCAGATATTTTTCTTATTTTCGGGTTATTTAATGATAAAATAAAATGCGCAAACTCATCATCAAAATCATCCCGACCATTTTAAATCATCTACGAGAACGTCAAATAACCTAATAATTACCAGGTGAAAATGTATTTGAAAATTGAAAACGGTCGCAGCACATTCTCGCGTTATACACCTAACGATTCGGCGGAATACAGCAGCTAACGGAGGAAGACTGGGAGCTGGATTGGATTGGGGCAGAGATCCACGAATCCCGCCAACCAACGTCCATTTCCTGCGATAATCTTGTTTTCTACCGTCACAGTGCCGGAAATAATTAACCTCGTTCCTGGTTGAACTGCAGGTCCTCCGACTCCGCGCTTCTACCGACAGTACAATCTACCGACTACCACACGACCGTCGGGAGGCCAACCTAGCGCGTAATAGAATCGTAACGTCATTTTGTCGTTTTTGCACTTACAGCGAAGAATGTTTTGCGAATTTCCGAGCCAAACCGTTCCCCCTCGGGTGTCGAATTTTTTTCTCCAAAAATCGGTACAAATTACGAGCACGGTTCATCAATTCGGAACTGTCGGTGAGATTGAAAAATCCTCGGTTTTCGAATTTTATACAAGCGTATGCGAGGTAAAGTGTTTACTGTCGAGTAAGAGCTATAAATCGTCGAGATTAATTAAAAATGATTATCGGTTTCAATGTTTCGTTGTGGCTTAAAAAAATTTTGAGCGATTTTTCAAATCGATTTGGAGACAATTATTTTGAGTAACAAAATTACCTAATTATTGAGTTTAATAATTTCTAAAAATAATTCCCTCCGAAAACATCTCTTGTGCTTTTGTAATATTATTGCTGAACGACCATAAAAAAATGGTATGGTATTTTTCGAGACGTGGACTTATTTTCAGCCGCTACGATCGAAAACAAACATATATTTTTTCTCTTTCTGAATTTGTATTGGGCTTTTGACTCGTCATTTTCATAACTGAAAAATTAACTGAAGAAATCCATCACGCTTAAATAAGATGACAAATTTTGTTCCTCAGATGAAATCAAGTTATTACCGCCTCATTCCTCGACGCTGAGGCCCACTTTTCGCAAGGGTCGCTATAAAAGATAGAGAGAGAAGGAAAACGGGCAACAAGTGGCGACCACCCGCTGCCGCCAACCAAGATTCTAACGCCGATTACGTTTATTAACACACGTGTACTTTCAGAATCAACAAACGGCTTGAAAACAATAAATTCAACAATTAAAGAATATTGCATCGGTTCTTAATGATGTGCTCGGATTATAATTAAATAACTCTGTATTTTACTAGAAATGTTTAGAAGCAAAAAATCAGCATTTTAGAAATTTAGAAAAAATTTTTTTTTTTAACTTTCTGGAAAAATGTCATTTTATTATTATTCAAAAGTCGTTTTAAGCGTTTGTAAAAATTAAACATGATCAAAAATAGGATCTTTGTTAAAGTTTAATTGAATACTCGAATTTTACTCGAAAAAATCATGAATATAAAATATTTAATTTACCCTTATTTTGGCTAAAATGTTACCTATTTAGTTTAATTGCTTTCCATCTTTATAATTATACACCAAATTTACCAACTTTGATTTTTTCATTTCTTTTACATAAAAACGCCATTCCTTTTTCACCCACAACCATTTTAATAAAAAAAAAAAAAACTTCCAACCGTTTAAAAAATTATAATTAAAACAATTATTCATGCCAAAGTTTGATTTAATCTTCAGATTATATTAATAACTAAGCTATTTGTTAAAAAAAAAATTACTTGGTATCGACCCCAATTCTGGGTCAAAAGGTTATTTTGGAGAAAAATATTGCTCCTTTGCTACTTTTCGCGATAAACGACCGCCATAATTTGCCACTCGGTTTGGCGGATTTATCTCGAACTTATCCGTTAACTGGAGGCCAGATAAAGTTAACGATCCCTTGACGTCGATGAGAGCGACGTCACAAAGAGACTCGTTCTCCCTCTCAAGTTAACTTAGCTTTGATGAGGCAAGAAAACGGCCTCCGCCACCTGATAACGGTACAATTGGCATCCGAAACCGCAAAGGTGAAGTTGGCGGCGTGAGGCGATGGCTCTTGACGACGTTTATCGTTCGGCACGCCCGGCTCTGAACGCGGCCGGTAGGACGACTCAAACTGAACGGCGGACGTTATCTGCGGAGAGGCCACGTCAGGACAGGATGCGAAGGGTGAGGGAATAGATAACGTCGGAGCGGCGGGGAGGACCCTCAACCACTTCCTCATCCACTGCCTCACAGATAACGAGGGGGGTCGTGTGTCAAGGTAACTTGAACCGCCTCCACCGCCTTTCCCCCTTTGAGACCGATCTAAATTGAGACCCGCCCCTGACAGTTTATTTCCACTGGGCCTTCCCTCTCTCTTGCTCTCCATTCTTTACAGCGTCGCTCTCTATTGCACTCGCACGTACGCGAACTCAGCTCTTGACTAAGCTAACATACTTTTACACTTCCGTCGCTTTTCCCGGTGATTATTGGACCATGAAAGTTGCCAAGATGTTTTTTTATGCGAATAAAAGTAAGGAAAAATAGGGAAAACGTTTTCGAAGAACTTTTTCCCAAAAGGAATGCATCCGAGTAGAAATTTCGCGATAATTGGCATCGAAATAACGTATTCCAAGTCAAACGCAATACTTCCACTGAGCGAAAACCGGGCTAATAGATATTGGTTACGCTAATATCAATAATTCGACTCGAAACTTTCCATTGAAATGCGAAAAATGGCTTGAAAATTGAAAAATAACTGGGTAAATTTCATCTGAACTCTTGAATGGGCATTGGAAACTTCTCGCTGTACTTGATAATACTCGGGTTAGTACGGTCCTGTAGATCCTGCTAGCGAACCATAAACATGAAACGATACTACTAACACGAAAAGTCCACGCGCCGTAAGGAAAAACTCCAATAAAATCCATTGGCACCAAAGTCCCATTTGAACCGTTTCGCTAGCGACCTCTCCTGCTCCGCTTATGCAAAACAATGGCAAACAAATAAACTCCATTGTCCCACACTAAACCCGCCCGCTCCTCATCAACGTCACGCCATTCGCGCGAATGATGGATCGCTAAAGGGAGGGAGGAATTAATCGGCCTATACAAATGGTATCAAGGTTGAAACGGCGGTGAAAACGGTGGAAAGTAGCGGATAAGTGCGAACGACAGAGAAAACGCTCGAATCTTTCGCAACGGCTTTTAGTTCTCCTCCAATAAAAAATCCAGTTTCTTCAATCGGGTTCGCTGAAAGGCGGCCCTTTTATTTTACCTTAGCCAGACGGCGGTGATGGTATTTTACTATTTTCAAAGTAAAAGACCCGGTTCTACCTCGAACTTCCTCCAGCGATTCATCATTCCATTTTCCCGTTTGGTCCGAAAAATAAAACTGTTTCCTCTCTCATTCGCTTCGAAATAAAACAGGTTCGCTTTGTAGAAGCGGCGAAGGCAGTCCCGACGGAAGTTTCGAGAGAGTTTCGCCCGTTTTGTCCTTTCATTAGCGCAGCAGAATGGAAATAATTCAAAATTGTCTCACGATGGGCTTCCTCTGTCAACTAAAAGATGGAATAATGTTTCGTCGTCGACGGGAAAAATTTGGAGCATTGAGAGGAAAAAATAGAATCGAGCGCAATCAGTCGGGTAACAAATTCTATTGTATAAAGCTGGTATCAATATCAAGCAGAATTTGTCGAATGTTCGAAAATCGCACGCAGAAGCAGCGATAGTTTCAGAACCATTGATATCCTCGATTTCAATAAAATCTCAGCACTTTCGTGGTTTAAAATCTATGGCGATCGATACTGAACACACCCAAGTATCAATAACTATCCCATCCATCTATTTCTCTCTTGTGCGACGCATTTGCAGTGTGAAAGTGGAGTGAAATCGGATTATAAGTAGGGAATAATAGAGAACGATAGTGGAGTGAACATAGACTGAAGGTGGAATGATAGTGGACTGAAAGTGATGGTAATCATCCTTGAGTGAAAGTAGGTGAAAGTGAGTAAAACTGATGAATGTTGGTGAGTTTTGAGTAAATTCACAGCGAAAGTGGAGTGAGAGTAGAGCGAGTAGAATGAAAGTGAATGGAATTGACTAAAAATGCGTGACAGTAGTGTGAAAGTGAGTGAAAGTAGAGTGAAAGTGAGCAAAAATAACAAACGAGTAGAGTGAAAGTGAGTAAAACTGAGATAATGTAGGGAAAGTTAATGATATTGAACAAAAATAGTGTAAAAGTGAGTAAAACTGAGTGGAAGTAGAATGAAAATAAGTGAAGTAGAGTGAAAGCGAGTAAAAAAGAGTTGAATCAAGTAAAAGTTGAGAAAAAAATTGAGCGAAAGCGTGTGAAATTGAGGGCAGATAGAGTGTGTGAGTAAAGTAGACTAAAAGTGGACTGAAATTGAGTAAAACTGAGTGTAATTGAGTGGAAGTAAGTAAAGTTGGGTCAAAATAGGTGAAATTGAGTGTAAGTCGAGTAAAAGTGGGTAAAATGAGTGAAATTGAGTGTAAGTCGAGTAAAAGTGGGTAAACATGAGTAAAAGTGCAGTGAAAGTGGGTAAGATGAGTTATGGCGAGTGAACAAAAAGTTGAAATGAGTTAAAGTGAGTGAATGTAGAGTAAAAGTAGTGTGAAGTGTGTGAAAATGAGTGAATGTGAGTAAAAATGAGTGAAAATAGTATAAATGCGAGTAAACGTAATGTGGAAATGTATAAAATTAAATGGATGTGGAATGAGAGTGAGTGAGAGTAGAGTAAAACTGAGTGAAATTAAATAGAAGTAATGTTGAGTTAAAGCGAGTGAAATTGAGTAAAAATGAGTGATGAGATAGCAAAAATTTTTGTGCTTTTTTGTCCCTAACTATATTAAGGAAGGCGGAAGTTCCACTAATTGAACAGCAGGTCGACAGCAAGGGGCATTGTGTCCCACGCTGATATTGACGGTCAACATGCTGATTGATTATGCGGCTTTCTAATCTCTTGCTTTGATTGGACGGTTATCGAACAGCTTGACCTCCGGCTGTCAGGTAAAGCTGAGTTACAACCCGAATACAACCGCAAAATGAAGCTCGAACAACTGAAGAGCTTGGGCATGATACTAAAAATTAAGAATAATGAGAAAAAAATTGTGAGATATTTTTTCTCAATTGAATGTAATTTTTTCCCAAGGGAATTATCAGCCTTAACGGTTTCCGTTTCCAGGATAAAATGTTAATTTTATTACGATTTCAACCTCTGCAATTTCCAATAGCGTTTTTGCGTTGCACCTCTAGATATACTAGATAACTTCGAAAAAACCAAGTTCAGCTTAGCCAAAATAAAAGCAGCGGGCTTCAGTTGAAGCGGGCGAACTTTTGTTTGAAAATCTATCAAAATACCGGACAAAAGAGTTAATCTAACAATTTAACCCTCTCCCACCTTAGGACACCTATAAAGATGAAGAAGAGACCATCGGGTTGCCCGCAGGCTTTTCTCTTTTAAACCGGGTCCGAAGACCCTGAAGAAATGAAACTTTCCAATCCGCGCGCTTCCACTTTTCGCTCACTTCGGCTCAACCCGTTGATTAGAAGATGGCCCGCCCTTTTCCGTATTAAAGAAACTTAGTTAATTAAAAAGTTCCAACTTCTAACCTCATTAACTTCGGAAGATGCCGTGTAGGAAAAACATGGTCTGTTAAAGCGGGTCCCTCGTCACTCGGCTCTCTTCCACCGTCGGCTTTCAATCATGTTTCACTCTTTACTCGCCATTATTCGCTCGGCTAGGCTTTCCAAGTTATACCTTGGATCGGAATACTCGAGCTCCAAGTGTACTTGTATATGTTAAGACTCCGGTGGATAATCTTGAGAAGTACTTGATCACCGAACGACGGCGCAACTATTAACCCTTGAGATGGTTCTCCGTAAATTCAATATCATAGTCGTGATTATAATCGATCGTCAAATAGGACGGCGGATGGTAAATACCAGAAGCACAAGTTCAATTAGCAGAACTTTGATGGAGAGAAATTCAACAGAGGAGAACGCATATTGCTAAGCCACGCTGAACATCTCGTCGATATAGGTGCAGGACTTGAGTCATTAACCGCCATTAACTTCGGAAAAAGTAACAGAATCAAACAAAAATATAGCAAAAAATATATAGAAGAAGTTGGACGGTTGTAAAGCAATTTGATACGGGCGTCCCGGACGCTGGAAGGACCCAATGACTGGTTGTATCTGGAAAGACGGAAGAGCAGCTAAGGAGCATAAAGTTAGTTTCATATAATGTTTGCGGACTCTTAAATAAAATTAGTAATACAGACTTTTTGGAGTTTCTGCTGAGTTTTGATATTTTCATGTTGTGCGAAACTTTTATTGTTGAATGTGATGTGGAAAAAATTGAATCCTTGTTTTACGAATATGTCTTGCTATGGGAGGGAGCCACAAGAAATAGTTTTCGAGGACGGCCAAGTGGAGGTCGGCTTTTTGGTGTAAGGAGAAGAATATTCGGTAAGTTAGCGGAATTTGAAAAAATGGATAACTGGAACGTCATAAAAGTGAAAGGTATCTCAAGCTCGATGGTAATTATTCCACTGTATCTTAGTCATAGCAACTGGGAAAACGAATTCGGAACGTTGTCCAGTATTTTGGAGAATCACCCAGATGTCGCCTTTATGTTACTGGGTGACGTTAACGCAAGGATTGGAAAACTACAAGAGCTGCCAAATGGGCCGTACAGGAATTCAGGTCGGATAGCTCTGAACAGGAGCTCTCAGGATGGATTTGTCGATGGCAGGGGCAGGCGCCTGATGAATTTGATGGAGGAGCATGGAATGGTGGTTCTGAATGGCAGGATCGAAGGGGACTTGAATGGGAACTGGACATTTGTGGGCCCTAGGGGGAGCTCAGTCATTGATGTGGCAGCAGTGACAGGTGGAGTGCTGGAAGACATTATACAATTCAGGGTTGAGCCACAGATCTTCTCGGATCACCTGCCGATCTCCGTTAGTCTCAGGGGATCAATTGACGGCCAGCAACAGAGTCTGATGAAGATTCATCCGAAACTGACTTGGTCCAGGAATGACGATAAGTATTATAAGCAAAAGCTGGAAGCTGAATTGAGCAATACAACGACAAGTGGGGAGCTGGGTGCAGATGAAGAACTGGAACGTCTGATGATCGCTATCTACGGGTCAGCAGAGTTTGGCGGCTCGACGCAGGATCGACGAAAAAGGGAGTTTAAGCAGCCATGGTTTGATTTTGAATGTTGGAAAATACGTGGCCAGTGCATGCGGGCGTTGGATAGGTACAGGGAAACTAATACAAATGAAAGTAGGGAAGTATACGTGCACTCGAGGAAAGTTTATAAAAATTTGTGTAGGGATAAGAAGAAGAGCTACCTGGACCAAATTGACTTGGAGTTAAGTAAAGTACAAGATACAAAAACATTTTGGAATCTAGTAAATAAGGTTAAAGGTAAATCCATTTTTCGCACCCCACTTGTAGACGTCAACAAGCTGGTGCAACATTTTCATGGCCTCCTAAATCCGTACCCAAGCAGTGACTGCATGAGTTATGCGGAGCCATATGTCGAGAGCTTAGAATTTGATATGGACTTCACTTTACAAGAGTTGGAATGCGCGCTAAAGAAACTGAAAGCTAAGAAAGCACCTGGACCTGACCGTGTCACCAATGAGTTCTTCATTAATTCGCCAGAAGTGTTTAGGAGCCGCTTGCTTGGCCTGTATAACCGGATTTACCGGAGCGGAAAATCACCCGGGGCATTTGGAGAATCTATACTGTTCCCGTTGTACAAGAAGGGAGATGTCACCAGCGCTGAAAGCTTCAGAGGGATAGCATGCTCGAACACGTCATACAAGCTGTACACAAGAATGTTGCTGGAACGGCTTAATGTGTTTGTGGAGAGAGAGGGTGTTTTGTCTGAGGCGCAGGCGGGCTTTCGGTCCGGCTATTCAACAGTTGATCACATATTTTGCCTTTGGAACATGGTGAAGATTAGGGAGAAAGCTGGGAAGAAAACTTACGTCTTCTTTGTGGACCTTAAAGCTGCTTTTGACCACGTGGGAAGGAACGAGCTTTTCTATAAGCTCTCATGCTATGGCCTTTCAACGAAATACATGAATGCAGTTAAGAGTCTCTATGAGAGGACGAGTATGTCGGTATGGACGAGAGAAGGCCTATCACGGGGCTTCGGGGCCAGCGCCGGGGTGAGGCAGGGCTGCCAGATGTCGCCGCTGTTCTTCTCCCTGTACATCAACGACCTGCCGGATGCTCTGCGTGGGGGTGTCAAGATGGGCGATTCCCTGATTAAATGCATGATGTACGCGGATGACATTGTGCTCGTGGCGGACAACCCAGTTTCGATGCAGCTTATGATAAAGGATTTAGAGGAATACCTGGATGTCTGGAACTTGGTGTTGAGCAGGAGTAAGTCCAAGGTCATGGTATGCGGTGCGGGGAGAGGAAGAAGAGCCAGAAACGAGAAATGGTTTTTCCAGGGAGAGCGGCTCGAAATGACGTCCGATTATAAATACTTGGGGGTCACTGTCACTCCGAAAATGGACCTGGGCATCCACTTCAAGAAAAAGACGTCAGAGGCGAGGCATGGGCTGGGAGCAATGTGGGGACCACTGATAAAGAAAAGGAGCGTTCCGCTGGGGGTCAAGCACAATGTTTTTGATGCGACGTCCAGGGCAACAGTCTGCTACGCAGCGCAAGTCTGGGGGTACAGCCAGTATGAACAGGTCGAGGCGTTCCATAGGTACTACTTAAAAAGGCTCTTTGCACTGCCGGCTAATACACCAAACTACATCCTCTACAGGGAGAGCGGAATGGAGCCTCTGTACATACACAACAGAAAGCTGCAGCTGGAATACACGCTAAAGGTGCTCAAGTACCCACCACGCAGGTATTCAAGAATAGTTATGGACGAGGTTGTCAGGCATGATGTAGGTTGGTACAAGGAGTATAGAGAGGAGGCGGTCCGGCATGGGCGAACGGTCATGACGGCTGGGGATGGCGCAGATCGGTGGGCGGACAGCTTTGGGACTCTGCTTGAAGATTTGGTGCGGACCTGGAGGACGGGAATGGAGTACGCCGTGAGCAATTCTGCACATCATCGTGTTTACGCAAGGCTCGATCATTCCAGCGAAGGAGGGCGTCGGTATCTGCGGCTAAAAGAGCTGGATCAAATAAGGATCATATTTAAAGCTAGAGCCGAAATGCTATGGGTGAATTATAGGTGGTGGGTGGAAGGTCAGGAAAGTAGGTGCTCCTTGTGTAACAGAGCCGAGTACGAGACGAACGCCCATTTTTTGGCCGTATGCCCTGTGTTGGGGGAGTTTCGCATTGGGTATCTGGGGAAAAAAACCCTGAGCGATGAGGAACTGCTATGCATCCTCAATGGTGGAAATGGTGGTGAGAGGGGCCTGGTTCAATTTGTAAGAGCTGCAGGAAAATATAGGGAATGGCTTGTAAATGAGTTTAATTTTTAGTGTTTAAGTTAACTGTATTCTATTGTTCTATTGTTATGTAATTCTTGTCAGTTAGTGGCATCCCCCTGCGACGGCCTGTTGGGCCAGCAGTATTGGGCGTGTCGATTGTTTGTGCCTTTATATGCTGAGAAATCAAAAATAAAGCGCTCTTTCTCTCTCTCTCTCTCTAAAGCAATTTGATACGATAAAGAATGATACTGGAGAGTGGACGAGTAGAGAGTTGAGAGTAGAGGGCATGCAGAGCTAGAGACATTAGAGTTTAGTAAGTAAAGAATAGAATGTAGAGCGAGGAGAGTAGAGAGCAGAAAGGGGAGGGAGTAGTTTGTCGAGAGGCGAGTAAAGAATCCTGAATAGAGAGCAGAGTGCAGAGATTAAGGATGAGAGTTGACTGTTTGAAAATCTTTGTAGAATATTTAATAGTCTTTGTATTGTAGAGAGTATAGTAAAGTAAAAAAGGGAAAGGGAACTGGGAGTAGTCTGTTAAGCAGGAAGTAACGTAGTCCGGCTGAGTTTCGAAAATTGCTTGAGTTTCCAAATAGCAATAGAATTTCCTTAAAGTTTTTTTTTTTTTTTTTTTTTTTTTTTTTGTTGCTCGTTTTGGCATATTATGCAATAATAAACCATTGTAACTGCCCAAAAGAAACAATTTTCAAACCCCCCTCAACATTCGTATTTTCCAACGTTTTTCAGAAAAAGGTGTATTTGGTATCAATTTCTATAGATTTTTGGACGCTGAATCGAATAGTACCTTTGCGGGATCGATATATTTATTATTTGTCGAGTTATCAGAGCTTTTGTGTTGAATTTGGGAGAATTTCAGAAATTTGGCGTGTGGTATAATCTCTAGTGACATATCCGAAGGATCAGTCAGAATAGAACGTGCTTCCGTTCGTCTTCGAAACGGTTTCCGACCGGATGGCGAACCATGCATAATATTAACCGAAGATGAAAACGACTGATGGAGTTTTCGTTTTTCGTTGCCTCCTGTGCCAAGAAGGAAACCGCTTTCAATTTTATACAGGCGGATCGTGCTCGAGCGCAGAGATCGGCAAAGCAGATCCGAACTTGCTTTGGTAGGGTCCCAATCAAGTCCCTGTAGGGATACCCAGTCCCTGGATGGCAGAGGCGGGGGAATGCTCTTAAAACAACTTGTTTTCTCAACCTTCTTCCCCTCCCTGGAGTTCGGGCCAGACCACTTCGGGGGTCTCCTTTTTGTACAAACAACGTTTCCTTTGCCGCCATCTTACACGACTCCTCCCTGCAAGCTAAAACCCGTCGCACCTTCAATACAATAAACCGAAAGTACGAACCGACCGGATGAGATGGATAAGCAGAAGGAGGAAGGTGACCTATCTCTACTTCACTAAGGTTCCTGCCTCCTTTCCGTTCTTCCACCAAGAAAAATACCTTAGGAAGGTAAAAATAAATAGGATTTAAGAAGATAGGATTTTCCGTTTCTACCTTTAAGGGGAGATTTTATTTGTACGGCGGAATGAGGAGACTCCTTTAGGGGAGAAAAGGGAAAACAAAAGCAAAAACGAGGAAAAAAAAGGGTTCCGAGGGAAATCAGGCTTCCATAGTATCGGCTAAATGTGAGGGATATTGATGGCGAAAAAAAGAGAATTGTAATAATTATAATGAATTCACATCAGCTGAATAAATAAATAGATACCTACTTGATTAATTGCGAGGAAGTGGATGAAGTTGGGAATTTAAATAAGAGTTGCATCCTGGTTCGTAGGGAATTTTCAATCGAATCGAGTAAAAGTAATAGAGCGATAATTAGAAATTCTAAATAGGACATTTTTCACGCTAATAGGTGAAAAAAAATTAAAGAGGCCTTCGGGTTTGAAAATGGAATAAACTCGGAGGAAAGTTTTTTCGGAGGATCTCTTGGATTATTCAGATCTCTCGGAGGATTGTTTTCCAAGCATTACAATTAAGGTCGATTGTACAGTGGAATTGGAAAATTAATTTATGCTCCACCTGTCGTTCGGAAGCTTACGTTTTTCGTGCAACTAGTTTCGTGCCAAATGACTCTCAAGAACACGTTTTCGCGTTCTTCGGCTTATTCGCTCGATCGGAATATTTACCCTCGAATCATTTCTGAATCAACAATTTTCCATTTGTCGCCCGTTCGAAACAGGGAGCGCGAGAGCGGATTTCATTATTCTTCAATTATTGCTCAGTGCGAGAGAGAAATTCTCCCATCTATGCCCTCGCAACGCAAGATTTAAACGGTTAACTGAACGAACTGAGAATTGCGTAATTTTCTGCATAAGTTCCGACATTTAGAAACATCAGTGGTGAATGGTGAATTTATTTCAAAGGAAAAAGATTACGTTATTTACTATTTGCAATTTACTTTTTTTTTCAACTTTTGAAATTCCCTTGCTTCTAAACTAGGATTATTCTTGGCCTCGTTTTCACGGTGGTAAAACATTGGGAAAGCATTCGCCGACTCTCAATCTCACGTGTATTGTTCGAGATGTCAAGCACGCACGAGACCTCCAAATTGGCACCCAATCTACTCCGTGATACGAAACGCTCCTCTCTTTCCTGATCTCGCTCTCCCAAGACTCGCTGGGCCTTTCCTTAACTCGATTATCGTAGTTTTCCCGGGAATCCAAAGTTTTTCCACAAGATTTTACGAATCCCTCGAGAGACAGGGGTTTTCTTTCGTAGAAAAAGCCGCCGCCGGTGAGTTTTGGCACTCGAGAGAGTTATCGCCCTCAATCAGTGCCGGTTGAAAAGTGAGAAGCCGCTCGTAAACTTCCAGTTTAGGAATAAACGAAGCTCTCCATTTGGTTCATTAAATTCACGGTCGGTAGGGTGAGAACAAATCGAAGCCTTGATATCCGTAACGAGCGAGCGAATGATTTTGGTTAATTGCTATCCGCGAGTTTTGAGTTGAACATCGTTGAAAAAGGCGATTTGCTCGTGTGGAGTGAATGAACGATGCGAAATGAACGTGATGACATTTTGACAGCATTGATAAACTAGTGGCTGAGAGCCCCTGGGGGCTTCGCCGCCCAACCCCCTGTCGGGGGCTCCGCCCCACACGCCCCTGGCGCAGCCCGTCGGAGTGGCTGCACTCCTCCTGCCATGCCTTACATTTACTCGGGATGTTGTCCTTATCAATATTTTATAGTAGTTTATTTCTGTTTGGAGAGGTGTGATTTATAGTTTTTATAGTAGTTACTATAATTTGGTATGTAGATGGTGATGTTTTCATGTACTTGGTATCATAAAATAGTGTTTCAACTTGCGCCAAGTTCTAGCCGAGATAGGCAGTCCAACTTTTAAGTTTTCCAAGATTTGTAACTTGCACAGGGGCTAACTCAAACAAAAAGCTGTCAATTCAGATGTTTGAATATACCAAAAGATAGGTAATTTAATTGTCCACGTTTTCCCAATGTAATGTACCTATCAATTTTTCAACCGTTTTTGCGTTATTCAACAATATTAGTAGACTATACACGAAAAAATGACATTTTTCAACTTTAAACGTTCTTTTCATCTATTTAGTGCTAAAGAAACAATGAATGAAGCATATATTATTGATATACACATCATCAACTATCATTATGCTGAATTTGAGCGAAATCACAATCAAAAAATTTTTCGCGAAAAATCCAAGGGGTACCCCTGCGATTTTATCGAACCCATCGGTTAACGATTTTTTACTCCTCTCTCAATACAGATAAAAATCTGAAATTTTCAGGAAAGTTGTGTCATACCATGATGTATTTTTGTGATTTTTTTCAATTTTCGGAAAAATTGGCAAGTGGTCCAAAAAAATCCGTTTTTGAAAGCTCGAAAATCGGGCTTTAATCGTGATTTTCGGGGCCAAAATTCATTCGAATTAATTGTTTTACTATGCAGGAGTCTTCATTCGAACGGTTTACACACGTGCATAGCAAAAAATTTGGTGTAAACAATTCAAATAGAGCCACAGAAATTATTTTCCGTAAATCGAGTTATTCACCGGCCGGAAATTCGAGCTCGGTCAGGCTGGAAAATTAAACTTTTGTTTTTAAGCTTTTTTGAAAGCTATTCTTATAGGAAATTTAACGCTGAATCTGAATTTGACGTCAAAACTACGAAAATTTGACGACAACTATCAGTTTTTCCCAGTTCAAGTACTATACACTGTTGTTACGTTTTTCAACTTAGAAAATTCGTTGTAAATACTTACAGTACTGTTAAATTTTAATTTAAAAAAAGAAGTTGAAGTTGAAGTTATAAGTTGAAGTTAGAAGTTAAAATTGGAAGTCGAAGTAAAAAATAACGTTTAAAAATTTTGTTGTTTACAGGCGTCAAACGGTGTTGTTCAGTCTCGAATGTTGTCTTTATTTTTTCAAATAGAATTATATACTAATACTATTATACTTTTAATACTAATTCACAACACCTAATACTTCCTAATGTTCACATAAGCTCAATCGATCATTAGGATCATTTTGCCCCGAATTTCGTCCAATTTTATTCATCGACGACTTTGTCTGCATTGGAAAATCTATTAAATTGAACGATAGCTTATGCCGTTTCCGTATTTGTTGCAGATGAGGAAGTATGGCCTTGGACTGGGCGTATATTAGGATTCCAATGATATTTTGGTCGCCATACTGTTTACGACGATCTTTGCCGCCCGTGGATCGTTAGTTATCGCGATCTCTGTCGACGATGAAACCCGCCCGGATCAACAGGCACGTCCACCGAATTTACGGAAGCAGATAATCGCGCATGTGATGGAAACCTCGGCAAGCAAGCCTAATGTAAGCGAATCTCTTTACAAAGTTGCGCTTTTGCAAATATTAACTCTAAAGGGCTGGACGGTGAGCGATCGTTCTGCAAATAAAAATCTCACGCACAATGGAATCGAAGGGAGAAATATTATTATGATTCGGATGCGTTTTTCAGCAAAATAAATCAATAGCAATGTTCCTCTTGGTAATAAAAGAAATGTAGGGGAGCATAATTATAAATGGCTTGATCAATTGGGGTTGGTCAATGGGTTGCAATCAATAATCAGGGATTAGATCATTTGGGTGCTCGCTGTTTCTTCGCCAAGCTTTTGAAAAATACTTCTTTGGTGATGAGTCGACAAAATGAATTATGGGAAATTTATCATGGCTGTGATATTTTAGAATTTTGTGTTGAAAACAATATTTATTCGGGTCGTTTAATAGTTTGAATTAAGAATACCTCATTCAGCCTGCAATGAATGAAGTTAAAATGGGCGAATATAGTTTTTGACCAGTGGACATTTCCTGACCGTGTGGGCTTGTACCGAAGTACTGGAAGTACTGTGTGTTATCCATAATCCGGATCGGCTAATTTTACATATTCACTGGGAGAAAATTTTCTGAGAATTTAATTGAGTTTCATTCATTCGTCACGGAGGAGTGACGATTTATGTCATTTTTTTAACTGTCGAACAGACAGACGCTTTTGAGTTAGTGTTTCTGAGTATACCTAGTACTATAAAAAATTAATCGGAATGCACCTCCGTTCCAAATTCGACTTTTCAGACGATCAAATTAATTCCATTTAGTGCGTAAACATAGAAGTAAAAAGAAATAAAATAAAATAATAACAATTATAAATTACAAAAAAAGCATCCTTTGCTCATTTCCTTGGACATATACATTACACGAAAATGATCTATGTGTCATTATCGGTTTAATTATCACTCTGATAACAACGACGCGAATTAACATTGAAAATCACTGATGATGGTTATAATTCATTTTGATTTAAACGGTCTATCTTTTCAAAGCTTCGGTCGATTACTGGGTAACGTTATCAGGCCGTTTTCAAATACTCACCAGCGGCAGTGTCGTTACGGGACCCATTAGCCACCTAGCCCGTTCAGAGGGCTTGTTAAATACATTAGAATAAAATTAATTAACCCCGCCACGCCCAACCTCGTTAGCTTTGTGCAAATAGAGAGCGTTTTAAACCTTCGCACTATCAAGCAAACGTCCGTGTGCGATTTCTGTGATGTTTAGAATTCGCCCCGGACGGCCAACGCAGGAGCTTGAAAAAGTTCTACGGAGAGAGGGCTTTGAATTTTAATGCCCCCGCTGGCGAGTAAGGAAGAAAAAGGGCGGAAGTATTCGCTTGAATCGCAAGAGTAATGCTTGGTTCGGCAAACATTAGGAAACCAGGGCCGGTCATTTAATCGAATAAATAATAATGGTTTTTAATTGTACTCGTCTATTAATCGGAGGAATTGGAAATGGAGCTTGTTTTCAAAAGTTTCTCGTTAACCATTCAGGATAGTTGTATCAAATTGTATCTTGAACCGACGGCAAATTGGCTAATGGTGGATATAACCAAAAAATTGAGTTTGAGTTAGCTGTACAGGCAACGCTAACAAGCTATGTATCTAGCAAGAAACTTAGTTTTCACTAGTAACAGTAATAATAATAAATAAATAAATAATAATAATAAATAAAAAATAATAAAATAATTATAAATTAAATTAAAAAAATAAAAAAAATAAAATGAAAAATCAAAAAAGTTCCCGACAAATGAAATTAATTAGTTGTGTTATTGTGAGAGTTGAAAGCCATATTTGAAATTTATTATAAGTTTTCTAATATTCTGTAATCCACTTCTTTTCTGTTTCAGGGAGTCTTACGGAGATAGTAAGTGACCGAACATCATTTTTATAACCGTAAACTAGTTAATTGATTAATTTTTAAATCAATAAATTCATAGTGGATAAATTACAACTACACAATAAATTATAGTGCATTTTTTAGAAATCAAGTAACGCGATGCTGCATCTATTGAGCTTGGTAGTACGGTATTCTGGCATTCTGTATTAAGTATAGTTGAATTTTAATTGGAAATTATCACAGCGACAGCATGTATTAGGAAACGATGAAAAATAAATATATTTTTACATTATTTTAAATACAGCGGTTTCCATAATTGCAGAGTTCGGAGAATAAATAAATTTCATAAATATACACCAGCCCAATGAGCTTAATTAAAAATACAGACGGCTAAAGGAGGAGATGTCAACTAATTTCCAACTCGGCTACCGCATTTCGCTCTGTGCGGTCGAAGATGTTTCAATTTACAAAATGAAAACTGCTGCGAGCGGTCGAGATATGTTTCCAATCTACTTTATCCCAACCCCGATTAGAAATTCGGCTCAATAAATTGTCAAGCATTAGGTATTCAAGGGTGTGGCGTGTCGTACAGGGGAACGTTTCTGCGCCAGAATCCAGATCACGCATACCGCATGCGGACGTGACGACGACAAAGAATCCGAATGCAAATTAGCCCTCTATTGGTGGTATTATTCTGACCACGCAATCGGAAAAACGATACAGTACAAGGATAATCGAATGCAACTGAAATTATTATTTACTCGCGAGCTTAGTGATCATAGTAGTTAGAGGGCTGAGCTAGAAGATGATTAGTTATGCCGTAAATCTAGGAACGATTGCAGAGAGTTAAAAAGAGGTTCAAACATTCTGAAATATGGTTGAAAGATATCGATCTCGATTATTCTATTTGAATAGAATCGAGAAACTATTTATGGAAAATAAATTCGTAGATAGTGAATTATTTAGTAATACAAGCACGTTCTTACCCTCTGAAATTCCCTCCTCGTATTTACCATGGCTGTTTCATCTGGCGTTTCCTCACGCCATACCATAGAAAATACCGTACGTGTATGGCCTATTCTCTGATTCTAATATTAGTTGGATTACCAAAAAAGTATTTCTATCCCTTGATAACTTCTGGAAATTTGCCAAATCAAATATGTAACATGTAATATGTAACATGAACAGTTATAGCAACTAGTTTTCATCCTTTTGGCGAAAAGATCGCAAATAACAGCGATGCAAGAGGTTTTCGAAAACGTCAACTTTCTGCCCCCGGTCCAGATCATTCAGGCTAACGAGCTCAGCGCAGAAATACGTATTTTTCATCGTTACCAGTTGTTTTATGTCCAATTTGAAAGCCGGCGATATTTTTACACGGGACGAACGTATAAGGACACGTACAACGGGGAAAATACCGTATATATTTTCATCTTCGACTAAAAGGGCTCGTATTAGTGGGGAAAGTCTGGACGAGTTTCGAATGACCGTGTGGAAAATCAGTGGTGCTCGTGGAAGCGGTAAAGTGGGCGGCAATTGGTTGGAAGCTTTGGAGCAGTTTGGGGCTTCGTCGAGTGGAAAGCAGGAGCATTCTCTGCCACAGGGCGATACGGCCATCGCCGGCCTCTGTCTCTGCAGTATAACTCTATTCGTTGTGTTACCACGTAGCTACTACAGCAGCACGGTCGTCGTGAAACCTCGCTGAAAGGGTACATGACTACCTACTACAACACTGGCGTTATCTGGTTTCCGGGCTTCCGCTCGCGACCAGGTCCGGGCGCGTGTCACCAAATAGATATCACACTCTCCCCGGCCAACAAAAGCTTTTCAGTTGCGCGAACGCAGTGACCGCTCGCGATGTTTCTCACCTGAGCAGTCGCAGTTCATTTGCGGCTGCACTATGATATCCGTTGGCCGATGAATTCATCCCGTCTAGGCGTTGAGCACCTTTATACGAAATCACCGCTCAAGCATTAACTCCTCGAGTCTCCGTTGCAAATGATAAGAATTGAGATACTCAGCCAAGGGACGCAGTAAAATACTCTGCACATTTTCCCTCGTGATACGCGGAGGCAATAGCTAATGCGAAATATTAAAATTGGACCATCCATGATATAAAATCGAGTTGATTCCTGGAGATTTTTACCAACATTTTGAAAACTAATGCTATGCTTGTTGCATAGAATTGAGAGATATTTCACAATCGTCAATTCACTGAGGATGCCTTTTTCTCACTTAAAAACGATGAACGTGAAAACCGTGGACGAAGACTTGGAACCTCCATATCTGTCTATTCCCCACAAAAGTCGGACATTAGAAATGCTAAATACTCGGAACGGAACATTTGAAATCGGAGAATAGAAATTTTTCGTCTGGGGACTACGATTTAGGCGTCCGTTGTGCTTCAAGGATGAAAAAGGATGAAAATGAAAAGGATGAAACTATTCATCACTTTGATGTTTAGAACCAGACGTTATCCGATTTCCATCGAATCAGTACTTCCACAAGTTCGAAGCGTTTTCCAATTAATTTATTCTACGGGTCGTAAAGATCAATATATTTGAACTTTCCACGTTTTAAAATCTTACGTCTGCTGATAATGTCTGATTTTCATCATTTGGATCACACAGACATTCATGTCATTCGCGATTTTTCGAATTCCTCGCGCATTCGAAAAATAATGAAGCGAAAACCGTGACAAAGAAGTAAGGATTAAGCTTTCTCTGTAGGTCTTTGCCAACAAAGCTGAGTAATTTTCAAACTGGGAGAGTTTTTAATGGAATTAAAATTTACGTTAATGGAAATCAATTGCTCCAATGGAGCTTATATCGACCGATATGGCCCTGAACTCTAAATATGCTAATAGTCGACCTTGCAATTCCAACGCTTCGGTCAACCTGTATGACTATCTGATGAGATATAGTCACGTAAAGTCGGCTATAAAGTCGTTAGGCCACCTCTACTGACCTCTTCCCGATCGCTATCGTTGCACGCTCATCTGAATCGTGTCAGAGGTGTTAGCGGACGTCGTTTCCCTGTCATCACATTTCCATCAAAGCAGGACGCCGAATGCATCTTATTTCATGCTTTTTTTGGATTAGTTTCCTCAACCATTGGCATTTCAATTACTAAACCTGAGAAATAAGAAGAAATTTCGCCAAAAAAAATTTTTTTTTTGAGCGAAGAAAAAAATCGACGATTGCGTGCGCGTGTGAAATCTAAATTCGGCTCGAACGATACGGTCGGTAGCTATCGTGACAGCGCACTTTACTATTTTTCAAGTGATTCGGTGACCGTAATTGTATAAAAAAAATTACTTCTTTTTCTCAAAAACTCGGCTACTAACTTGTTTTTTATCTTTATTATCTTCAACGTAACGAACTTCTCAATCCAAGTTTTTTTCCGGGACATTTTTTATACGATTATTTTCACTATGCTAGCGATGGTAAATTACGTGTTGATGCAACAACGTCAGTCAACCGACATGTGCAATGATTATGGAAAGAACGCCTTTCATGTCGTCTGACATGTCTTTTCACTTTGTACCAGAGCGTTTACGTCATGTCACGTCAAGTATTCTTAAATGAAAAGCGCTCTCTTTTCACTTGCAGCTTCGCCGAAAGCGCTAGGTATACGATGAGAAATATTTTGCATCCTCTTCACCAACTAGGTTGAAAATATACAAACCTAATACAACCAACCAATTCCACTCAAAACCAAATAAATCGAAAGTGAATGTATCGACTTTTGTGATCTATAGTTTCTCGCGAGCCAAGTATTATTTTAAAAATTGATAACCTAGGTAAAAGTGAATTGTCGAAAATATGGCATAGCATCTGCTGGGGTCACCAATAATGGATAGATTTTTTTTTCTTAGATGATAGATTTTTAGAAAAGTTTTATTTTTAATAGACTGTTGAACCCTCAACTTCAACCTTCAACTTCGACGTCTATCTTGAACTTAATCAAATGCGGATTGAAGTTGTTTCGCCCGATTTTTTACTAACCAATAAAAAATAATTTATTACCACTAACCAAGTTTCACTTCGTTTTATTTTATTTCAGCTACTTACATCACTAGATAAACATAAGCTAAATGTCGAATAAGAAACGTTACTCGTTCAGCAATAACGGATAAGCTCTTACGGTGCGGAAAATTCTTCAACAGTTTAAACAAGTTGAAACGCGAAGACGATTTTCGACGGAGAAGTCAATAAGATGAAGGAGCTCGGAAATAAGCTTTATCGAAAGAAAAGTTATTATAAAGTTCTTCTAAGATAATGATGGTTACGGCTGCCGAATGTGGGAAGTTGCTATCGATGAATTCAAAAGCAGCAGTTCTGCTTGCTCTTCCATCGTAAATGAAGTCGGAGGACTTTCTTTGGAAAAAGCAAATAACTTTTAAGATCTGTCCTCGTCAAAAAACAAGAACGTTTCTTCCTTCCAAGCTTTTATGGTAATACATTGCCTACAATAAGATTCCGTCGATATCTCATTCGTCTTGATGTAATGCTGCAATGCGGAGTTAGTTGGAGGGGGAGGAGGCTACAAAAAACTCCCAAAAATGGATGTTTACCTTATGAAACTTTTATTCAGCTCGTCATGGCAAGGGTAGAATTTTACGCATGTTTCATGCACAGTTATTGTTCTTTTATTTACTCAAATCATATACGCAAATCCTGTCATTGGAAAAAATATAATTTCCATTTATCGAAGGTTTTTTTTTGTGCAACTGCTAGCAAGTTGAGATGGGCTAGATTTCGCATAGATTTTTCACCACCGTAAATATTCACGGTTTCAAAGATAAGCGGAAAGGCTTTGCATTTTCCGAATCGAAGATGCACTCGAAGAGAGGAAAGGTTTTCGAGCGAGAGGGTTAACTCAACCGAATGTGGGACCTAGTGACACGGTAGGGACCTCAGGTCTCGGCACGGACTCGATCGATAGCGTTCGAGTAGAGACCAGCCCGAGCAAAAAAGGGCAGCTCGGAATCGAAACCGTTAAAGGCGGCAAAGGGACGAAGAAACTAATTAGAATTCGAGAAAAGGCTATCGTAAAAGGACTGGGACGGTTCGGATTTTGTGTCACAGACGATCGTAAACGAGATAGAAACTAGCCGTAAAGATTACAACGTTAAAGGGTCGGTACCCATTTCGTACAATGAGACTACTTCGCATTCGCCCATTTCCTTACCCAAGTGAACCGAAATCAATCGAGGTCGTAAATTAAATGGCGCAGTGATTAAATATTATTCTTTAACGGTATTGCAATTAATTTGTATCGTATTTGAAGAGGCAAGCGGAAGGTATAACGCAGAAAGGATGTATTTAAGAAACGTTAAGTGAACCATAAAAGGAAACGTGTCCCCGCTGTGGACGGTTATTGCTCAATCGGTATTAAAACGGTATAATTGATCATTTTGCTGCTAGAAGGGGTTGGATGTATGCCTTCAACCCATATTTCCTTCATAACTTTACTCGATAGAACTAAAGGTGCTATAATGGATTAATAGTGTACTAGCAATAGCTCCTCAAATTATGGGCCAGGAGATTTTTTTCGTAGCAACCGGATGACAAAAATTTGTCACGTATTTGTTGCTCTTAGCCTGCATTTCAAATCCTATCTTCGCGTTTATTGAATAAAGTAAAAAGGACAAAATTCTCATCGTTATTCCCGCTCTGATTTCTCGCTATAGTTCTGCCGATGTTCTAAGCCTGTATTTTAAAACCTTTCGTTTAATAAATAAATTAAAATAAACCACAATCTCGAGTTTATTGCCAAAACCAAGTAAGGGAATTTTCAATTAATTTCACCGTTGGATAAATATTTGAGACATCAGTAAAGCTTATAAAGACAAGGTGCCCACCTTTCACAGCGATGCATTTTTGTATTATGAGGTTCTAGACTCAAAGGACGATTAGTATCAATTTTCCGCTTAGATGATGGTTGGAAAGCAGAGATCGAGAATGATGGAAGTATAGACGAGAATGGCTTGCTTTGTGGGTTAAGATCGATTGAATGAAAAAACTGAAGAGGCCAACTTAGGATGGCGAAACGTCTAGAATAAAATATGATCATTCATCTTCCATTCATGATAGATCATGAATCATCACAGATCATGTGTAATTCATTATAGATCATCCTGGTACGAAATTAGAAAAGATCATTTATAAAATTATCGAATTCCGTCATCCTTCAACTTCGAAACAATCTTCAACTTCAGCCTTCAATTTCTACCTTAAACTCCAACTTCAAACCGTCTTGAGGAATAAAATATTATGGGATGGCGGCAGGATAGCTCATTCTTCCCCTAAAAAAGAACAGAAAAGATATAGAAAAAATTTGTTTTTATAATATAAGAAAAAGTATGGATAAAACTATTACTACTTAATCATGGGCCTGAAAAATAGATGAGTGGTAAAGCTAATGGAAAAAATACCTGATGTATCTCGTTCAGACTACATTAAATATTTGCTATATTTAGCTTCGAGTAATCGGACAGTCTCGAACGCCCAATGGGCGGTAAGGCGACGGATGAATGGGAATCGGGCTTGAGAAAGCATTAGCGGAAAGGGACAAGGTTCATTTCGCCCGAGAGGTGCTTCCTCTCATTTCATCTGTTCTTACCTCCGGCAGTTTCTACAACGACAAGACCAGTCGGCGAAGAAAAGGGCACGCCGAAGGTAAGGCCAGGCAGAGTGGAATGATTGGAGTGCAACCCTCGGCCTTTCCTTTTCGTACAAGTCGACACCACGACCATTTCCCTTAACCTCTACATTGACTCAGTGTCACACGAACGACGCTGGCGAAAACATAGGCGGTCTCGCCGTCCTGGTAATACATCTGGTTCAGTAATTTCGCGTTTTCCGCTTTGCCAAAAATTATGACTGTCATTTTATTACACTTGGTGTTCATAATTATAAATATAATAATAAAAATATAATCATATTTTTTTATAAATACAGCTCATAAAATCTCCTCATAATATTAGCTAGTTTTACCCGGCTAAGAAGATCCGTTTCCCTGGCTCAGGAACGAATCGTTGACGTTCGTGTGTCACAGCTTAGCTCCTCAACATTCAACCTGCCTTGTGAACTGATTCCATCCCCTTTCCTCGCCAAGGCTGAAAGTTTTGCGCCGAGGGCTACACCTTCAACCAGGAAAATCTTCTATTCTCCACCGACGTCCATTTCTCTTTCAGTAGTAGTAGACTGCTGTGGAAAAAGCTTTTTCTTCTAAAACCTCAAACGCCTTCCTTTCTCCCAAACTGTCGCCCTCTCATCTCGTCATCTCACTCGTACACCATCATCAGAGCTAAGGGCTCAAGGATATCGACAGGTCATGTCTTAGGGTCGTGTTGAAAGGTCGTTTCCATCCTCTTTGCACGCGTACGGGATCTTTCCCAATGCCGTCCGCATACACGTCAACAAGGAAACTCCGTGGCAACTTACACTCACGTCCGTCCGACCCGAAACGAAAAGGTGAACGTGAAACGTGACCCGGAAGGTGAGGGATGTATTCTGTACGAATTTAGCTGACATTGTCGTCACGTCGTGTGTGGAAGTGGAAGAACCGTTTGGGTTTTATTATCCGCGGAAAAATTCACCAACACGTGACAACACTGCGGAGCGATGGATCGCGAAAATTATCGACAGCTTGTACTTCCACTATGATGAATTGAAGTTATGAAATATTTACGAGGTTCATCACGAATAAGCACTACGTGAGTTCAAGGGCACTGCGAAAATAGCGGTAAAGGAATAAGCATTTTTCGGATGATCGAGATCATCGGGAGTGCAATAAAGAGGTATCAAAAATGGAAAATATACGTTGAATTTTATGAAATCATAGAATGCGTAACGATGGCTTAAAATTCGCTCCGACAAACAAATACAAATGATTTTAAAGGCTAACATTGGAAGTATTATGTGCCATCTGAGTTTCGACTATGCTTGAATTAGTTGATTTAGCGGAAAAATTGAATTAGTTGATTTAGCGGGCCATTTTGAATAGACACTAATTCGAAAAACCAAAAATTTCCAGTCACGAAATAGCAAAAAATGCTTCCGGTTTCCTATATATACGAATATTTACATAGTAATTAGAGGAACAAGGCTACAAAGCTCGTTCGAATAACTGTTTCCTTACTAGTACGACAAATAATAATCAACGTTCCTTGGTTAAATAAGAGAGAGCATTCGACAACATTTTGGAGAATTTTTTGTTTGAACGGTGTATTGTAAACTTGGTTTTGAATCTTTCATAAATAGTTCTACATTTATGAAGTAAAAAAAAATAAAAAAAAAAAAATAAAAAAAAAAATAAATGCATAAAATAAAATGAACTAAAATTAGAAAATTGTAATATTTTGTGCGTTTGTAGAAAAAATGAATGAATTTACAGTTATCTGTTACTTTAAAAATGAAATAACTCGAGGTTTGAAGTTTTACTCGTGTTTATAGAATTTTTGCAGAAAATGAGGCTATTTCTTAGTTATTCATTATCTTTTCTTTACTGAATCTCATTGTTCTTTATAATAATGTAAGCCATTGAACTAAAATAGCAGTTTCACAGTTAGGCTTTGCAGAGAACCGATATAAAATTATCAATTCAGCTAGCGAAATACCCTGAGGGAGCATTTTTCTCTAAGACATGTGAAAAGGGAGAAGCGCGCACGTATCTTCCTTTGTCTCGCGATTTCTAT
Organism: Tupiocoris notatus; assembly: GCA_037159825.1. Classification (NCBI taxonomy): domain Eukaryota; kingdom Metazoa; phylum Arthropoda; class Insecta; order Hemiptera; family Miridae; genus Tupiocoris; species Tupiocoris notatus. Next base: position 106,501 of record JASJUZ010000152.1, on the reverse strand, counting down.
GGTTCTTTTCTCGGTGGCTTCTTATATCTCCTAACACCTCCAGCTGCCACCTATTTGCCGCCGTATTCTTTTTTTTTTGTGTTTCATTTCGAAGAGGACATCGGTGAGGTTGGGCCCTGGTGTCGAGCGGAACAATACCGTTGAAATCTTATCAGCCCTCCGGATTGCATTCAGTGTAAATGGGCTTGCGGCGGCGATCGACAAGTAAGAACAATACGAGCAGAAAGCAATATTGCTCAGGTTGCAAACAGACACACGTGCGCAATTTCAGGGTCGCACTTTGGTTGAATAGTTTCTGAAAGAAAATTGCGTTGGCGATTTACTATCCGGCGATTGAAAACGGAGTTTTTTTTTATCATTTGAACAGAGGAAACTCTCGTTGTTGGGAGAGGGGTGGGATTTATAAGAATTTATATATTTTGCTGTCTCGAACTCTCATTTAATACTGAAAATTATTATCTTATTACAAATATTGAAAAATTTGGAATTTCATAAAATACGTGCTCATATATCAAAGTTCAATTATTCGCCTATGATACTGCTAAGACAGGTTTGATGAGCATTCTACCAACTATAGAACGAATTTTCTAGCTATAAAAGTTCACGAGCTATGCCAAGCCGAATTTCTCTAGTTCTAGAATATGACACAAAAAATGTGATAATTCGAGAACCATTGAAGCTATAGACTCGGTTATGGTCCCATTCGATTCGATGTAGAAAATCTGTATAAATATATATAAAAAATACATTTCCACGAACCTCAAAACCCGTAAAAACATACTCGAAACTGAGTTCGAAATTTGATAAAAAATAGAGCCATTGTCAGACCGATTATCATGTAGAGTGGCAGAACCGAAATTTGTCTACCCTTTTGCAATATAAGCTTTAGGTTTTATTGCCTTTTTCAACCATGGACATATAAAAAAGCTTAATTGTGGAATAGTGAGAAAGTCGAGTGTGAAATTCGTTACGCTTGATTTTACAATTAGTTATTACTCATCTGATATTAATCAGGTTTTCATATTTGTGTTGCAGATGGATGGGGTGAGGTGACCGAACACTGGAGGGGTTGCGATGGCGAGGCGTTTGGACTACACTGATACTCAGTACGGTGAGCTGTCCAACCAGAGTTCAGTGTTTTCCATCGTTCCTACATCTTCAAACCTGAGGTAAGATATTTTCACGCGGAATAAAAATCCTCAAAGCTTACGTCACCTTAGAGAAAACTTCTCAAGTGTCTCCGAATGAAACTTCATTAGCTTCAATCCCTTCAGTAATTGGGTTTTCAGGTTTTCAACCTTTTACCAACTTTGTTATTCGCTTACGTCAAACGACTGACGTAATAATGTTCAAAAGTCTTTTACACCTAAGAATGAAAACCATCATCGCTTGAAGGCGAGGACCGTTTTGATTTTGTAGACAGAATCATACCCGAAACTTTCGAGTTATATGATAAACATAAACTGATACTTATCCTATGGCTAAAAAATTAAAGAGAACACTTGACCCAAGATTGACTGTCGGATATGTTTTAATAGGATGCTGAATTTTTACAGAAATATATATATATTTTTTTTAAATTTTTTTAAGGTTTTTTAAAATTTATTTTTACAAAATAAAAATACAGCAGGACTATGAAAAATAACAATAATTATTATTCGGTATTCGGTAAAAAAAGAAAAAAATTTAGCTGCCTTCATTTTTTCCTTTGACGCCGATGGGAAGACTTGACGAAAAGCAATTCGCGATAACGATCCGCCTCGTGAATTGAATTTGATTCCCGTGGGGAATCATTTTTAGCGCTAAAATATCCGTAAGTCGAGCAGAGCTAAACCGAGCTGGATACTTGAGATGGCTATTTTGGAGGGAATATTCATAAAATATATTCGCTTCTAAAGTTGGAAAGATGAGAGTCAAGTTTTACAGCATTGAATATGAATAAGGCTCGTGCTGCGGTTTTGACGAGTCTGCAGTGGAACGGTTCGCATTTTAAAAGTCAGCCTCCTCAAGTAGAAATATAAATTATCTGTCTTCACCGGGTTTTGCCAATTTCTTTTCTTGCGTTGTCATTTATTTATTTCACTCATGTATAATGTAATTCAACTTTTTTTTTTTTTTTTTTTTTTTTTTTTATCGAGCCTCGTATTGAAAACAGACGTATTGACGCACAGTATTGGTTGAGTGGCAGTGGAAACGTTCGTGATAGGGCACTAGAGTGCGGCGTTCAAGCTTCTCGTGAAACACATAATCCCCGCAGAAATACGCTGAGATTGAAGTTGGCTTTTAACTCAAACGACTTCGCCTCTACTACAATGGCGCATCACAAGTTAGAGAGCTAAAATAACTCCACTTGCCTGAACGCTCATACGATGGCATTCCAAGAATTCATGGCCAACTCTAAGAATAAAGTTCGTAGAAGTGTATTTACGGCAATGAACTGTTTGGAAGACGAGTTCCAATAAAATAAAGAAGGAAGTGGAAGAAATTGGGAAATGTGGCCAAACTACGAAGTACGGAAATTGGCATTTTTATAAATTAAATAATTAAGAAATGAACAAAAGAAAAATATAGACGAGAGAAATAAAAAAGAGGAAAAAATATAATGGTTTGTAATAGATCAAGTTAATAGTTGATTGTAGGAATAATCTACTACGAACATTCCAATATTTTTATTTTTGTAAAATGATGAAATATGCATTATTTTTTGTGATTTATGAAATTTCATTAGTTTAATGCAATCATTTTGAACTAGGATATATAGTGCTACAAAAAAATTTTCATATTCATATCAAAATGATTCATAGTCAACGAACATGTATATTTTGGAAAATAGTCGATAAATCGTTTCCCAGTTCATTGCAGTGTCTTTGAAAAGCTCCGCCCGCATGAGGTTGCAATTTGTTCCTATTGTGGTGTATTTTCCTTTGAACCGCCAACCCGGCTATCGGCGGAGACGTGACTGGAAAACCAAAACTCCGTTCTACCGGTCGTAATTTTCTTCGTAACACAATGGACGGTCAATATTGCAATTGAGGATAAGTAGCGAAATGAGCGCTTCAATGTTGTTCAAGCTGTACAATGAGTTCTCCCGGTTCGACCCTTGTTCTCTTCATAGAGTGCAAACAACCGAGCAGCGGCCACTGGGTAAATAAATAGCTCCACCAACTTCATCTGGTGATTGCTGATGTTTCTAGTGGAACTACGCTTTCAGAATAGCACTGTTGGAAAACTACGACCATTCGCTCGACGTTTCTTTTCAATTGGCTTCATAGTTTTGTGAAGAGGAATTATGAATGAATTATGACTGTTATGTAATAGTTCTTCAGAGTTTAAGATGGGAATAAAAACCTTTCGAGTCAACTCAAGTAATTTTCTCCCTTTCAATGCAGCACAAATGCATACAGAAAAACGGTTAATTTGTATTACAATTCTGAACTTCAATAATTTCTCTCTCAGCACCCAGGAGTGTCAAACAATTATTTTCTTGAAACGATGAACGCACGCGACTATCATGTATCACGATCCTTCTCTCAGCTCATATAATATTTTGCGAGTAACAATAAATTTTATTCGAACCTGTCAATGAGTCTCGACTTTTCTAGTTTAATCTCTAAACGATATCGAACCTTCGAATGACTTGGAATACGATCTCAAGTTAAATGTGAAGTGTACGAGGTATCATTAGGGAGCGTTCGAGATATCTATGAACTCGTTCGACCGACTTGCAGTATTGAGGATTCAAGATATTTTTTGAAACTCAAAATCACATCGAGCGTTCCGAAAACGAAATCAACACTATAATTCACCTCGATAACGCCGAATTTCCACTTCTTCGTTCTAATTAACGAAATTTCAAATTCAGAATTATACTGGAGCCTTCTAACTGTACATGTTCGCTTACTAAAGGCTTCCATAGGCTCCTTTGAACTATAGTTGGTAATTGGCTGGCGTACACGTTGCTCTGCGGCCGCCGACAAGGGCACGCCGAGTTAAAGTGATGCGTCAAGAGAAACGTGACATTGTTTCATTAGAAGTTGTCCTTCGCTACAAGAGCAGGTGCCTAACTTCAAGCCCTATGTCCTCCTCGTTGCCAATGGGTTTCCAATATAACGCGTTACATCGACAACTTCATTATTCTCTCATTTGCGTATCGCTACCGTATGGCCTCCGAACCGCGACAACTCATGCGACCGATGGAATTCGATGCCGCGCTAATATCGTTTTTCCGCCTCATTGGTTTGTTTGCAGGGCGTTTAACATGGGCGCGTCTTATTCACATGTGACCTATTTTGACATCAAATATCAACGAAGCGTACACCGCTTGAAAAAATAAATAAAATAAATTAATAAATAACAAAAATAACATATTTATCTTAAATGTTGTCAAAAGTGACCCGTATTATTTTTGAGTTGAGTGGAGTGGTTTTCGAGAAAACGGATGGAATCCTTCCCAATTAATTGACAGGTCAATTTTTCCATTTATATCACCGCGAATCCTTTTTATCGCAATATTCGTATTTTGCGGTTCACGGGTTTTCAACGCTCGCTTCGAGACACAGTACAATAATAATTTGTTAGGGTTTGGCGATCTATTCAACTATTTTCACATTCAGGACAATCTCTTTTGTAGTAATCCGAACGCCCCAAATCGCATTAAAACGAGACGAATAATTGACAAAACACTTGAAAAGGGTGAGAACTGGAGCGAAGGGAATCATTTAGCGAATTGCCGGAGAATGCTCTGTCGATCTGGTGTCTCGAGCTAAATTAAGTGGACATTCAACGGCTTTCTGGCCCAACTCATTTCAATATGATTCCATTAAAAAACCCCTTGCTTCGAAATTGAATAAAGGGCTCATCTTGCGCAACGGCACGGCAGAAAGGTATCCACCGGAGTGAACGCGGGCGTGAAGTGGAAAGGTTGGGGAGTATTGAAAAAAGTTACCCTCCTCGGTGCCATTTTCACGGTGGAAATTCGAGAACGACACTCGCCCGTCGGCCGTAAATGTTTTACACACAATAACCGGTCGAAAGATGATGGACGAGGCTGCAAGACCTAACTCGGAGCAGTTCTATCACTGTCAGACAATAGTTTCGCAACGCGATGGCAAAACGCAAAGGCAGTGTCGGGATAATGGATTTTTGCATGTATCCAAACAAAACGGACGCTATCAATTCGCAGTGGAAGGTTGCCAGGTGTCGGATTGATTCTGCATTGACTGCGGCGCGAGTGGTGAAAAAATCGTCCGATATTTCTTCTAGCCCTTTCGTCGAGGGGAGAGCTCTATGAACACAGCCGTTGTGCAGACCATAGAGCGCTCGAATAAAAGTTTAATCATAGCCTTAAAGAAGGGCTCTAGTATTAGCTGAATTCATTATTCGACGATTGTTAGGTCAATCAGAGAATATTTGATGACTCTGAGATAATTTCTGTGAAAATTGGCTAATTTTTTCGCCAGTATTTAAGTAGACTTAAAAATACAAAACGCGCAAGGAAAATTCGAATAGTGCGGAAGTGCTAGTCGCTCAAATGATTAAAATCAGACGTCACCTTGAAAAATATTTCAAAACTGTGGGCGTTCAAATTGATTTTTGTGGCCTGTGAAAATTGAAATGTATAGAAATTTCGATTTATTCAGAAACTAGGACATTGATACAGAGGTGCTATTAGCTTTATCAATAGCTGTTAACGCACGTTCTTTCCCCTTTGAAAATAGCGACAAGGGATCGTTTCCTTTCAAGAATCATTCTTGTTCGCGGAAGTTAGCCCATGCCAAGGAAATCGGCGAATGATTCGTGAAAGGATTAATTCCAGGATTACTTCGGAAGGCTTTTAGAGAGTATGGTTAATGACATAATATAATATGTAAGGATTGAGGATGAGGTATGTTAGGAAATAGTTTTTTTTTTTTTTCATAAATACTTCACTACAATTATTCAGACGTCACTAAAGACACGTACACTTGAATGAAAATTTCTCAGATTCTCCTTCGATCGTCCTGAAATTTTGAGCATCAATACGAGCCGCAGCAAATGGTAGTCTGATTGTTTTTCACAATACAACGACGGTGTAGCAATTTACGCTGAAAATATTACTATTTGGGTCGTTCCAAAAAATCGAGCATTGAATTCCGACCCGAAAAGGCAACATAAGAAAATCCTTTTTTTCCTTCTCGTCGCATTTCTTGATGTCCGGGGGTTGTGAGGTGGAGAAAAACCAGGCGACTCATTCTCCAATTCTTTATTAGCTGGCCGAGTCGCCTGGTTTTTCTCCACCTCACAACCCCCGGACATAAGAAAATCCGTTTCAAGCACCAGAGAATCGAATAGTAGAAAGAAATTTCCGTCTTTACGTAGTAAATGGATTATTGTGATCGTCCGAAAATCGAATTCAGATAGGAGGCTAATTTGAAAGAAATTTTCAAACACTTTCTGATCGAGCCTGTGGGTTCGCCTGTCAGATTTCATCCCGTGGCTGATTCCCTTCGGTAAGGTGAGCCACGATTTCTCAAAAGCAACTAAAACTTTTCATCACACTTTTTCTCACCGTTTTTCCCTTTGCGGTTTTCACTAACGATCCCTCGAGCCGTGATTTTCCAAGAGAAAGAGCGTAAGGGTATGGCCAGCTATTAGACTCAATGCTACCGTTCTCGAACGAATCCCTTTGCATGTTAAAATGCTACAACCGGGAAGCCATAAATATTTACTACGATTTCACGTGACAATTCCTTGTTAAGTGTTACAATGCGAGCGAAAAATTCCGTTGGACGAGAGTGAAAAATGCCACTGGCTACTATCAAATAAATTGAGAGCGAGAAACGTTAAACATTTACCTCTATATTTCGATTTGGGGGGGAAATGAATTTTCCATCGGATTTTCCGCTCATTGCGCGGATATCGGCGACAATCGCAATAATACGAGAACTGCCGTGAGCAATGAAGCTCTCCCGGCCGAGCGTTTCGAATCTATTGGTATCTGTTGTGAAATTGAAAAAGCATTTTTATTAAAATGATTATTGAAATGGCCAAATAACGGAATTTTCCGCTTTATTAAAACGCTTGCTCTTTTCTGCGATGCTGAACAAACTGGGCTGATGAAATTTTGATAAACAAGGAAATGATTTCTGGAAAATTGGAAATTCGATACCTTCTGTTGGCGCTGAATACGTGTAATAAAAGAGAGCACCGTCGAGTAGATTGGCTGAAATTTTAGGATTCCAGGCATCAGGCAAATTGATGAAAATTAAATTCTACCTAGCCTGCATTTTTCGGTTTCTTTTTTGATACCTAAAAAATTAATGAAATAAAAAATAATTTCGATTAATAATTTTAAACTATCTCATACAATATTTGTCGTTACTGTGCCTAAATAAGGATATTATGTAAAATTTTTTTTAAATTTTCTAATTATTTCAGGTACACGTGGGTCAGCGATAGCAGCGGGGGCCCTGAGTACGATGCGGACCAGCCGTCAACTGTTGAAAACTTCAGTTTCCCGACCCTTGCCATCAATGGCTCGTGGCCGTGGGCCAACGACACGGGTGACGGTACGACGGCCATTTCTCCCGTACTGCCGCCTTTCGAACTCTGGCAGACCATTGTTATCGCCATCTGTCTCGGCCTCTGCATCATTCTCACAGTCGGCGGCAACATTCTTGTCCTCCTCGCATTTATCGTCGACCGTACGATTCGGCAGCCGAGCAATTATTTCATCGCATCGTTGGCCGCCACCGACATGCTTATAGGCGAGAAATTCGATAGTTCCCATATTTTTAAACAATACAATCATGAATAAAAAATATAATAAAAATACCCGATTAAAAAATAGAATAACTTAAATAAATAATAAATAAGTACTTGAATGACAATATTTTCTTTTAAATTGACATAAAACTGAAAATATTACTATACTTGATTAGGAAATAAAATAAAAAATGTGTGAACAAAAAATAAGAAAAAAAGGAAAATACTCGTACTTAAACAATATTATCTACTATAGGTTAACATAATAAATAATAAAATAAATAGATTAAAATTCTCGAATAAAGAATGTTCACCATCTTAAAGTTGGAATAAAAATATAACAGAAAATATTGTTTCAGCACAGTAAATATCAAACTCAATGAATATCCATTCCATAGCTTAGAACAATAAACATGCCCTCGATAATGAACTTGTTTAGTCAGAAAAAGTATTGATCTAATAGCATATTAATTCTTATTCGAAAATGACAAAAAACCGGCCAAATTCGCTCTCACAAAAACCAGTAACTCTTATCTTCGAAAAAAAGCCCAGCGTGGTAATACCGACACCGAGTTCAAGCATTCCTCCAAATGGGATATCCGTACGGTCAAATGATCTCAAAAAGACGTTAGGTATACTAAAGAGGTTGTAATTTTCATCGCCAACCGGTGATCGAAATATAGCCACAGCTGCAGAAATATTGCGATAGGTCTTAAGTAAATTAGGATAACTTTATGGGCTCTTCGAAAGCGGGATGTTCGAGCCAATAATCATCAAGTTATATTCGGCAATGATCCAACATTCGCAAAACACGTACACCGTTTTTATTTTCTGGGGACCCCGTAATATTCCCTCGCTATAATATACTGTTTTCAATATAACTAGCAGTTTCATCTGGAATTGAACGTTTTATTTCGCTTCTATTTTACATTTAATTGTCTATTCCGCCTATTGGGTATTTCGGGTTTTCTTACGTTCCAATAAAAGAGCTTTGAATCGCAGGAGTTGATTCAATCCTTGCCTCGCTTCTTAGTTTGGATCGATGTCATTCATTTTTCAAACCAATTACTGCCAGTCTTGCTGCCAATAGAACCAGATGTATTGGCAGATACCTATTGAAAACTTAATATTTAATCTCGAAGCCAACAAAGGTTAATTGGATTCCGAACGGCTATTGGCGTAATTGAGTATTTGAGAACTACGCTCATTAATTAGTTTCAATCGATAAATTACTATTTTGCCCAATTGTTTCCAAATTTTGACAAATTGTTTTTCTCTCTATAGAAAAAAATAATAAAACAATAAAAATAACTTCACGTGAAAAAAAATTATTAATTACGAATTAAATACGAAATTGTAATAATTTAGCCATTATCCCAACGAATGTTCAATATATTTTAACAAAAGATTGACTACACATTATTGTAGCAGAAAACTCGCATTAATAATGTTTAATATTATATAGTTGTAGTATTATTATTGTTCCATATATATTATGATAGTTCTATTGGTTTCAGGTACCGTCTCGATGCCATTCTACACGGTGTACGTGCTGATGGGCTACTGGGACTTGGGACCGATATTGTGCGACCTTTGGCTTTCCGTCGATTATACGGTCTGTCTCGTTTCGCAGTACACTGTGCTACTGATCACAATCGATCGCTTCTGTTCGGTTAAAATAGCAACAAAATACCGGGGATGGAGGACGAAAAGTCGAGTGATATGGATGGTCACGATAACGTGGATCATTCCAGCACTTCTGTTCTTCATCAGCATTTTCGGGTGGGAGCATTTTGTCGGTTACCGAGATCTGCTACCCGGTCAGTGCGCAGTGCAGTTTTTGAAAGATCCTGTGTTCAACACGGCATTAATCATAGGTTATTATTGGACAACGCTTGTGGTTTTGTTCGTTCTGTACGGTGGGATATTCAAAGTTGCCTACGACATGCAGAAGAAGAGTGAAGCGAAGCAGCGAAAAATGCAAAGCATGGTGGCTTTGAGTGCGGGTGTTATGTCCGGCATGGCAGGCCGAGCAGCTGGGGTTGGACTCTCAAAAACGCAAAGTACTCTTCTCAGTCAGGACAAGCCTCCGGTGCCTGTGGCTAATCTGACTGTAGCGGCATCCACGCACAGTGGAGCCGAGTCCACGTCCAGTCAAAGGAACTCCTCAAAGACAACGTCTGACGGAGCGTCCTCTGTTGAGAAAAAGAAGCCAGCGGAAGGCGGGGATACGACAGCCGCAGCGGGGGGTGGAGGAGGAGGGGATAAATCGGAGAGATCATCAAGCCCAGCGTTCGATTCTGATGATGACAGTGTGACTGGTGTTGCACCTGAAAAGCCAAAGCCACAGAAGAAGAAACCGCAATCGCTTGCAGGAATGGTGGCACAAGCTGGTGCTCTGAATGTGTTCGCACCTCCGAAGATCAATGGATGTCTTCCGGTGATGTCACCACCCAGGATCGCTACTCCCACTGCCGACAATCTCCCTCAGATTCTTGAGAGCGCACCGCCGTCAACAACTCCGACAATGTCGGCCCACGAATGTACTCCCATGTTCGGTAAGAAAGAATTGTCGAAAAGTGACAGGTCCATTTCTGAAATGTCTTCACCGCCGATCAGTAGCATTCAGAGTCCTCCTTCGATCATCCCGCCTCCGACGATGTTCCAATGCAGCACACCTGCATCTCAGTGCTCACCGCTTAGCACTTCTAGCTCTGGTCGTCCTAGAAGTCTAATTGTCACGAGAAACACGTACGATATCCTTCTCGGTATGGACAATTCGGATCTCAAATTCATGGATGAGAGCTCTGTGATAGTTCCTTCGCCCAATTTCGAGAGCCCTCCATCGACGATGAGCTTTCCGAACACATCTTCCACAGCTCCGCCATCTCCAGTCCACACGGTAAGCAACACATCGCTGCTCCAGGCTGCCATAATGAGAGCTGCTGCCGAAAAGGTCGCCAAAGTTCAAACCGAAGTTTCACTCAATGAGGATAAGCCGGTTACAACTGTTGTCGACCCGGAACCTGCCTGTATTATCGAGCCTCTGGAAAAAATGGTCGGCACTCCAGCAACTCTCTACTCAACAGCGTCTAATTCGGTACAAACTGTACAGAACATACTCCCAGCTCCAACGCAACATTTGGACCCGCGGACGGAATCGATGCGCAGCACTCGAAGCAACAGGAGCAACCGCTCTTGCAGAAGCACCATCAGCTGCATGGGATCCACAAGGACCGAAGGTGGCTCCAGGCGTGGCGACTTTGTCAAAAACATCGGCCAAAGGTTGAAAGGGAAAGGTCGAAGCGGATCCAGGAAATCTAAGTCGGAGAATAGAGCACGCAAGGCTTTCCGTACCATATCTTTCATCCTGGGCGCATTCGTCGCCTGCTGGACTCCTTACCACGTCCTCGCATTAGTGGAAGGCTTCTGCTCGAACCCGCCATGCACCAACGAACACTTGTTCATGTTCTCGTACTTCCTATGCTACGCGAATTCGCCGATGAATCCGTTCTGCTACGCGTTGGCGAATCATCAATTCAAAAAGACATTCACGCGACTGCTAAAAGGGGATTTCCACATGAACTGAAAGGCCTAACCTCTTTGTAAGTGAGAAATTTAATGATAACGCGCTTATATCATGGGCGTCAAGCCATCACATCATGTTGCTTCCTTTATCGAACAGGGTAGTTGACACATTTTTCAAAAACAAACCTCTCTTGTCGGAAAGGCAAGAATATCATCAATTCGTGACAATATCTGTTGTAAGTCGCGAAACGAATTCGTGACGAAATTTAGTATGCGAGTCACAAAACGATTGAATATCCTAATAAGCAAGATAGAATGAAAAGGCACACATCGGTTGTCAATTTGTAGATAGACTTCTAAACCTGATACAATATTTTCGTGTACGGATTTAATATAAGATGCGATTGTCCGAACGTGGTGATCAGGCCAGTGATTATATGAGCCCTAATCACTGGGACTGAACGCTCGGCTGGATAATGCATTGTAGGAATTTAGTGACATTCAAACGTAGGAGCTCTGAACTTTCAATTCTGTCGTGTGAAAGTGCTTTTCTAGAAACTGTACAGTTTCAAAACGCTCGGTTAATTCAATTTGAAAAAGTTATTACCTTGTTTGGCCATTGTGTAGCGAAGGTATTATTGAGTTCATGCGTATTTCATATTGAAACACAAGGTGAAAACTATCGATTTATCTTTGTACGGTGAAATTTAAATTATGAACCGGAGGGGGAAAATAGAAGATTTTTCCACTGCAGCTCTAGCTATAATGCAATTTATAAAAAAAAATTATTTAATACATTTTGATAACTAAACATGCTTGAAGAGGTACCTATCCTTTAGTTGAGAAAGAATCACGTCTTAATTATATTAACGAATGACTGAGCTCACGATCCTGCTGATCATCATGAGTAATAAATCATTCTGTAATATATTTTGCTATGTATATAAAAATAATTTTCTTATGAGAAAAATCTATGAAGAAGGGATTTATATTTAGATGTAATACTGTTCTTAGTGTAATAATGAAACACGTTGAGGAAAATCAATTGTTTAAAATGAATCGATGTTTCAAATTATGATGACAATACGTAGTACATAATTTGTGAGATAAAATTATTGCAAAAAAAAAATGCTAACTGCCTTTTATCTGAAAGTTATTTTCGTTTATGTTATTTTCTAGGGCGGAGAGTATCCATTGTACGAGTATTATAGCACAACGCTTTAGTTGTTTATCGTGGCAGTGTTTGTACACCCATCCCTTTTAAACACTTGAATAAAAATATAGTTCTTATACATAGTAAAATCACTGCATTGTTCGGAAAAACGGGAGACTGCTGCTTGGCACAATTTACCAAAAAGAGGTAGCGGAGTGTAGTAGTTCGAGTCAAAAGACGAATGTACAGCGGGGTCGAAAATTTCGCTTAAAAAAATTGGTTTCGATTCGCTCTGCATGATTCCGCCAACCTCGTTTAGCAGAAGTTGTTTTCTACATACTATCAATAGCATGGAACACAATAGGACGAATGCTATAATTAGGATTGGATTTATTTCTACATGATGTTCATCGGCTTAGAATTAGACGAATAAAACCGTGAATTGATCATGTTTTTTTATTCTTATCCTTGTCTGACGACGCAAGTCAGTAAGGGGTTAAATAGCATTATTGCCTCGCCTTATGGTAAGGGACAAATAGAAATAAAGGAAGGCTAGCCATGGATATGACACTCATGGTAAAGAATGGGGCTTGTAAGTGTGAGAAGCGATTTTTATTAGAATTATTTTATTATCATGGCGAACCACTCAAATTCTAAACAATTATCTTCAAAAGCCCTTCAAAAAATAAATAAATTAAAAAATAACAACGAAAATAATGACAATAATAATAAAATTAAAAATAAGAAAAATATAGCCTCTATTAGTAGCTATAGTAGCTATATAGTGTTTGTCACGAAGCAAAACTACTGAAAAGTTCAGTATTGTTGATTTTTCTGATGCTCGTTTTTTTTCGAAAAATTTTCTCAGGCTTATTACCTAATCATCACCTTTATCATTAAGAAAAAAAATGATTCTTGAATGACAACTTTCTATAACAATGCCTATCTTTGAATTTTATATCAGGTACCTTTAGTACAGACTAGTAGGGAGAAATGAGCCAATTTTGACTCCTCACGTTTATTTGCCGTAGTAATAATGACGGAATAGTAATTCTAATAGCTCGAATCAGTAGCCGAAACGTCGTCTCTCATTGACTCAGTATCAGCTTCATTCCCGTTACCGCCGGTATCCCTCGCAAATGATTCATATTCATTCGTGAGGTCAGTCATATTTTGCTGACAGTCTCTGAATTCGTTTAGCTCCATTCCTTCGCCGGTGTACCAATGAAGGAAAGCTTTCCTTTCAATCATAGCGGAAAACTGTTTCAAAATCCGTTGCAGAACTTCATTGATCGCTGAGGTGTTGCCTGGAAAATTATGGTCATTCCAGTACACAATATAGTCATTAAAACGCCGTAAAAACATAATCAGCTAGGTTTTTATTTAAAATAGCAATTCAGAAATAGCCAATTTTTTTGTTTTAAGCGTTTTTGTTTTTTATTCCATTTTACAGAACTTTTCTTGCTGGCCTTTGCAGCTTGAGAATTGACCTGTTTTAGCTGAATAAACCAATCTTAATTTTTTGTACGTTGAATAAATGAAAAATTTCAAGCGGGATTCAGGAAAAATGCACAATACGAAAAAAAACTTCTTCTACTGGGCGGAAAATCAATTCGGGCTACGAAGATGAACGAAGTTTTACATTCGGCTCGTTATTTTCAACTTTCAATGCCCACTTAAATGAGGATAACTCGTTCGCAAGTGATGGGATTAGAAACGGAGCTGAACGGCAATCGTCTTTTACAAAGAGAAAATGAGAAAGCCAGAGAGGACAATGCCTTTGAAACCCTTGAAACGCCGGATCGTAATTATCATTGGATTAAACCACTCGTCCGGTTTTTTTTTCCAAACGAGCGGCAAAGGATTTGCCTTTGTTAAGTGGGGCACTTTTGTTTTCATCCGGCCTCTATTACGTGAAAAACGCTTTTGAACTCATCATTATCGGCATTTTCGTCCCTCCGTAATTCGTAGGCATACAACTGACTGGGAATTTACTCGAACAACGAGCATTTAACGATGTAAAAATAGAACCTGCTGCAAAAAGTTGACAAATTATTATTATTTCTTTAAATTAATTTTTTTTTTAGGTGGTACAGTATGAATTAAGTTTTTCTCATCCCATCGAAATTAAAAGGAATGCCAATAATCATTCGATTACCAATGAACGTCGCCGACATTTTCAGCCCTCGAGGTGGAATATCGCAAATTGCCGATTTAATGTTGTTCGGGATCCAATCAACGAAGTACGAGGAGTTTTTCTGTTTGACGTTGACCATTTGTTCGTCGACCTGCTTCGTTGACATTCGTCCCCTAGACAGTAATTTATCGTTGAAAATGAGACCGGCTGAAAACTTGATAACTAAAACTTCATAAGCATAGTGATAATATAAATAAAATGATAACTCTAAATTATGTTAAGGGTGAAATACGAGTGAGATAAATGCTATAGATTGTCTCAAAAAGAAGATATCTGGTAAGTTTCCAAACTGTTTTTATGCGCAGTCATTGAGAAAAAATCAGAATTAGCCAGACTGTGTTTTTCTGCGGAGGCCCCAAAATATAGATTTATATTCAGAAAATAAATGGTAGTTTTTGTGCTTCTTTTTCGCTATATTTTTCTTTTTCATTTTTAATTCAATGATCAGCCACCAATTTATCAACTGTGAGAATAACGGAACATACCTGAAAATAGCAGCGGCCGTTAGGAATTTTCCCCTTCGCGGATCGCATGCGCACATCAGCGTACTCGCGTCGAACATTTGCTGCACTAACGACGGCACCGTTAAATTACGGTAGGCCTGAGATCCCCTGGATGTCAGCGGTACGAATCCGGGCACGAAGAAATGCAGCCGAGGAAATGGAACCATGTTTGTCAGAAGTTTACGCAAGTCGGCATTCAACTGGCCGGGAAACCTATATGAAAATATAACGTCGACAGGGTCGCCATATTCTCGCTTGACTCGTTTCAATATCTGATATTCAAATCATGGAAATGAAATTGCGAGGGTTATACCCCGAAACCAATATCCAGCCAGTCCACTGGTATATAAAAAATCACGTTAGGTGCAGAAAAAAATTAATAATAAAATCTTTCAAAAAACTCCCAGCACTGTAAGCGCTGAATAGATTCATTTTGTATCAATGGTTCAAATAAATCTTAATTCATGACACTATTTACTCTCAGGTGGTGTTTTGAAAAAACCTACCCAACGACACTGATATTGGTTTTTAAAATCGCCAAAATCATATTTTCTTTGCTTTGGACCGCGCTACTCGAAATTTATTTAGAAAAATTTAGGCTCATACGGTCACGAAATTATAACTTTCCAAAAATTAATTAATTCATAGATTTTAATTTTATCCATTGCAAGCTGAAGTGGGAATATTTTTAACTCAAAAATTGATGCACAACCCTTAGCACAATGTCACCTCCAATTGGAGTTGCTAAAGTTAATTGTAAGGTTCTTATACGGATTGGGCTGTGATTTTGTGTTTTTAAAGTTGTGATTTGTGTAGATATAGTGTTAGAGTTGTCTAGAAAGCAAGTTCTCCCTCATTGAACCAAAAAATAAAAATCTATACAAATTTACCTATTAAACATGTTTTCAACAACGTTGGCAAATGTGAATTTTTTCGATCTTGAAATCTACCTGATTAAATCTGCCTTTAAAATTGATCTAGCGGTCTGGCTGGACTGCGTTATGCGGAAACCTATCAATCGCCGATTATCGAGATTTTCGTCACTTGATAGGTTGACAAACGCCGTTAAAACTCTTCGGAAGTCACCACAATTCCACCAACTTTCAACCTCATCAGCGTTTACAGCGTAATAATATACCTGAAGCAAGTGGTAACTCCGGCAATAACGCAAGAGACAATATGGTTCAAATCGCCGGTCGTCGGGTACTGTAGTTTCAACGTTTTTGTCGTAATATGATATAAAGCTTCATTGTCAATGCAGTATACTTCGTCTGCGCTTTCCAGTAAATGATTGAATCCCAAAACGTTGTTGTAAGGCTCTACTACGACGTCGGATACCTTGAAATTTCGGTTGATTTCTCAGAAGGTATATATTATGATGATGAAGGCTACCATTTTTGTCGTGGTACATTTTCAAATGTTGATACGAAAAGTAGTGCCGAATAATTTTTCCTTTCCCTTTGAAACTATTCATTTCAGACTTTTAATTCGAGAAATATGAAGAGTTGTTAGAGTAATTCGATCGTTATTCCATTTAATTTTATGCGATCTTTAGTGTATTGAAGCTAGTTATAATATAATCCATGATGAAAATTCTCTGCAAATTTTGCAATTTCTGGAAAATTGTTCAATGAAGTAATTATTACTCGAGTTTTAAAGGTGATTTTTAAAATCATCTCAACCAATGTTTTGTCGATCGGTACAAAATAACTACAAGACGAGAATGAACCACGGGTATTTAAATGTTTAAATTGAACCTTAAATTTCTTAGAGATTATGGACTCGACATTTTGATACCCTCAAATATATGTTGATTCTGTTGATAAAAACGATAGGCCTCATCTTGCTTTCGAATCACCTTGGAAAACAAAATAACTCCTTCTCAGGCCTTAACCTTACCACGGTCAAGTTAATATAAAAAATATACTTAGTTTCGCAGATATTTTGCGGGTTCATTCAACCACTCATTTGCACCTAACGAAAAATTAAGCTCCCTACTTTTTCATTGACGTAAAGGAAAACATATTTGAATGAGGTGATAATTAATAAAATATAATTTGAAGAGGATCAAATCATCCCTTAGAGTGATTTGGGACTCTTCCAAAATTACGTCAGCTCTTCATGCAAAGTTTACAATCGGCAATTTGCGAGAGGCTATATTTAGAAAAACGAGAGACCATAATTTAGAAAAGAAATTGACTAAAACGCAACATTGCAACACTCTTTATTTCACTCTTACTCTTCGGAAGAAGAAAAGAAAACCGTTTGCAAAATGCCAAGTGTGGACTTGCAGAGTGAAGAGTGAAAGTCTTCAGGAAAGGAACAATGTTTTTCGTTCCTAAGCTCCTCAACCTAATTAGTTTTGATATTGCAATATTTCCTTCCATAAGAACGTATAACTGGTATAATTTTTTTTCTTTACTTTTGGAGATGATATGACGCTGTAAGTGCATAGAATTCTATCGGGGTATTCTTGTTTAATTTTCTCAATAAGAAACGCTCCAGTGCCGGATCCAGTTCCGCCTCCAAGGCTGTGAATCATTTGGAAGCCCTGCGGGTTTGACGAATTCCCAACATTAAATAACAATTGAATAAAACAATTGTGTTAATTAATAACACAATTAATTAATAACGCAATTAAATCAAATAATATTCGGGGAGCTGTTTTCTACTCAAGTAGTATTTATTGAGACATTTTTATCATATACGCCACTTTGGGCTGAGGAAAACTTTATAATTACGAATTACTTTCAACTTGCCGTTGACGCCATCCTTTAATCGTTAATGGCATTTGATTGTTCTAAAACGTTAGATTTCTGACTACAAAATAATTTCACACGCTGAAATAGGCAATTTTTAATATTCACCTGCAAACAATCGCACGATTCGACCGACCTACGAATCACGTCAAGGGACGACTCTGCCAGTTCGGCTCCTTCTGTGTACATCCCTTTGGCCCAATTATTACCGGCGCCGCCGCCGACGTTCCCGACAATTGTACTTTCCGGCCTGAACATTGTACCGTAGGGGCCGCTGTGTAAAATTTTACCCGAATCCGGGTCCAAATCCACCATTACGACCCGCGGGACGAATCTGTTGACTGAAATCGATGTGCAACCGAAGAGTTTGATTCGATAGTTATACGTAATAATTTCTAGCCACAGCGAACATGATAATTTACCCGATGTAACGTCATAGTAGACGTTGATCCTTTCGAGCTGTAAATCCGTGTTACCCCGAAATTGGCCATTGGGTGCGATCCCGTGTTCGTCTGAGATTACTTCCCAAAACTGTCGATAAAAATTGTCCTAAGTAATATAAATCTGCGTCCTTCTGCAAGTAATTCGTGATTTCAACGTTTTGTTTTTTCATTCTGGTTATAGTGGCGCCTCAAAGGCAGGAAACAGACTTCCTGAATTTTGAGTTTTTTTCTTTCATTCCTTAAAGACGCATTCGATAAAAAAATATTCGGTTTCAGAAATTAAATCCAATATTAGATAAACATGACAATATTTCAGAGACATGAAAATTGCTTTATGTTTTAAACTTCTTTTTTTCAGTTCAAGTTACCATAGATTGGTAGTCAGCTTCAATATAAATACCTTTTGGCCACATTTAGCGCCACAACCTCCAACCTGTATGACAACTATTTCCCTCATTTCTCGATGTTGTGTGTTCTTCCTGTCGTCCGTTGTTGGTCTAAATTTCGTCTAAGTAATTTTGTTTAATTTTTATTTGTTGTTCTACCTCTAATGAATTCCGCTTGGCTTCGGGGCTAGGCAGCCGCGGTTTTTTTCAACCAGAAAACTTCTTTGGAGTTGATCACTCAAGTTTGACGTTTCAATTTCATGGCAGTGATGATAAATTTTAGATTTATTATTATTTTTTATTTTTATTTTTACCTTAGTGGGCATAAATGTGTTACTTCCCTTTCTAGTTTGTCAGATAATTAATCATTGACAAATTAAACTTGATTAATTACTAAACCAGCACTTGATACGAAGCATAGGTTTCTACTCTACTAATTAAAATAATACCCCTCAACCCCCAACTGCTTGCGGATCATTTTTTCTGAGGTGCGGAAAAAGAACATGTCCAGAAAATAAGTTTTAATCGGCGACTATCAAATTATTTACAACTCATTGCATTTTAATTTCATAATTTTGTGTTACACTTACATAGGTACTTTCGAAGACAATATAACTAACATTGATTATTCAAGTGATGCTACAGGTTGGTCAGATTTTCAGTGTGTCGAAAAGCAATTAATCATGTGTTGCAAAAGCATGGTACAATAGAAAGATAATAAACACAGAATAATGTAATTTCTTTATATGGAAACAAATTCAAGTTTGACCATAATTAAGCATAACTGTTTTAAAAATAATAACGCTGAAATTAACAACATTGACTGGGATTTCAAATTAATGCGAAAGCGGGCCAAAGAAATAAATGTTGAGTAATAAGTATTCTCAAAAGAGACACTAAAACATTTTTCAATTGGTCTGTCGTAAAGGCACTTACTTTTTTCATGCTGCTGAAAGGGGGAAAATATACACAATACCTTATATATATATATTTTTAAAAAAAATTATTTTTGACCATCTGTACCATCACAAGCTCAATTGTAAACAACTAGTTTTTCGCCGTTCATCTATTGGAATTTTTATCAACTAGTGGCAGTTTCATGGTATTCTACCTAATTTACACCAGTTGTTCATTAACACTCGTTTCACAAATCGTTTCACGAACTACTACAAACATTACGTTAACTTACGTTCTAGTTTAACGTGCGGCACCAAAGGAAAGATATGTTCGTACAATGTGGTGCTACGTTCGATAAACTGCATTAGAAACGTAACAATAAATTATTTTACCTGAATAGCCAGTAACGTAGTTCTTTTTTAATTTTTTTAAAAATTGAGGCTCACAGTAGACACAAATATCTAACAAGTTAAGCTTAGTGGAAGAATTAATAATTTGACTCAGTGACAATGAACAGTACCGCGTAAATATAGATCTGCAAAAGTAACAATATTCAATAGAGGCAGCCTTTATTTTCGCTTCTTTATGCTGCCATTGTAATAAAAATGCTATTTTTTTACAAATTATTCTGTCGAAGACAAGAAACGTTTTTGGTATTCGTTTCAACATCTGAATCCTCACGTCGTCGCACGTAAGGCACCATATCCATCTTGGGATCTATTAAAAAGTACGATATAATGAGAACATTAATTTGTAATATTAATTCATTGCACGTAGTGTAAATTTTAATATCGAAACCTTACCGAGAATAAGATCGCTCATGAGGATTAGTTCGGATTCGAACAACATCCATTAAATCACATACAGGCGTATGTATTCATTCAGCGTGTCCTAGGAAAGAAAATTGTGTGAATTCCAATCGACAAGCAAATCTAACAAGAAATATTCGAAAATCCTGGCATCTAGGAAAACTTGGGGAGCCATTGGCTATTTAAAAAAAATTACTTTTCAACTCTTCACTCTTCAATCGGAGAAATCTTAAAGGTTAAAAGTAATTTTTATATTATTTTTAATTATTCTGTGCGTTTTTTATTTTTATTTTAAATTATTTTGTACGGAGTTGCAAAGTGAAAACGGAGGAGAATTACGTGTTTAATAAATTATGAAAACCATAATAATATTGGAGCAAATGTAATAAAGAAATAATAAACCACTGAAGAATAAATTTAGTTTTCCCATCTCGGATATGTGATCGAAAAGTGCATAAATGTTCAATTATTAGCGATCATTTCAAGACCTGAACGAAAAATGAGCGGGACTTTCCCAGTCTAAGACAAGCTTTCAACTTCAAGGTGATAGTCAAGGAGCTCTGCGAAAGCTTTCCTACTCTGTTAAGTCGGGAACGTAGATTTGCACAATTACCTCCAAAACTTGAAAAAAAAAACCCGAATTTTAGTTTTCGCTCTACTACAAAAACTATAAAAAGTGGAACGTTTTGAAAAAAAAAAAGCAAGCCCATTCTCCGGACTTTCTATTTCTCAGCTATGCCACTTTTCCAAGTACCAATATAAATCAGTATCTTGCTTAAAATTAAATCAACTTCGGTATCTCTACGGGTGAGTTAATAGAAGCGAATAATTTTAGTACACGTACTTTTAAAGACTTTTGGTTCCGTACAACCCATCAGGACGGGTTGAACGTTGTAATCATAAGAGCACTTCCATTCTTCCTTGTTTTCTGACTATCCGTATTTGTCCCGGTTGCACTTCGGGGAGCCCAAGACATTTGAACGTTATTGTGACCGTTTGCTGTCCAAAATTCGCTTCGAACCTGCGAAACACGATTTTTGTGTAGGCTTGAAATAGCTTCAATGCAAGAGAAAATAGAGAGCAATCTTATCACTAATGAAAACTCACTCAGTATTGATATTAATGTGAGGTGGTTTCCCCACCGCGTTTTGTATAACGAGGAACATTTTCGTCACAATTTCAATGACGTGGCCGGTTTGGAAGACGAAATCGCCCTTTTTCATTCCCAATTCGCTCTGGAACAAACATCCGGGCGCCATTCCCGTTTCACTGCTCGAATCGCAGCTGGGACTTCCCTACAAATATTACAAGACAAACGCTACTGATCTATCAAAGCAACTACGTGAGAGGAATTGGCGAGGGTTTGTGAAATAATTGATTTTATGGCTCAATATTATAAGAGCGTGAGCTATGCAGGTTCTACAGAAGAAGTTTTGGTAAATGAATTGTGCCCGGGCATCAGGGGCAAGCTAGAAGGATTTTATCTGTCTCCAGTTATCAACCCATACTTAAAACATTTTATTTTTCTATTTTACCTAAAAAATACTGTGCTCTCTAAACAAACTCAATTTCTATAGTACACCAAGCAGTGTACTATTTCTGCAATACCGATGCCAACAATAATTCAAAAACAACTTTACACCTTCGGGTTACATTATCGTGACGTCGCAAACTTACGGCTCTCACGTGGAAAACAGCGACGTCGTCGAGAAAAGGTGACAACGATAACCGGTAGATTTCAGTAGCAGGGACTCTGTACTTTATCTGCAATGTTCTTTGGTCCAAAATAAGCATCGCACTAGTCGAAAGGACGAAGAGGATGGGCGCAAACTGAAAGGATTAAAAACGTTCAGCCATATTCCACAGAAAAAAAGAAAGAAAAACAAGAAAAAAAAACAAAAAAAAAAAAAAACAGTGAGACTTTAACACCATTTAGACTCAATTGCTTAAAAAAAATATCCGATACAAAATAGTTTATGAATTTGTAAAAGACGTATTTTTTTAATCTTCCTCACTTTCCCGCTCGATCTTGTGATTTTATTGATGATATCCGCAAAGACGACGTATTGATCGTTGGTTTCGATGCATATTTTTTTCCACTGTACATTTTGACGTAGCCTGACGTAGTCGCCAAGGAAAGGGTGCGAGACGCTGAACAGAATTTAATAAGGTAAATACTAGATTGTCGCTTGTAACGGAAAATAATCAAATAATCACTTTTTCAATGAAACTCTAGATAAAAAATGACAGCCATGATATTGATTAAACGCGAGGCGAAACCTTATAGAAGAATGTCTTGACTGATTGCCGCTGTCATCAGAAAACTTCAAGAAAAGGCAAAAGAACAGTAATCACCTTCGCAGATAGGAGCTTTTTCTTTCTTTGAAAATCAAGCTCGCCGTCACTTTTTCTCGCATCCTGTTGCGGGCAGTCTGATCGAATTTACTCCTGTATTTGTGACACTGGAACAGTCGAGTCGAGAAAAAATCGTAGGTTTTGTAATTATGAGTTTTAAACAATCAAAAGGGTGCAATAAATTGGAAACTATTTTTCGTTGAGGGGAAGCTTGACTAGACAACTGATTCTACATTACTTTCTCTAGCAAAAATCCTAAGAAAAAATATGACGATATAATTTTTTTTTGGAGAATGAGGATTTTACTTTAAACTTCCCCGCGTCAACTATTGAATGGTAGAGAGAAAAATTTGTTATCAGGGGAAAATTAAATAACATTCCAGAAATTGACTTCTACACTTTGGCATGTTTTTTCATGCTATAAATATGGAATAAAAATATTCTATCCATACCCGCCATTTGTGATAAAGTCGTTTCAATAGTAAACTAGTTTCAGCGAATCGGGTTGAGCAATGAGGCCATTCTCTGCACGTTGGAGATTCGTAGGTTAAGGTCAATTCAACGGCGAACAATAGGAGAAATTGTTTTCTCTGGAATAAAAATATCAACGCATTTAATTTTGTGTTATTGAAAGTGTTGCCAAATTAAAGCGCTTGTCGATGAGTCCAAATAGAGCAATAGCACAATCAACAGTGAAGGCCGAGATGACCCATGTCACGAGTAATAGTGTAGCTAATTGTCTAATTAGGCCGGCTATGCCAATTGACAGCTTGAGCAGTATGAATTCCGTGTTTACAGCAGCTTCGAACTGGAACCTATCTATGATTTACTCTGGGAAACCATAGTATTAAATATAAATTAGATATTTGAGTTTGTTCCTTGACGTTACGAAGATATAAGACAGCCTGCAAAACTGAAATAAATTCCACTAACCTATATTAAATAATCTATGAATATTTTTGTACAAGTTCGTTCGGGAAGTTTTGAATAATTTGTTTCGCGGACAATATGTGACCAACGAATAACCATTTTCGAGAATTTTGAGGATTGAAAACTTATAAAGACATTTTACTGCCTCAAGTGCTGTACCTTCCATTTGATGTACTGCCTTTGTATAACTCGTACGGCCCAGTCGACTAATTTCCGTCTCTTCAAAATGCGATATTCCTCTCTAGCCTGTGAAATGTTTCATGGATTTAAAATATAATCACCAAATGGATTGAGATATAATCACCATATATACTTAAATATAATAATTGCAATTAATCTGTGCCTAATAGGCAGATGATGACTAAAATTCAGTACTTGCCACTTTGTATAAACACCAAAGATGCCTTCTTCCGTCGAACGGTATTCCAAAACGACATTCCTGACATGCAACATGCAGCGTTCACATTCAGAAAAAAATCTCCAAATACATCAAATTCATAAAATCAATAAATATCCATCTGATTCGCGGTTTTCAAAATGAAATTAATAATTTCGTATAATAACTTACTCGGGAAGAGGAAAATAAAATACTGAAGCTGAACATGCTATCGTGCGTTAAACTAGCGGCCACGTAATTAGGCGGGTCTTGAAAATAGCGCTTAATTTTGTGTCCGTTACTATAGTAGGATGCTTATTTATCGTATTCTCGTCGAACTAACTAATCAGCTACTAATCTAAAATACTAATAATTCGCAAACAATTAAACTGTAAAAATAAGATGCCTACCCTCCAACTTCTCCAAGCTGAAGCGATAATTATCTGGCTGTGCCTCATTTTCAAAAAATGTTTTCTCGCATTATAGCCTCGCCAAGTTCGCTGCATCATGGTGGCCAAATCTTCCAATCTTTCTCGTCGAAATTCCTCCAGTTCGAAAACCTGTTTAAACATTTTCGAAATATTTGGTCCACGAGTGAATATAAAACTGAGATCAGAACAATAATTACATATTGTAACTTGGTAGGTGCTGAAGTTGAAACTACAATTATTTTCTGTTAAGTGAGAGGAGTTTGATTAAACCAATTAAAAAAAAGATCGCTAATTTTTTCGTTCTATAAAAATTAACGTTTTCTCAATTTCAACAATGCGAATTTAACGCTGTTTACGCGTTTTCTCAAATAATTTGCAGCCAGTTCCCCAATGGTTCAGTTTTGCCTTCAAAATGGCGTCATTCTACAGCCAACTTTGCAGCAAGTACTTAAAACAAGTTAAATATTCATATTTGGTGGGGAGGACTTAGTTCGCTATTTTTACGAAAAATCATATCTGAAAGGCATGAAATTTCATAACACTCAATTGACAGAAAAAAAAATTAATTGAGGAGCAGTTCTACTATTCTGAACATGAGCGGGCTCACCGATCTCGGGCTTCGAATAAATAAATTGGTCCTCCCGAAAGCGAATTCACCGCTTGGTATCGGAAGATCCCTCAGGAGATAGGACACGCCTTCGATTGGGATCCCGTGCCAGGCGGGCCAAGTGTGCAGTGACAGCATTTTGTAACGGTTTAAAAAACTCGTATAAGACTGCCTGTGGCAAAAGCCGCATCTTCGCACTCGGACGGTTTCAATCAATCTAAAAAAGAAAAAAAAATTAAAGCGAATTTCAGGGTTTAAGAATCACTGACTGGACGGAATAATTAGGTAGTTTAATATCAATATGATTATTTTATATAATTATATATTATTGTTAGTATTATATTTTAATTTAAGAAGAGCTCACCCCAGATATCTCACTTGATGAGCGACCAGCGCCATTTCGAATATTCGTGGTTGCTTGAGCTCGTTCGGTTTTATGCAGCGGACGTAGTGGGGATTTTTCGCCACCAAATTTCGAACAAGGCTCCCCAACGATACTTTGAACTGCGAACCGACTGTCGGCGGTCTCTTGCAGGCAATTCGCTTTGGGTTTCCTGGAAAACCAATGGCTATGAATCTACTGGTATTTAAAACTGATGCAATGATCCTCTAAAAGGCAATATTTATCAATTCAGACAGTATTGAAGTTGTATTTATGAGTACTGAGTGAGAAAAATAATTTAAAAGCCCACCCGCCTAATATCTTGTCCGGCAATATTATAATAATTTTTGGGGTTCTTTTTTTGGGGTTTTGAGGTACAAATGAACCACAGCATTTTCCCAAACTTGATTTGCTCATAATTCACTACCTCAGTTTCCCTGGAGGGAATGAACACTTAATGCTTCTAGGAGTAAATACCAGTTTTTCTCACTCATGAAGGCACTCTTAGCACAGTAAACACATAATCTATTCAGATGCAAACCGAGGGAGATGCTATAATTTTATTTAAAATAATATACCATCGAGCAATAATTCTTCAAATAGTGCTTACCTTCGGGGAATAATGGTTTCAATAAAGGATGATCACAGTGGTACATCGCTTGGGACAAATCCCTTGGCACGTAGTCTATATTCTTATCAAGAAAACCCCGAATATCATAGGTAACAGTTCCGGCAAAATGCTTCAATCTGTAACATCCGAAATATTCGAACAAACTTAGCAAAAAACGGTGAAACATTCGTACGTCATTAATGCACGTTCTTTCCCTTGAAAAAGCGGAGATGCTTGTTCACTAACATGTGAGTTTGAAAGGAAATTATCCCTTGCTACGATTTTCAAAGTGAAAGAACGCTAGTTTATTGCCAGTTATTTAACCTGAAACAATACGGGGGTAAGCTGTTGTCAGATTGGTGTCTTCTTGGAGTCGAATGGCCGCATAGCATTTGTACCCTTCCAAGTAATGCTTGTTCAGCTTCGTTGATATTCCCTTCTTCGAACGCTTTACTACTCATATCATCGAGGAGGCAAAGTATGCCATGATTATTCTGGAAATCAATCCACCGTACGAGTAGAAAATGTTGATTACGCAGATATTATGAAAGCAAAAATAATTCGTAGGACTTCTCACCTTTTCAATCATATCACAGACGATAGTATTTACATTAAATTCTACCGGACACCATTCAATGCCCTCTTTCACATATTCCTCTTGCTCTTGCTTTAACGTGTTCTCTACAATCACAGCGTGCAGTTTCTCGTTGCAGAAATTTATAATAAATTGTTCAAATCCGTTGTGGTCGAGCACTTCGAAACCGTACACATCAAGGACGCCGAGGACTTTCTGTTTGCCGTATTTTTTCACCTAAAAAATGGAAGTCGGATGAAAAATTAGGCGTTGGATAGTGAAAATAAAATTAGAATAATATTCATCAGTCGAATTTGGATGGGAAATATATATTGATGAATTACCTTTATCGCGTGATTAATTCGATTCACCAACCAGGCGAATATTCGAGAATACAGCGCTCTACAAAGGGCGTTCCGATTGTAGGCCGCCTGTTCGGCCGACAGTTCTGTGATAGGCACTTCGGATGCTGATGAGCAAAGGCACGTCGTAGAAGTCAGGGAAGCTTGCAGAAGCACGGGATCACAGCCAAGGAGGTCACTAACTTCGAAAATCTCTAAGAAAAAATACTATTCCTAGAAATGGGTAAGCCTTGAGGGGTAAATTAATTCGAAAAACTCCTTTGTAATACCTTACGGTTATACAATAAACGATATTTCATTTTATTTCATTTCAATTCGAAAAACCAATTATTTTCCTCGTCGATACGCATTTTCAGATCTTGGGTAACGTTCAAACTCAACAATCGACAAAAAACCATCAATTGAAATGTCAGGAGTTGTAAAAATAATTATCCATATTTTTCGTATTGAAAAACTATAACAAAAATTCCTCTGAGATTAGTCTAATTTCTAGAAATCATAGTTTTGTTGTCCGCCGAATTCCTTCGGTTTATCTCTAAAAATATTTGAAATTGGCATTTTAATAAGCTTTTTGCGCATAAATTATCCTATCCACTTTTAAAGAGGTTGAAGGCTTCTACGCATTTCAAAAAGGAGCCATTCAATATCAATCAATCTAAGTTATTTCTACCCATAAAATTATTTATAGAATTATAGAACCTATTTTCAAAATATAAATTTTGTGTCACAATTATTTTTTTCACTTCATTTTTAACCTATTATTCCACAAAACAGATTGTACCTTAGAGACGTCTCAAGCAGGTCTCAACGTCTCACCGAGATGTCTTAGAGACGTTTCACTGTAGATGTCTCAGAGTTGTCTCACTAAAGATATCTCCGAAAATTCTCACAGACGAAACACTGGACATCCCGCCCAAACACCTCACTTAAATGTCTTATTAACTTTTCCTACTTATTTTTAAGCCATACGTTTCATCAATACGTATACGTGTTTTTGCTGCGCGGGATTAATTTAACTACACTACCCCTTATACAGACGATGCCAATCAAATAAAATGCGAGCCCAATACAGATTAAGGGATTATTCAAAAAATTGCTTTCATCACAACGAAAATGAGAACCATGAAAATATACGCATTAACTCCTGCCTACTCGGATTTGATTGCTACGGACAGTTAATTATTTTACCGTATTCGTTACCGACGGTGCAGCCCTCCGTTCCGTCAATATTGTTCGTCGCGATGAATTTCACATTGCCCAATTTCAGAACGCTGGCGGCAATTTTCAATACGTTCAATATTTCTTCGTTAGCCAACCCCAACGTGTCTAATGATCTCTGAAACATCACTAGACCTCAGACGTTATACGGTAAAATATTTTCACTATTGAATCTTTTGAAAACATGTCTTACTTTCATTGATGTGAAGCACGCTTTGTCGTCAACGGATTCTACAGGGGTTGATCTACTGTTGAGTAAAAAAGCATAGTTTTCAATGTTCCTTTGTAGCTTTAACGTTTCTGGAAAGGAAATTTATCAACGGTATTTCGAACAATGTTATTTTATTGGTGTTATTATGTTTTTAGAGAAAGGAATATTATCCCTTACTGAGCAAATGTATATCCGCACCGCTAATTAAATGGTAAAATATATGGAAATTTCTTTCAAAAGGCTCTTGAGATGTAACTCTCGTCTGAAATATGGAATATAAAATTAGAACATTTTAGTATGAAAAAATGGAAACATTGAACGATTCTTTAGGCTACAATATTAAAATGTTATTCCAAATAATCTCACTTTTTCCAACAAATCTGTCAGCAGGAAAAGAAGCGAAAAGTCGTTAAAAGGCTTAAAAACAATGATTAATGAGAACGAGTTTTTAAGGAAAGACACTTACAATTCGTTATATTGGCTCCCACGGGATCCCCTTTGTAATCGAATTCCAGCTCTAAATATAAACCCTGGAGAAGAAAAGTAACCAAAGGAGAACAATTATTCAACAAGGCATTGTCGTAATCACCGTTCATTAAGTAAAGTACCTTGGTTATTATACTTACAAATCTTGAAGAATTATCATTCCTTGCCGTCTTTGAATTACCGAACGCTGGAACAAAGAGTGAAAAGTAGGAAACTTTTGCCTTGAAGGCAAAATATTCCCATAATCAGCAACGGAAGGCAAGAAAGTTTATATCCGGGGGTTGTGAGGGGGAGAAAAACGAGGCGACCTCTTCTCCATTTTCTTTATTAGCTGGCCGAGTACTTTCGCCCGTTCGGGCTTCTTCAGGGCATTATAGGACCAAGGGTCCACAGCTGTCCAGGGCTGTGACAGCTGTGGACCTATGGCCATAGGTACCCTTGAAGAAGCCCGAACGGGCGAAAGTACTCGGCTGAAAAATATAAAGAAAATGGAGAAGAGGTCGCCTCGTTTTTCTCCACCTCAACCTACAAAAAGAAGTAATGCGACCACCTGGAGAAGAAAAAGTTTATATTGCGACCACGGTTCAATAGTTTACAATATAATAATAATATCGTTCTGCAATTGTCCAAAAATTCAACCAACATGAAAAGCTTATTTTCACCTAAGATTATAAAAAAAGAAGATTTTTTAAATTACTATTTTATTGGTTAATTGGATTTGCTGGAGGTTTCATTAAATTAACGATTTTTCAAACGGTAAAGCAGACTCCCTTGATTTTGATTTCGACTCAAAAAGAAAATCTTTCGCTAAATTTCCCATACTAAACGCTTTTAAAATTGGTTCAAACCAAATTGAATTTTGTTAGTCCATTCAACCCTAATTCATACGCGCGTAAAATTTATATTGCCCAGATTTGTGGCTATGAAAGAATCTCGGTTAATCCTTTCTAGCAATGAACCGAATACTTTTTTGAAGTTTTAATTGTGGAATTATTTCTTTTGTGATTTGAAAGAACAATTTTTTGACTAGGGAAGACGCCGAACACGTCCAACGTACTCGCCGAACTCGAACGTCAACTCCTTGCAAGCCATATAGCTTTAAGTTTTCCACTTTATTTCCCGAAGTTCTGAAACTTGATTCTGCTTTAGCTTTAACTGTATTTTGACTAAGTTGCGGGCCAACAGTCTGTTGAGAGTCGTGCTAAGGAACTGCTCGACGGTTTTATAATAGTGAATATTTTCTTCGTTCGCTTCTTAGCTGAATTTCGTCTCGGTCATATGAATTACTGATTGAAGCACAGCATTACTTTCCCACAAGTGATTGATGAGCTTATGCTTTAATTTAACTGCATATTATTATGCTTTAATTGATTCATTACTTTTTACTTAAATAATCGTTGCTTAAAAATTGTTTAATTGCTTTTACTGCTTATAATTTAATTTAAATAAAATAATTTTATAAATTTAATATTATTAGATTTTTTCGGCTCGACTTCTTTGCCACAAACAAGCAGTGGTAGTTCAAATCAGCCGAACGCGGGAATACCTTCGAGAATCGGCGCTATATGGACGAGCCGTTCCCTGATGACGTCACGTACGAGTCCTCTGGGCCCTGAAAGGAACTGCACGACGCATTTTGCTGCTTCCGTTTTACCAGAGCCGCTCTCACCTGTCACTACAACGCACTGGTCCTCGTTTCTATCGCGGAGACAACGGAACGCCGTCCCAGCTACGGCGTAACTGCACATGAAAGAATGATGATAAACGGGGAAAATTAAAAATTCGCACAATTTCCGAAAAATATCCGATCTCAATTTTCCAATTCAAATTTTGGGCGTTTTATCTGAAGCTGCATACCTAAATTACTGAAACCAGTGGTTTATACTTGACCAATTATAAAATATCGAGACATTGATGTACGAATCATATTAAAGTACGTACACTAAGAAAAATAAAGGGCATTAAAATAGTTGATGGGAATGATTTCCAGCGGTCTCCTAGCCATAAAAATCAAAACGGCTATGAAATAAAACTTATAATTCACTATAATCTCAATTTTTCAACTATAATATAGTTGAAAAATTATTTATGAGAACTGGACGTTTTCACGGAAGGAGACCTAAAAACAGAAAAAACGCACGAAGTATTTAATAACGCGGAAGCCTACAGCCTACAGGCTACAGCCAATTATTGTGTGCTATCCAAAATCAAATAAACAGTAATTTTGCTGAATGATTTGGGGATTAACTTTTGAAATTTTCATCAAATTTCATCGATTTTCCACGGAGATGAGACGTCTTTTAATACTTTTTGACCGCAGGCGCTCGATGACATTTCCAGGCAAGACATTCTTGTTAGAAAATGTGTCTGAATAGTTCATATTTTTAGAATTTCATCCAAATTCAAATCCGTTCAGAGTTCCACGTTCTGGACGATCACAATACTTCCACAAGGTAAATATCGATGGAAAAATATTGACGAAAAAGAAATGATAAAGTAGCAATTCAAAATATTTTACTCCGCTGCTGCTTGTCTTGATTCATAGAACGCGTGCAACTTCTATCAAATATCCTCCACAATTTTCGAGTGGGCGCCATCACGAAGTGGAAAAGGTTCATACGATGGTGTATGCTGATCGTTAAATCGCCCTAACGAAGGTAACTTCTTGCTAGTAGTAAAGTCCCTTCGAGTTTAAACGGGATACAGCTCGGATTTTCAACAGTAACTTCAACGTCGAGTTGGAGAATATTATTAGCTCCCCTTTCCCCCGCCATCGGAGGCTTCGAGGTTATTGCGAATACTAGCTCCAGTTCAAAGGCGAGTAATTCGGCCGGTTTTCACCTAATACGTGTCGGCTTCGTACGTGGCATACAGATCTCGCAATTCATAACACATTGACAACTTTGCGATGATTCGTCGAATCGACGATGTAAATTTTCTAACAGAGTAGGTAATTTATTATTCATCCTGTAACTTAATTGATTTTTTCGTGTTCGAGATTTACAAGTGTAAAGATGTGAACCGGAAAATTTTCACTTCCAAAATTGGAAATTGGGGAATTTGCGTAGTAATTGCGAAAAAATTCAAGTTAATTACATTTCCTTCTCGACGAAATATTGGAATTTATTAGCTGCGTAAGAACTCGCGGAATTTCTATAAAAAATTGGAGCCACCGGAACGTTTTTAAATACAGGAAAACATTTCAGTTCTTTTGGGCAAATTAATTTAAACAGTTTTTCTTGCGAACATGTTTTTCTGGACACACCAACCAAAAGGAATAACATCGATGAAGCTGAAAAGCTATGGAATATACTAGAATACTAATAATCTCAACAATGTTTGGCCTCTTTTGGGCCTTTCTTCCACACCACACAGAATGTGAATACATTGTCAAGTTTTTCAATTAACTTTGTAACGATTTAACTATATTAGTTTTTTTTATAATCATTTGAATTCATTTTCTTTAGTAAATAAAAAAATATCAATCTCAAACGCCTTCAATTCAATTTTAATGATATTACTTCGAACGAGCTGGAGCGTAATCGCGGGAAAAACTTGGCAACCTGTCCAAGCCGAGTCAAAATTCGAACACAGCCGTACTACATCTCGTAACGAAGGTCGGCGGTTTTGAGTTGCGGTACAACTCTCTTTTAACGGTTAACGATGTCAACCCTGAAGCCGATATCGATTAAACCGCGAATAAAAGAACCCCCTTATCGTGACGGTGTCTCGTCAGCGAGCCTTCCTATCAGAGAGCCTCCATTAAAGTCGCCGCTACGCACTTTTCTTGTCGCAGCTGCCGCTCCGTATCGGGTGGAAGAATTTTTCTAGGGGTAAGGTGACAAAAAACCCACGAAACTCATTTCTGAAGGCGGGAGAAGCTCAAGAATACACTTCCTCTTCTCGTCACCTCTTCTGCTCGAGAGATTCGATTAAAATTTATAGAGATAAAAAACCACTGGGCATTAACGTTTTTGCAGTAAATTCGCCAGCAAATTGAATTATAGTTGTCTCAAAAAGTGAAGGTGCAAATTTTCTCAAATACTTTGCAGAATTTAGCATAAAAGAATGAAAATGTAGTGCGAATGAATGACGGACGATCGAATCACTTGAAATAGTTAAAACTTTTTGTATCCTTAACTAAAATAAGATAAGTAATGTTTTGTTAATAAAAAAAAAAAAATTGGCTCTGGTACCTTGATTAATTTCAGACAAGAAAAGTATTGACGGAGATGAATAATGTTATATAGAACTTTTTTCAGAGAATAAGAACCAATTTTTCAAAAGTATCCTTCATAATCCCAAGTATCCTAAGTATGGTATCCAATGTTCCATCCAATAATAAAGTTTTAATATTTTTACCTGTTTCATGTTTCATTATAATATGTTATTACTTGCTATTTGTTGTTTCTCACGAATAACTTCCGTTAGATATCGAAGATCCTCTTGACCTGATAATCAATTCTGATGTGACTTATGACTGTGATGTACTTAATTTATTGGGATCTAATTGTATATCATCAGGAATAAATGGGAGAAAAATTGTTTTTCTAAAAAATCTCCAACGAATTTCTCAAATATTATTACATATTATTCATATAAAGAGCTCCTGACGAAATAGCAGAAAATCTAACCAATTCTGTTTGACCAAATAAGGGGCTTGCTTCACCCATGGGTCATTAGCCAGGTTTTATAGGCCTACAATTGACTCCCGGTGTGAACGTGCTGTATCAAAGGCAACAGCTGAATCGCCAATAAAAAACTTCTGAATGAAAATGTTCCCAACCGCAGGGCCGTAAACAGCGGAAACTCCTTTGAAATAATATCGCCGAGCACCGGAGGCGTCTATTGTTTCAATTTGCCCTCCCACGGAACAGGTAGTCAATTAGCAACTTTTGTCGACCGCTGAAAACGAATGACGGAGAACTTATTCCAATGGCTTGGAAAAGATTCAAGTTCAATCCACGTTTCTGGACTGTCTTGGTATTTTTATTGTATTTATGAAAGTTTTACCGTGAGAAGAAAAATGATCCATTTTGCAAATGTCTCGCAATTCATGCGAACTATTTCTTTGCATTTCTTCACAATCGTCATAAATTATGGTTTTCGAAAATTTCTATCGCCACAAAGAATTATTTTCACCAAAGATTCTTCGCCCAAACTTACATATGCGGTGGCAGCTGAAACGGTCCTTTACTCTGGTACTCGTGAATCAATTCGGGCGTGTAGATGCCAATCTTCTTGTACGGATTCACCGATACCAAAACGTTGCCGATGTACGTCTGGAACAAGAGGAGAAATTAGTCGTAGCCTGTGTTGGCACAGAAACTGAGCCAAAGTTGACTCGAGGATCCCAACGTTATAAGAAGCTACGTTTGCGAAAGGTCGGCAAACAGTCGAGGCAAATTGCAGGGAACAATCCGAACGGCGGTTCTCAGGAGAGTGTCTCGACAGCTATAAGGAAGGGTTTCCAACGAAAGCTTCCCAAATGATTGCCCCACACATTGGTAACCAAGAGATCACTCTACAGGGTGTACGGGAAACCAGTGTGTCACCGGCCAGGCACTAATGCACAATTATTTTCTGACCAATTTCGTCCTGAAACATTTTCATTTTATCCCGTTACTTTCTATTTCCAGAGTGGATAACGCTAAGTACTTCCGATGTATACGGGGCTTAAAGTTTTTGGAGTTTCTTCTATTTTGGTTTTTACAGACCTTAAGAGTCAATGTTTTGAAAGGTTGAGGTCTTAAAATGATTATGAATGATTGACATTTTTTGGTTTATACTTCGTTGCCTGAGGGCTAGCCATGTTTTACATAAAAACATTGACAACACGAGGTCATAAACATATTCTCTTTAACCTCACGTTTAGAGATAAAGCGGCGTTGCAGCATTTTTAGAAAATATAGCGCGAGAAAACGTTAGGGTATGAATGCACTTGGGGCTGAAAGCAATGGTTCATTCCATTCGAAGAAGAACGAGACAACAGGGAATACAATGGTACCGGAGGACTTTCCTTCCGCTAGATTAAATTATCTCGGGAGGAAAGAACTTACTTTTCTGTTACAGCATATTGCTCCACTAGATACGTTGAAACGTGCTCGCTTCCTAGAGGCGCTCAATGATACACCATCGAGAAATGCCTTCAACTATTAATCATCCCATTCCTCGAAAGCAAAACCGACAAACGCACTACTTTCAATCGCTCAGGCAATGTACTTATAAAAAATACTGCGCTCTCGTACATTTATTTTAACCGGTCGATCGCTCAGGAGGGGCAAAACGCGGATTTTCGCTTGAATAACTTCAACTTTCTTGCGGAAATAGGTCAACTTTTTCGCAATAATTCCGAGCTAACTGCGACATAAGCGTTCACTCAAAACGTGATTTTCAGCGTCTAAAAATCTAAAGGAATTGAATCCAAGAGAACGTTGGGAAAAATTATTTGTCTCCTCCTCAAAACCTCCAAAAATACCCTTAATATTGAGGCAGCGATTTGATTAAAGAATTCAGCAGTTGATTGATTGTTTTGTGATTGATTTTCTGAGAAAATTTCATGAATTTAGGTGTAAGACTTTACTCAAAAAAGTTTTTACGGCGTACCGGCAGAATATAATATTTAAATTGGAAATCCGGATTCAACAAGCCATGAAACCTAAAACGTCACGGGGGGGGGGGGGTAGATTTCTTTCTTGGAGGATTAGAATGATTTATTATTGAGCTATAAAAAAAATTAAAAACAAATTTTTTTGACGACGCACAGGACGCAACCTTATATCGGATCTTTGTTTTTTTGGTCATACCCAAGGTCGATTTGAACACCACTCTTTGGTCCGATCTGGCTGGGCAACGAACTCGTGATTACATTAGCTGAGAAGAGTTTTCCTTCCAAAAATCGCAGTCATCGTGCGAAATCTGTATTGTATTATGTAGGTACATAAATGTATATAATTTTTCTCTGGAATTCGATTCACTGATGCATGAAACTAATTTTTTCATGTGTTTTCGGATCGAAATTTGATAATAGATTTTGCGGATCGGGCCATATATTATTTTCAGCAAAAATTCACTTGCGAGACTATTTATTCACCACTGCAACGAAAATCTAAATCAGGTCTCATTATTTTCTAGTTATCAAACATCTCCGCTCCGACTAAGGAACACATCAACTAGCTATCTCAAGTATAAGATGCTCAACTCTCTCATCTCAACTCGTGCGGCATGTTGAAACGTATGCACTAGTCCTCAGCTTTACTCGGATATTCAAGTTGAAACCGTCGCATCTAATTACGAACAAGTCGCACGTTTCGCGTGATAACTCCTATAAGGAAACCGCTTTTCAAATTAGAGTCGACGATGGGCGAAACGGCGATGACGGAATGGAAAGAGATGCAGGCAATTGGTGGCGCGGTCCCGCATGCAAATTAGACAGACAGAGGGTGAAATCACTTTTCGCACATCGTCGGCATGTTTACCCTTGAAAGTCCTTGCGTGTTGAAGAGTTCGCGAATTGTCGAAACATGAGGACGATCATTGGTAACTAAATAATAACATACGATAGTATGAGGCTGATTACAGAGTATAGGAAATGGTAGCGATATCGATAAAATGCTGAAAATTTCCGATTGATTAAAACGCCGTGAAACAACTTGTTTTCAAGATCGAGCTTATCCGCGCAGCACGGGAGAGCTAGCTGTTGGCGTTAAAGCTGGCGATTTTCATTCCTGTCAACGTACGTTGTTTACAGCAGTAAAACAAACCGAACGATACAGGCAAATATCCCAACGCGACAACCGTTTGCCATTGAAATCTGTAAGTCTCCTACCTGGAAAATTTAGGATGGTGGTCAGAAAAATGAAATTTCGGACCAAGTTTGACCATTTTATGATGTTTACACTACACTTGCCTGCTATAATAATTTTTTCGAAATATATTTCACCAGGTATAGTTTGAGTTGGCTATACCCGCCTTTATAAGAAATTGCGGAATGGGATCATTTCCTCTCTTTCCCTTTCCGAGAAAAAACCTTAACTTGCAATGTACCTACTCTAATAATTAACCAGTTTCCCATCGCATTTATCCCTTGGGCAACCTCTTCTTGTTATCCCTCCAACTACGATTTTCCATAGGAATATAAAAATTTGGTTTCCCCACATTTACCATCTCCGTTTTTCTCTTGACAGCTTCTTCTAATTTATCCACGAGCATTGGTTTTACAAGAGATTTACCATAAGTGCATGCATGGCCAGGTATTGCATTATTTGAGCTGTCATCTCGCGAGTGCTTCAATATCGGTAATAGATCCGCTGAAAGTAAAAGCCGATATTCTCTGCCTCCAATTTTAGCTAAATGCCTAATTTTCCTAACCTCGCAAACTGTTCGAAAAAAAAACAAAACAAACCAAATTCCTCGGATCGGATACGAACTGAACTTCCTCCTTACGAAAAATTCAAACTTCCATATGCAACACGAGGAGAAAAATACGCGATAATTCGCAACCTAAGCTCCCTCTGCGGGAGATGTTCAGCGCGGCCAAAGCCGGTTCGCGGATGTTCTCTTGTAGCTCTGTAGAACCAACCGGTCGATACAATTTCCACACATTTTGGCTCACGACCAGGGCGCCGAAGGGTCCCTAGTCTCTCCAACATCTTTCACTAGCACCATCTATTTTCCTTTCGTTTCGTCCGACCTACATCTTACCCCGGTCCGTTTTGACTCTTGAACTATCTTCGAAATGGCAAACCCTCCGGTTCGCGTTGGTAATGAGCGGTGTAGCCAAGCTGCGGCCGTAAAGTGGCACTCCGAAACATTAACGAGAATACAATGCACTCTGCGCATATTTCATATGAACCTTAGGTTGATTAGGAATGTGATAACGACTAAAACTAATCTGAATTAAATGGAAAAGAGCAAGAAGAATGAAGAGGAGAAAAAAGGGAAGTGGAAAGATAGGACGAAGAGCACGAGGGAAAGATAGAAAAGGCAGAGATGGAAGTAAAAAAATAAACAAAATAGAAAACGAAACAAATTAATTTAAAAATCAAGAAAAAGAGAGAAGGGAAATGGAGAAAAAGTACAAACAGGAAAATAAGGAAAATAAGAAACTAATTCCAAAAAGAAAAGAAAGATAAAAAAGATAAAGAAAAGAAATAAAAGAAAATTATTACGATAGAATTAGAAATTATTAATTATTACGATAGAAAAAAGAAAATACACTCAAATGCATCCTTTTACTTCATGTAGGTGCTGTTCCAGCACAACTCGCTGCACTTGATCTACCTCACCACCACTCCTCTAACTCACTTAAAATAATTTACTTGTTAGGATTGTAAGTGATGATGTAAAAGGATGGTGCCGTCAAAGAAATATTCCTGAAAGAAGGAAATAGAGGGTCTCATGGTCTATAAAAAAATTAATTCAAACAATTTCGCAATAGCCCAGTTCCTCCGTTCGAAATCCAACTCACGAAGATGATGTATCTTCTACGAACCCCAAAATTATCTGATCGCTATTAATTGACTTTACAAACATGCATCAAATTCCTGTTACCATAAAAATAAATCTTTGCTACAAATAAAGTTAATAATAACCTACATAAATGTGATCTCTCTTGAATCGCTGGTGCAGGTTTGTGATGAACGTTTCTTCCGAGAGGGGGTCGAGCAGAACTGAGTCCCAAGCACCGACCTCCTGCTCACCGCCCATAACACCCTAAAGGGATATCGTCCTGGGAACAGAATCAATTAAACCAATCATGATTAAACCAACATTATAACCATAAAACAACATAACATTTTTTTGTATTATAACATAATTATGCTGAGTAGCCACGAAGAAATTACGATGGCTGTAGTGGTTATACTTATTTATCGTGTTTGGTCTTTTATCAGTATTTATTTTATTTTTCATTATTTTTTTATTTTATTGTACAGTATGTGCAAAAATTATAAAGTTGATGGATTTACTTATATAATCATAATATTAATAATTTAACGCCGTTCACGGACAGATTCGGCTTACATGAGCGTAGAGTGAAGGCCAGCGCGTAGATATGAGGGCAGGAGTTGTGGTTCCGATAAAACGTGTTTTACAAATAATTTAACGCCGTTCTGTTGGACTAAATCGCCAATTGAGGTCGATTAGGTAAATTAATGAAATGAAAAATTAAACTATCAAACATGGAAATGAAATTATTGAACGTGGAACATGACATTGGACGTGTAAGTGAAAATTGATGAACATGGAATGAAATGAAATTGATGTAATGAAGTATGAAAACATAAAACATGAAAATGAAATGATCAAATATTGAAATTAATGAAAAATATTAAAACTAAATTGTTGAATATTGATGTGAAAAATATCACGTGAAAAATGAAATTTGAGAAGTAAAACGGAATTATTCTCTAGAAAATTTGTTTCATTCGTTCACTTCCATACAGCGCATCCCATGATTCAGTTTGATGAACTTGACAACTGTGAACCGAGTGGAATCTTTTGTGCCGGTTCCTCTGAAAATCCTTTCATCACTTTATAAATGTCTTCAACAAGTTGCTTCACGAAGGTTCTCTCCTTGAAAGGAATTTCTTCCTTTACGTGCTCTTCAAATGGAATCTAGCCCGAGAGTAAATTCTCGAGTCTTCATTGTCAAAGAAAATAAATCGGCCGTTTTCAAAGGAATTGCATTCGAGACATATTCTATTATTAATCCTATCACGAGCTCGTTTTCCCGTTTAATTTATTTCAAGCGCTTACAATGCTCAAACCTGTATGGAAAGTGGGTTGATTCGGATATGCAATACGCTCCATTAAGCGTTATTGGCGAATGAATGATAACCGAGTGGCGTATCGACATTTAAGGGTTAGCCAGAATCGCTTTATCAGCCAGCTGAATTCAAAGGATCAGCCAGCTGACCATTTATCACTCTATCGAATGCTGGCTTTATATGGAAGTTGACCCGGTCAGTGAACTAGCTCGAATTTCAAGACAGCGAATTACCGCAGGGCGAATTATTCGCTTCAACAGAGACATTATTCAAATTTTTGAAATATTTCAAACTTCGTAAAATAAATTAAACTTGTCGCAATTAAGAGAGTATCAACGTGTAGTATCAAGGTTATATATGGAAATAGTGTATACGGATTATGGTTCCGAAAGTATTGATTCACTTGAAAGTTTGTGTGAAGAAAATCGATTAAAAAAAAAATATGCATCTTCTGTACCGATAATTTTTTTGCAAATACTATGCTTGATATATTGGAATATATTGGATTAGGTAAGTTATTGGAAATAAATAATGCAACGTTAAAAAAAAATATTAAAAAATACTAACAACAAGTTGCCCAGAAGTTGAAGAATATTCTCTACTTGCGCATGATTTCTGCGCCGAACGATGAACCGCTCATTACGCCTTCCCGGGACGGAAGAGTTGTGAAAAACCTTCGGCGAATAGAGAGGAATCTCCGTTTCATTACAACCACTTGTAAATGCTTTCATTTCTACCGTTAATTAGTGAGGTGAACTTGTTCACCTGATGTCGTAGCTGCCAACGCCGTTGCTTGTTATAATGACCGCAATAATAAATCAGCCCGTTGACGAGTGTTGCCGCCGGGATTTTCTGCGTGTGAATCGCTGTGAAATTATTTCACCGATCAATGTGACTTCGTTTAATAATTTTTTCTAGACAATATTTAAACTTTGCTACGTTCGCAGCAATGCGGACTTGATTCTCGTTCAATTATTTGGCTGACAATTTGCAAATGCTGTTTGTGGAGCATTGCTTGGGAAATACCTCAGTGAGTAGACGTTAATTTTGGTTTATTTCGTGTTCAAAGGCATTTAAAATCAGAGTATCCAATTAAAAAAAAATCTGCCCGTCCACCGTCCTCCCATTTCTGCAGAAACTATAGCAGCTTAATTATTCTTGAAATTTGCATAAAAAATCGATCTTGGTCCGACAAATGCGTAAATTCAACCAAATCGCTGCCTCAATTTTGGAAGTAATTTGGGGAGGTTATGTTGGGGAGGAATTTCGAATTTTTCCAACGCTTTTCAGACAAAGGTGTATTTGGTATCAATTCCTATAGTTCCTTGGACGCTGAATCGAATGAGATCATAACGCAGTTCAATGGCTCCCAAGTTATTATTATTATTTTTTTTTTTTTTTAAATGTGGAATTATGAAAGTTTCAGAAATTCGAGAATTTATGGGGCTATAAAAATTGTTCTGTAGTTGACGGAAAGAGCTCATGAACTCTCTCTGAAGCTGTATCGTTGGACGAATAATTTACCTTTTTATTAGATTATATAAAAAAATAATTTTTATTGAAATTACGATAGTTACTAAGGAGTTTTCTCTCATAGTTAGCGATCTGTTACTAGGTTTAAAAAATGATGGGGGTATTAAAACGCAACACAACATTATAAGGCCAAAAGATCTATAAGGAGATATAAAATTGCATAAGAGTTGAGGTCAAACAATAATTCACGAAGCTGCAATGGTTTCTTCTGGATCAATAATAATACTTGAAAACTCGATATTTTAATATTGAGACGAACTTATATAAAAGACTGCACTAAACTGTATTTGAAATCGAAAGATTGTTCTCAGGGGCAACTGCTGGTGAATAAAATATGATTTCTTCTTCTGACTGAGCTTCGGGGCTTTACGCCACCTTTGAGATCTCGGCCTCCAGATCTAGCCTCTCCCTCGGGTGTGATGATTTACGAGCAAATATTTTTATCGAGTTCGTAAAAGCGTAAGAGATGGGCACGGATTGGGGAAGCTGAATCTCGTTGAGTCTACAAGGCGCTAAGGCTTGTAACCTCGTTTTATCTGCAATATTATTGTATGATGCGTATTCTCGCCTTGCAAATCGTCTCCGCTCAATTTACTTCCGAGCGACACGGAAATTAGAAACGTGGATAATTTTGGTTACATAAAAAATAAAGAAAGAACACTTTAAAAATGTCGAAGACCGCATTGTTTGGTGCAAGACTCGTGAGTCGAAGATTTGATGTTGAAAGGATTTAATAGATCGGCGAACCATAATTGCGGCGTACAAATTCTCCTGGCTCAACAGCAATACCACCATTGTCTAGGAACAAACCTCTCCAACTTGGCCTTCGTAGGGCCTCTCTAAAGTTCCGAGAAAGTTCAGTCCAGGAGATCCAACTACACGGACTTATAAAGAACATGACAGGCGGTTTAATTGATGAACCCCGTCACTCACATTTTTCTTAATTGCGAGGTTTAAAGGCTGACTGACAGCTTTATTTATAAATCTGCTTATAAGGAGAAAGACTTCATAATGCTTTTGTGTAAATTAAAAAAAAAAAAAAGAAAAAACCTACTGCGCTTACTTTTGCTTGCGTATTTTGAACTTGAATCCCACATTTC
The DNA here is from genome assembly GCA_037159825.1 of Tupiocoris notatus. Taxonomy (NCBI): domain Eukaryota; kingdom Metazoa; phylum Arthropoda; class Insecta; order Hemiptera; family Miridae; genus Tupiocoris; species Tupiocoris notatus. Next base: position 64,139 of record JASJUZ010000152.1, on the reverse strand, counting down.
TTAATCTGAAATGAGGGTATGAATTGCCAATTTCACATATAAAATACACATAAACTGCCCTAATTTATTTTTCCAAAAAGTTCAACAAGGACGAGTTTGGAAGAAATGTTCATCGGCAAAATTCAATTTTAGAGAAAAAATCGAATACGTCGGTTGTCGAGGTCGCTGGTAACTTTGAACAGTAGATATATATAGAAAATCTATGTCGATGTATGACCCTTTGTAATACCTTACGGTTGTACAATAAACGATATTTCATTTCATTTCATTTCACATTACTTCTTGATTAGAAATTTCCTTCAACGGATCATAGATGCGGCGAAGCGCTCCATATAGCGGCTACAGTTAATAAATAAAATGAGGAAGGTAACCATACTTCCAATCGCCCTTTCGGGGGCCCATTTTTCTCCTCGCCAGGCCAAAAACAATTAAATTCTACTCATTTGTATCCTATTTTCCCTTCAACTCCACGGACATTGCGAACTGTTGTCAACAGCGTGAATAATGATTATGAAAGAACTCACTTTCCCGAGTTACGGATTACATTACTTACCCGACTTCGTCATTTTCGGAGAGGGGTAGTCTGGGAAATAGTGGAAAGGAGATGCAGCGGGAGGGGATGATAGATTTCCCACTGAGGGACCAGAGTTAAAATAAATCTTTCTCTCACAGCACCGAGCAGAGCTTCTGGGCCGCCCAGCCCATAACTCATATGGTAAAGGGAAAGCTTGTCACTTGGCGTGGTCTCACCATTTGTTTGCATTACCTTCAACACCTCAGCCGTTAGTATACTACTTTTGCATGCCTAGTTGCCGTGAGTGACTCCTCACGAGAGATCTCCCGCCATAAACGAGCCCATCGTCTTTTCCATCGTATCTTCACCTCGCAGAGCATGGCAGACGGATTCATATTTCAAACCTAACATCGGTTCAAAGAACGTCATTAATGGATTTCTGGGTTTTTCCACTTCCGCGCGGTTCACGATGATAAATGGAAACATTCTGATCGCTCGACTAGGTGTTTGAAATGGTAATGGATTCTGACGAATTCTACAAGACGAAAGCGCTAGTTTATACGCTTGGCAGAATAAAACGAGTATTTCTCACCACCACAATATGAGATTGTGTTTCATCATTTTTTCATTTTTTATCGAGCGCAATACTTCGAAATTATGTAGGTTTTTATTTTACCAACGTTCAAGAGCATTACGAAATATTAAATCCCCACATTCTAGTCAAAAGTTTCGATAAATGGATAAAAAGTAGAATATATGCAGTCTCAGTTATAAAACGTAGGCGCAGCGTGTTTTGTCGAAAGCGGCTCAAACAAGCCTGACCGAGTTTACATCCAAAGGACTCGCATGCGAGAAATATTCCATTGCTGATGGCTTGGGAGCTCTGGCGGCATTACTTTATAATTCGAGCGCTACATCCTATCTCGCCGCAGGCAGATGATTACTCTGTGGCTCGAAAAAAAAGCCATTCAGTGCCTGGTGGTTTTCACCTCGAAAAAGATGTATCACTGAAGGAACTGGGGACAGGAAGGTGGACTGTGAAATATTAAAAAGTGTACGTCGGATGCAACAGCGACTCTGACTACAGCACAGCGCTTATCAGCAGTGAACAAACAGAACAAGAGTAAGAGGTAAGGGAGGGTCTCTGCGACACTTCCGGGCGGTCAAAGCATTACCATGCCATCCTGTTGAGGTGGGGCATATCGCCTCCAGCGAGTAACTACCTTCTTGGCGTACTAGCGAGTTTCACACTCGTAAAAACTGTATGCAAAATTAAAAACAATTTACCTGCCCATTATCTATTTTTTCTCGACACGTGTAGTTTACTCTGGTTGCTTATAAATATAACGTGAAAAACGTTTTCGGAATTTAGAAAATTTAATTTACCAAGTGTGAAACAATTCTTTAGTTCCATTTGCCTAATTGCGGCTATGTACTTACGAATAAAACAAATCATCTCCTGACAAGCCTCTCCGTCTTTCCTCTCGCGTGATAAATCAGTTGCTGTATCAGGGAAAAACTTGCTGTATGGCCAGCTAATCCTCGAGAGAAGGGATTTTTTAAAAATTAAGTACAAATGTGGGTTAAAAATCGGGTTTAACAGTTACCTCGCCTATTTATGAGTAGAATTAATTTAAATAGCATTATATCGGATAATGTGGTTAAATTAATTCTACTCATAAATAGTAGTAGTAATAAATAGGCGATCATTATATAGTTGCAATGTAGTCAAAATAAAACTACAATACAGGTTCTACAATGTCCTATATTTTAAAAAAGGCATGATGATTTACTCAAGCTTGAAGATTTTGTATTTATAGAGTCAAAATTGAGAGCGAATTACTTAGTCTATAGCTACATAGTTAATTCTTCATCAAATTGGAATTCTTCTAATCCCCTTCCACAACCTACAGAAATAAATAATATAAATTAAAATGAATCCTTAATATTTCAATAGCAAAACGGAATCATGGGCTATACTATTTTCAGTGACTACAGGAGACGGTTAGTAAAAATTCAAAGCTTTACGTGCTGCGTCTCATCTTTTTCGAGAGGAAATTCAGAGATTGAACCTCGGAATACGGAATTTTCCTCATAGCGACTCTCTCGAGCAAATAATGTCGTTTTTGCAATCAAACATTCCACGAATGCTGAAGCCGGACTTGGATATCGAACTGAAAACTAATTTTTCCTTACCTTTCCTCCTATATCAAACCTTTCGGCTCGCGGATCCCCAATTTTTTGTTCCTTTCGACCCTCCTGTTTACGTTCTGACGCTTGATTTAGGTTTCGCATTCGCATCCGCGTTTTGTTCATTTCGGTTTTCTATTTATCTTCTTGCCGTACGGCGTTTTCGTTTGCCGTTCCATAAATTCCATCACGTACGAGGTGGATAACAATCGTTTGGTCATATAGTTGTCAGTTCATGAAAAATTGAGGGTGATTTATTCGGTAAAAATAAATCTTGCGCCTAGCATACTCTATTGCTATTTTGATGTATGAAAATTTATTATTCGTCGAACTAATGATTACGAAAATCTATAGAATTCCAATGCACCAGAAGGATCAATTCTGGTCTCATTTCTATGATATTTCTTATAACTATGGACTACGCGGAGTTTCGAATTTAATTAAAAGTTAGCTTGGAGGAATGCTGTGAGCACCGTATCTAGTTCAAGTTTATCCTCAAGAGATAAAATAAGAACAGCCAGTAATACAAGTGCTAAAAGTTTTTATCTCGCGGGAGTCAGTCAGTCGTCATGGTCGGGGATGGGTGACCTGCTGGCCGAAGGTCTGATCGATACGACACTTACGTAATTGGAGACTACCATCGAAGCAGAGTCATCGATGCTACCTTACCCCATTGGATACATGAAAGAGCCGACAAAACGATACTTTTACAATGGGGCGATTTTAAATAATTCCAAATCACCTAATTCTTTCTACAATTATTTGCCCAAGTTTCCCGCGATTTTAAAAGTATAAACTAAAGCAAGGGTTGAATTCAACTACGTCCAAGCAATGGTCAGCGAAGTTTGAAACTTCGGTGTTTTTATCGTCGGGAAAGAGCTCGAAGCTTTTAATTTTTCGACTCCCATAAATCCAAGCTAGAAGCTGATGAGCCTTTTAAATATGTAACATTACGACGACCAGGGGAACAACAGGTTGGTGCCGCTGGACTGGGTATCCGAGAGATTTGTTTCATCGTGATGATATTTCCCTCGGCACGACGGTCGCCATTAGTCTTTCCTGCGCCACTTCGCATTCCAGCAAGGCTCAGTATTATGAGATATAGAGTTTTTTTTTTTTTTTTTTTTTTTTTTTTTTACGAAATGCGTGCCGAATTTTCGGCCAGCCAGTATTATGAGATATAGAGTTTTTTTTTTTTTTTTTTTTTTTTTACGAAATGCGTGCCGAATTTTTGGCCAGCTTTAATATGCATGCTTTCCTCGTGAAATGCAGTGATGGAATTGAGCAACTGGCGTCAAGTTTGAACAGAATTATACCTTTGCAGTTGATAAACTCAGAGCAGCGTAAAACGCTTTGTAGGTACATTAGCTGAGGCGATATTAAAACCTGTACTTATTGTGCATGTTTGAGTCGGCAGATAGGAATATAACGTATTATAAAATCGACGAGCTCATTCAAAGGCTGCATCGTTAGTACAATAAAATAATGCTACTGAAGAACTAGCCAGAAGACCCAAAAACTAGTGAAATAGCCGAAAGCTAATACCGCAGAAGTATGGTGAGTGAGCCAGACGATCAAAATCAAGCGTCATCTGCTTGTCGTAACAAACATTTTAATTCCTCAACCGTTCAAAAATATCGACTCTTGCGGCCTGTAAAATCAAAATGGACGAAACTTTTAACGTGCGTATCTCAGAAGTACTGTGTGTTATCCAAAATCCGGAAAACCCAAATTTTGAGCATTCACTTGGAGAAAATTTTCTGAAAATTTAATTGATTTTTCACAGAGATAGCCACTTTTGTCACTTTTTGACACGGACAGGACACTCAGAACTGGCAAGATTGCTATGCAAAGTTCTTCCGAATTCACCTTCTTTCCGATTCGACTTTTCAGATGATATCATTTACTTCGAATATATGGAAGTATACACAAGTAGGAAATTCGATTAATTAAATCAGAGACGCCATTTTATACCTCCTCTCTCCATTTTACAGTGTCTGCTTTGAATATCAATTTTTTGGGGGGTTCAGAAGCATCGAGTCTTTTCTCGGCAAGCACCGATGGCCGATTCAAAGATATATCTACCTATAGTAATCTTGTTGATCAGTGCCGCCGACTGTACGTCACTGAAAAGGGATGATCTCTCGGTCAACTCGAAGACCTCTAAGCGGGAAAGCCGGCTCGCTTGGTGAAAAGCCTTCAGGGTGAGGAAAGTTCTCGTCTTACGCGGTGAAAAGTGCGATTGGTGCCTGGTGCGGCTCGTTGTTAACACATGTACGATACTTATGTTCCGCCGAGGTAAACAAACGAAAAGCCGATCTAACGTCTCATTTCCCTGATGATCGGCTTTTCAGAAGATGTTGGCCAGAGACGAGTTTGAGTTCGTGATTGCTGCGAAGAACAATTAGGGAAGTTGTGAGAAGTTAGCCGAGTGGTAGACGTTTACATCAGTGAAATGATTGTAGGAGCAGTGAAGTTCGAATAAGCACTGGACGGTATCGCAGGGCTTGAATTGACTGTTGAGGGGATTGCTAATGGTGTGCAAGTTCTGGCAATGTCAGAGACTTCACCAAAATTTGACAGTATCGCAGGACTTGAATTGAATGTTGAGGGGATTGCTAATGGTGTGCAAGTTCTGGCAATGTCAGAGACTTCACCAAAATTTTCGAAGGGGAAAAAACAACGATTCTGCAGTTTTCATTTTGTGCTGAGCATTCTCAGTGCGATGTTCAATGTGCAATGTGGGATGTTGAAATCATATTAGCAGGAGCTGTAATGGAATCAGATTCAAATTAACTTTAGGTGGAGGGAGGCATTGGATTGCCAAACGCTGTTTTAATATTATCGGGTTACGATAATTTGAGCATAGATCCGAGACCAATAAGCAAATTTTATTGGAATTCATGATAATTGGCTTTGAACAGTTCTTAATTTCATTAAGTCTGTTCAGGAGATTATTCGTATTTTCTCCCCATCTGACATCTTAAATTCGTCCGATAGGACTTTCTGCTGTCGTACGTTTGTTTCGAGGAAAAGCAGCGGCTAAAGGTCGGACGAGAACGGAAGGAGACTCCGACTAGAGTGAGAATGTGTTGTGAGTGCGTAGGAGTGGCAACTTGCCCGTTCATCCTCTCTCTCTACTACGTTATACTACTACTACTAAGTGCTCCTCCTTCCCATGCTATCTGTCTATCTCAGTCTCACTCTTGCGCCTACATTTCCTCTATCTTCCATCTCCCACTACTCATTCGTCCTATCGCGGCCTCCCTATCTCTTGCCGAGGCCGCCTTCCCGACTTCTCCATCGCTTTCCTTCAATTCCCAATCCGCACAGCCTCTTGAGTCAGTGCCGCACTGGTTTCCTTAATTTTCGTCCGTGAGATCCCCTGGCTTCGTTCTACGGCCACATTGCCCCCCGTTCGATGATGGGCCAGAGACGTATATTTTCGCACTAGCCCCGAAAATCTTCAATGGCGATTTCCACGAAAGGTATCGCTCGAATTACAGTGCCAATTTCAAGGAAAATTACTTTCCGATGAACTGCAATAATGGACTCTAATAGAGATCGAAGTGTAAACGAGAAATTGAATGCAAATTATGGACAACTTTACTTACAATACAAATATCTATAAGAGCCGCTTAAAGGTGAAAATCCATCATAATAAAATCCTTTATAATAATATATTTTCATTTTATAACAATTATTAGTCTTGGTTTCATACGGTCATGGTCTTTTGCTATCGTTTACATAGAGCAACTTAGGGAATTAAATCGGTGTTAATATACAAAAACGTCCCTTAACAATAATGTTTATAGAAGCAATTGAAGTTGTATCTCAGAATAAAATTATTTCATCTCATTTTATATCTCAACTAGGGGCTGAACGCCCCTGGCGGCTTCGCCGCCCTGGAGAGTGGGAATCGATAGTATTAGTAGTAGTTGCTATAATTTGGTACCTAGGTGGAGGTGTTGTCATGTAGAAAATTGTTTTTCAACTGGATCAAATTTGTAACAGAATTAGACATAACAACTTTACGTTTTTCAAGATTTGTAACTCACACAGTGGATAACTCAGACAAAAAGTCGTCAATTCAAATGTTTGAATATATCAAAAGATAGGTAATTTAATTGCCCACATTTTCCTAATGTAATGTACCTATCCATTTTTCAACCGTTTTTGCGTTATTCAACATTATTAGTAGACTATACACGAAAAAATGACATTTTTCAACTTTAAACGTTCTTTTCATCTATTTAGTGCAAAAGAAAGAAAGAATGAACCATATTTTATTGATATACACATCGTCAACTATCATCATGCTGAATTTGAGCGAAATCGATATCAAAAAATTTTTCGCGAAAAATCCAAGGGGGACCCCTGCGATTTTTATGATCCGAACAGTTAACGATTTTTTACTCCTCTCTCAGTACAGATAAAAATCTGAAATTTTCAGGAAAGGTGTATCTTACTAATATATATTTTTGTGATTTTTTTTATTTCCCGGAAAAATCTGCAAATGGTCTAAAAAAATCAGTTTTTGAAAGATCGAATATTGGACTTTAACCGCGGTTTTCGGGGTCAAAATTTCTGCAAATCAATTGTTTTAATACGCAGGAGTCTTCACTTGAACGCCTTACACAAGTATACAGCAAAAAATTTGGTGAAAAAACTTTAAACAGCGCCACAGAAATTATTTTCTGTAAATCGAGTTCTTCACCGGCCGAAATTTCAGTGAAAAATTAAAATTTTGTTTTTATGCGATTTTGAAAGCTCTTCTGATTGGAAATTTAACGCTAAATCCGAATTTGACGTAAAAACTATAGACAAATGAAAGCAACGATTGGTTTTTCTCGATTTAGTATTCCACCGTCGTTATGTCTTTAAACTTTGAAAATCCCTTGCAAATACTTACAGTACTGTTCAAATTTGATTGAATAATGATTCCTACAGGAAATCAGACGTAGAATTCGGATAATAAAGGACAGTGATTATTTTTTGTTTTGGAGATATATTCCGGTTTTATGGAAAAAACGTGTTTTGAGTTTTCTTTGAGCGCGAATAGCTCCGCGGGGACATATTAAGATAAAAATATAATTAAATATACAAAATTGTAGGATTTTGATAGCTCTTTTTCGCCTCTGAGTAATATACCTGTGTAAAAGTAATCGGTTCAAAAGTTATTTGCGAAAAACGGGCGAAAAACGCGAAAAATCGGGTCTTAAAATTTTAAAGTGTAATAAAACTTTAATGAAGGCCTAATTAAAAATAAGAAGATGAGTTTGTCTCTATTATCGACTCTATGACCAGAATTTGATTTTCGTGAAGAAATGAATAAATAATTTGTTTATCAACTCTCTTTCGTTCCTCAACTTGCATTTTAATTCAATTTTCGACGAAGCGTTAAAAACTTGACCCACTAACGGTTGCGTTATTTAACCATTACGAATTATATTGGACGAGAGCTAATGTTCCGCTGCAATATTGGAGAAACTTTGCGGCCTCTATAGGATTGGCTGGTAACTGGTAAATTTACAGCTCGCGACAACAATAGAAAGAGGAAGATTAGGTTGGCTTTTGTTCGAAAACGTCTTCACGTTCCAGGGCCATTTGAACGTGTAACTTGACCGTGAATCGTAAAGTATGAAGTAATGTTCGAAAAGTTTCCTTAATAGCTATAGCAAGAAGTTTACTTAAACTTGAAATTTAAGGATTTCATAGCCTTAAAATGAGTACTTAATGGTCGACTAGAAAAATGATTATGGAACTGTCTTTCGGCAGACATATTTAGGCTTTAAAAAAGTCAGCGAAAAAGCTCTCGACCCAAGAAAAATCAAATTGGTTGATTCTTAGTAAAGAAAGTTTACTCCAAAATAGAATATTGAAATAGCCTTGATAAAATATTTTTAAAATGCTCATGAATCAGCTTAATCCTCTATTAATTTTTCATCAATCATAATTTATTGTTTGGAAAAATCTAAAAAAAAAAAAATCTATTTAGTTAACCACCCAATAAAGTTTCACTAAACCGCTTTTCTAGCAAAAAAATATTCAGTCGCATCACCGAACAGGTTATAATTGAATTTTCTCTCGAATAATTATTCCACCGTAGGCAGTTTAGTTGAAACTTGTTATTCATTATCTTCATTGTCCTCGTATTGAACCCGCCCCACGATAAATAAATAATCCTTCACATTAATCGATAAAAATTATGTTTAGCTCGTGAAGCCTTGCGGAGAGCAAAAATTAGAAAATCCGAAACGCGAATATTTTGTTTGCTTTGCATTAATCATACATCCCAGAGGGAAATAATCTGATCAAACAATTCGATAACCTGTTGCCGAAATTTTTTCGCTCATTCCCCGGACGAAAAACACTGTTCTCAAGCGAAAGAACGATTTTTTCTATATATTATGAAATATTTAAAACAGAATAGCGTAAAATTGAAGTCACAGTATACCTATCTTCTGATTCAAAACTATAAGTACTGTGCGATCTAAGAAGACCACCGGTTTGTATTACAAATAAATTCCCCTAAGAAATTAGAAAATAAATTAACGAGGTCGTCCGATTTGGAGCTATTTGTCAAAATACGTCATAATGCTTATAGAGACTCCCTTTAGTTTCACAACAACATACGTCCAACGTCGGTGCTGTGTAAGTATGATTTTTTTTATTTTTTATAAGGTTGGCATTTTTACACGCCAATAGATAGTGGAAATCGCATGGTAAACTCTGCGTTGTAGCGAAAATTAGCAGGAAGCGAATACATGACACTGTCGCAGCTTCGAAGGAAACGAAGTGGAAAAACGCCTTAGGGCCGATAACGTAGGGTATTATATGTGCATATCTTTCATAAAATGGGAAGAGCCGTTTTGAGGGATCTCGCCCAAACAACCAGCCGTGAAACTCTTGGCGCAACAAAACATCTGAAGTGGAGAAGTCCATTTGAAACCCTTTCCTATTCATAACCCCTAGACTCGGTCTTTATTCGGGAGTTGAAATAAGAGTGGAAAGAGGCTTTTATAACCAGAGAGGGTTGTTTCAGTGATTCCGCCTTGCGCACTGTTAGAACTGAGGGGCACGTCCATTCATTTTTATCCTTCCTTACTCCAAAAACCGCCTACGGCAACTACCTCAGTATCCCGAAAGTGCCGCGTGTTTATCAAAGTCTTTGCGGTAAGAGTAGTTCGGATGTAGACAGAATATAAACCGAACGACCGCGGTTACTCAAGATTGTTGTGATCATACGAAGCGGTCGAGATGAATTCATAACGTCCCACAAACGACATCGATTTTTGAAAAGAAGATACGTTTTCCTCGCGACATCGTTTTTATGCTAATACGACCAGCGCAACCCATAGTTGTTGGTGTATCTACTATATAAGCATGCGATTCAGCATAGTTGACCCGATTCCGTTTTCCTAGAGAGATCTTCTCAGAGGGATTATAGCTAGAAGTTCGAAGAATACGAGTTGATCGAGTTTGAAATTTTCAAGTACCTTGCAAATTGCTGAAATCATAGAGATTGTGATTGAAATTTTATTACAATTCCATAACGTATTGGGTTAGTGTAGGATATCGTTATCTCCCTCCCTCGAATTCACTTCAATTTACTCCAACTACCATAATAGAGATTGGAAAATTCTGTATTTTTTATTATTATTATCATTATTATAATTCCATTTCAGAAATTAATCTCGAAATTATTATGTAAAATTAGCGGTTGATTGAAGATTAGCAATGATTTTGTTAGTCGTACTTTTGATGGTGGGGAAAACTATGGCAAGCTAATTATATAATTATTAACACCAATTCAATATCTAACGTCTCCTGAAACTAATTGAAATTCACTAATATTTGATGACGCATCTGAACTTTAATCTATTTTGACTTTTAAAGATCATTGGAGTCAAACATTTGATTTTTATAGCTAGTGTCACACATCGTAATTCCACGCGATTCGTCTTTTCTTAATTGTATTTTTAGTATTTTTATTCTTAGGTCCCCTTGCTATTCAGATGATGGAGGGAATCACAACGTCATTTACACAGACCACTAGTTTATGATGTATTTATTTAAGTATTGCAGGTTGTTTTCAGTACAAAAGTAAAATAAAAACTATGAGGCCAGACTCCTTTTACACAACCTCAGGAATTGGAGGCATGGCATGGTGTTTATTACATGTTACATAATGGATGGGATGGTAGTGAAAAGACACTAAATCACGCGCCAGGAACCTGCAGAAGCTCAGGTTATTGGAAAAACAATATTTTTCATTTTTTCTCTCGACTCATTAATTCAGAAGGTGAAATCAATTATCACGGAATGAATTATGTCAATGTATGCATGAAATTTAGAATAAAGATTATTTCACCCAGATAGCATCCGAGAATAGCCCGGCTGCTAGAATTTCATTTGAAACTGAATCTATTCGAGTGCAGTAGCTGACTTGCTCTTCGCAAAGATACCGCTCCATAACAAGAACCTGCTTCCATTATTCGTACTAAAGTGACAACCAGACCCGACGTCTGTCTGTGTGCCATTATCTCTTGTGGCAGAGGTGAACAAACGGAAGGACAATTGGCCATGCCGACCCTTATGCAAACAAGGCTCCTGAGTTACAGGTCCTTCAGCAGCTTTGTCGGTTCATATCGATTTCCACAGTCCTTAGAACTTATTCCAGCAAACGTAGAGCACTGATGATCTATATTCAATTACTCGATTGGCTAATGTATTTCGAACTGTTTTCGAACTAATCGTACGAATTCGGAATGCGATGTTTCCCTGTTTTTAAACAGACATTAGACAAAAGCCGGGGGAGAATATTTTTTAGAAAAAAAATCGGATTTTGAATAAAACCAGTGATATTCATAGATCACACAGTTCTTCCATGCTAAGTCGGCAACGGGTATAAATAATTATAAATTTATAAAATCAAGAAACGAAATCAAAGTCAGAAAGCAAAGTCAGTACAATACAATAGAAAATACTAATTAAAAAAAAAAAACCTGGAAGTGTGTACTTAATGAATTTTAATAGTTGTAGCTGGGTGATAAGTGGGAAATTCAATGAATCGAATCATATATGCCATTTTATATCTCTTATCTCAATATTACAGCGTCTGCTTTGAATATAAATTTTTTGGGGTTCTAAAGTATCGAGTGCGATTCAAAGATACTTCTACGTACAGAAATCTTGTTCATCAGTGCCGCCAGCTATACTTTTACGTAGTTTACGCAGCAAATAGAAGCAGAAATAAATTTTTATCCGATTTCAAGCAAGCTATTTATCAATGTCTTTATCCTAGCTACTTCTCTTGCCCTCAAGAGGATTTACTTCGCAACATCCGAATGATAATTGGAACAGTCAAAATTCCTTTCTTTATTGGTCTTTTTCCAGCGATTGAAGCAATTACTCGGCTCGCAATGCTCGATCGGCCTATCTGAGAAATGCAATTTATAAGCGAGATATCCGCGAAGAACTTTATACTTCTCTGCTGTCACTAATCTGTTTTAGTTGACGATGGCCGAGCAAGGAAACGCGGAGACGCTCTCGCCTGTCACAAGGGCATTCTCATCTGTCTCTTCCGCACAGACAACGATAGAAAGAGGAGGAGAGGAGAAAAAAAAAACAATTTTCATCTTTCCAGAGATGCTGCTCACTGTCCCGGAAAAAGTTGTTAGCGCCAGAATAATGTTTTGATTCATAACCTGCCTCTCGGCTCGGGAGTGCTCTCTTGTTACACGCGCAGGGCCCTCGACTCGGAACGACCGCGACGCGTCGGTTTTGCAGGAAGGGCAATGGGAAAACTCGGTCACTAGTATCTTTCCTACTGGGACATGCTTGCGGATGACACATCATCAGGCGTTGCGATTCGAATGCGGATCCGTCGACTTTGTCTGGAGGAAAATAAAAAACCAGCTCCCGCAGTGGAATTTCGAATAAAAATAGTGCGCAAATAAGGTAGAAACTTTATTCCTACGAATCATCACCCGGCAAAACGATAAAGTCCGCAAAACTGTTTACAATCCGAAAATCCGTGTCTATCTTTAGGGTTGTCTAGTTTTTCAGTTCCGCCATAAAGCCGCTTTTTAGACAGCACCAAATCCTCAAGCCTTGACCATTCAACGCCTCATAAACACAGCTCAGGTTAATCCCTGTGTTCGGTAGGGGAAAGCCGGCAAAATAGACAAAATCCGAAGGAGGAAAATTTTTCATGTTAATCCCATTTTCAGCTTTCGTCTTCATAATCTCGACCTGCTGATTAACTCGACAGCGGTGAGAGAAAGAAAAAACAGTGCAGATACGGTCGAATCTGCATGGAAATTGGGTTTTCTAAAGGCAACGTCCAGCGACTCGAATTTTCTGTATTTAGTAGCCGTCCTTTTCTTCTTCGAGCTTTCCCATGATTCTCAAATAATTCGGTCAAATATTCTGACTGGGCTTTAGGCTATCGAGTTGCATCACAAGTATAAATTGAGATCGAATTTATTATTGGAGAATAAATTTTGAAAGCTTTTAATCAGAATGCCAAGCGAAAGAATCAAAGAGAGCTAGTAGTTGGTATTAGTATTTGGATGCTATTTGGCTCGTTCGGAAAAAAACGGACCATCGAATTTCGACCCAAAAAAGCATAAAAAATCCGTTACATGCATCAGAGAATAGATCCCTAGAAAAACGTTTCTATGTATTCAGATTTAACTTGGCAAGACAACTGTCGCAATCGTTCTGATAAAAATCTGATTATATTTGCAGCAAAATCCTTCTGGGCTAAAGCAATTATGAGTTTGCTAAGCAGCTGGAATGGAGCATAGGGTGTTCAAATTTGACTTTGAACTTGCAAAAAATTCGAAAAAAACCATCAATAGTCTCTCTAAAATGACATTTTAGGTATAAAAATTCATGTATTTTTTCCAGCTGAATCGTATGGATATTTTTGATTTTTAGAAAAGTACATACGCTAGAACGATAATATTGCTCGACTATTTTTATAAAATGTTATACAAACATATTTTTATATTCGTTACTATATTCTTCGAACAGCCCTCGCTATAATTCGCTTCAACGATTCTCTCATGCTGGTTTAATTTTTTCCGTGGGAATATCGTGCACCAGGTCGAGCGACATTTTGTGAATATTTCATCGACGTTTCCGATGGCAAAAGAGTAGGAATTCCACACGGGCAATTTGAGCGCAAATTTCGGCGTGGGTCCGTTGATTGCGAAATGACAGCTCTCAATTCGACCTCAATTTCATTCGGTTTAGCGGTCCCTCGTAGCTTAACTACTAACCATTGTTCAAAGTGCTTACCGGTCTGTTGGTAAAATTACCTCGATCTATTCATTTACCGGGCCACCGTTTATTTCCCTTTGACTGAAATTAAAACTCGTCCGAACTAGACTATGCAATGAGGAAATGCGACGGAGTTCAAATTTAATATCACTGCAACGACTTTAGTGTGCATGAATTGTCTAAGCTGCACTTACACTTGGTAATATGTATTGCTTATAATATATGAGTATATTCTGGTGGCTAAGCTTTCCCAATCAACAGTGTATTATAGCTGACCATTTCCTTCTACAAATCGGCTTCTGAACTCTGATTTTAGACTGCGTGATTTATGACGCGCAATGAAAGAGGAAGGAGTTCGTCAGTGGATAAATTAATTTAGCAGTGTTACGCATAGATCACACATTACTTCCATGTTCGAGTCAGCAGACAGGTGTAACAATTATGATTTTGAGAAAGGCCGATTAAAATGCATCAAAATTAGAGCAACACGATGTTGAGACTGGAAAACTAGCCGCAAGAGACCCAAAAACCGAAAAAGCGCATCGATACAGTAAACGGATCTGCAAAATTGATCGTTTTGACCTAACTTATAAGCGGAAAGAAAGTACGGCCATTTAAACTCAATGATATAAATCGGAATAAATTCAACGAATAATACCTCGTCAATTGAATATTGCGGCAATCGAGAAAAAAATTATCGTAAAGATTATTGGCAGTCGGTGCGATTTTCTTTACACGGATTCTTAGACCAATCATCTCTCGTCACTGGAAATCGTAGTGAGATTCGCTTTGGCATTGTGCCGATCAGCCAAGAGTTTTCACTGCTTTCTTCGGGACCGGAAAACTTCGAGCAAAGCCTTTCCCGACGATTTCCGCGACGGCTCGCTTTTTTCTAGTCCTCCCGCGATGAAGGGTCAAGCTAATCTATTATTTTTTCAAGAGAACCGGCGGCGTTTCAACTTTGACAGATAAAACTTCAGCGAGAAATTCTACTCGACAATAGTAGCGTTTGAATCGGTATCACCGACATTTATAGCGGAACATGAAGCGCAAGGCCTGGCGATTCGGAAAGATTAGGAGATTTTATCCGGCGAATTTAATCGGTCAAGAATTTTCACGGGGAATCTAGAGAAGCAGGGTAGCGTAATCGACTTCAAAAGAGAGGAATTCACTCGACTCGAATCGAAGAATCATTTATTTCGCACGAAAATCTGATTTCCGTCACATTGAAACGGTTTTCCCTCGCATATTTCTTAATAAAATATTAATTTCGCCGCCGTTCGAAAGGGTCAAAAGCTGTGCGCGGGGTATTAAATATTTTTCGTCAGTAGATGAAAAATGGCCTTCCGAGCAATAGGGTCATCCTGAACTCGGGTGGGAGTGGCTGAAGATCATTAATCTCCGGAAACGGCAACTGGTGGCACCTAGCAGTAAGTCGTGTTCTTTCTGAGAATTTCAAGGAGCGGAAAACTGGAACAGGAAAGCGCCGGGAGATGAAACCTACGGGAGGAAAACGAAAGAAAATTGCGAGAATCGAGCAGAAGTTCGGCCTCTTTGCGGCTAAGTAAATGGGAAATTGCTAACTCAGTATTTTATGCTTAGGCTTTCAAAGCTTCCCTCGTAGGATCAAATTTTCACATACACACACACTCAGAAAAAAGAGAAAAAAGGAGGAAAAATGGAAACTTAGAAGTTTTTATATTTGACACTCGTCGAGTTTCAAAACTTTCTACTGACAAAGTCATGAAAAATAAATGAAAGAGACAAGTAAGTGCAAATGTGATGCACTCTATGCATTGTCTCTTTTTAGAAAGAATGAAACGGTGCAATGATTGTACTGTGGTTTATTATTCATATATTTGCTTCAATTTTGATTTAAGAAGACCGTTGACTTTATAACTAGCTTGAACATTTGTGAAGGCTTTCAGCTTATAACAGATCGGTAACTATATAAAACTCCTTAGCAAGTATCGTGGTTTAATTTTTTAATTTTTTATTACCAAATGTGGAGTCAAATTATTAGCCAAACGCTACAGCTTAAAACTTTTTTTAATGAGAAGTCCAACGAGAATAGATTTTTATACGCTGTATACGAGTTTTATACGATTTTTATAGCTCCACAAATTAATGAGATACAAAACTTGACAAATTTCGAAAATTCCAGTCAAAAACAGCTATAACTATACTTGAAAACTATTGAAGCCATCAACCCCGATGTGGTCTCATTCATAAAAGGTAAAGGGTCATATCAAACACTCTCATAATTAATAACAAAAATTGGATAAATACGAATTCCCCTTCACCTTAAAACCCCCAGTAACCTACCCTTAAAATATTAAAGACTCCATTGATATTAGAATTGAGCCATTGACAGGCCAAGATTAATTTTTGGTGAAAATTTCTAGTATGCAGCTTAACAGTTTTCTCGGAACATCGTCGACTGTGGGCGGAAAGAAATTGTCTATCGATTTTTCGATTTATACGTTCATCGAAATGTAACATATTAAATTTTGGTGGAGGGTGAGAGAGTTTTTTGGGGGCGATTTCAAAAGTTCACTACTGAATACTTAATCAACCAAAAAATGAAGGAAAATTAGCATTATTACGAGAATTAATACTACTATAAGGAAGAGGAATTGATGCTTTAAAGGAATACCTGTCCCCCAGACTGTCACTTCCTTCCAGACTTCGCTTCAAGAATATTCCTTTTCGAGTGTATTGGATGCACGATATTTTTTATCGGTCATTTGCCTTATCAGTGTAGCTAATTGTACATTTCTTAGCAGAATATGTTTCCATAAATCAGGAAAATCCATTAACACAAGACAGAACATAAGTCTGAGAGACATAGGGGTGAGACATAGAGAGTGTTTACCGTCGATTGGAGACCCATTTCAATAATACGCGACGATACAAGGAATCATAAAGGTGTTATATAAATCTTGTTATAAATCTGAAACGTACCGGTTTCACAGACCGCAGTTTATTGCGTCTGCAGTATAAACCGGTAATGAACTAACAACTACTCCGACTCTTCGTTGAGAAAAAAAAATATATAAATAAAATCGAGCCGATGAAATATCGTAAAATGGGAATTAATGAAAAACACGGGATTTGGGTTGAGGCAGAAATTTATTGTATCTAGTGCGGAGAACGATAATAACAAAGAGAGCAGAGGGCTGAAAGAGGAGGGGTCGAAGAGGGGGTACGATGTGATTGAAGCTTATTGGATTTCGAGGGCTTTCATTCTTCTAAGGCCGGCCGGTTTCGGGGCCAAGCCCTACAACTGAAGACACTCTTCTACACATATTATGTACACGCGATATTTCTGAAGCTATTCGCTTTTGAACGTTCTCGTTCGTCGAATCTGATAAGACGTGACGTTGGAATTCCCAAAATAAGCTAATCCGCAGCGCCAAAATTCCATGTTGAGTAGATGGAAGGGGATGCATTTTATTTGTGGAGGGAAACAATATGTAGGGGGTAATGAAATAATTACCTATGTATTATGCGGACTACTTTGCTGTGAAGCATAACTAGTTCTTGAGGCCGACGATCAAATTTTGTTACTGAAAAAATTAACTGCTGTAGCGTTCAAAATTGTAAAAATTGAGGATGCAAAAAACCACTATAAAAAACGATTAAATATAAAAAAATAAGTAAATAAAAAATAGGGATTGTAAAATGCAAAAAAGTCAGAGAGTATTTAGACCAAGTGAAAGAGCGAACTTGGAGTCTATACTCAAATTGTTATCTTCATTATTTACCTCATTTCGAGCGTATAAGAACATCTAAGCACTCTTTAAGTGAAATTAGAAAAAAATTAACTTAAAGCAGAAACGGTTAGAACTTCAAAAAATTGATATATAGCATTATTCGTGAGTTTTCAAAATTTACCACGTTTCTCCTTTCTAAGCGTGGTTTTTCTAAGTCGTAACGTTTTTTGTTTACCTTGCCAACTTCAAATTATTCATCCGCTCGTGCGTATTTTCCTCGCTTCCGATTTCAAAGAAAACATTTCGCAGAGACCTTGCAAACTTGTTAAGTTACTGCTCGAACGGCGAAAGATCGTAGGATGGCAAGAAATCGATGGAACCCTGAGCGCCATCAAACTCAATCACAGCTCTTTACTGCACCAAAGTAGGGATTTGCATCGCGATTTTCTCGTTTCTCTTCATTTATTCATCAACCAGTATGTCTGGGTTTCTGAGTGCGTAAGGCTTCACCACGTGAATGCTGGTTCGATAGTGAATTATATTATCAATGGCGAAAATTCATTTTAAAAAAATACAAAAATGGACAAATGGGATAAAGCAGGTAAAAATGTGGTTAAACGTGCCTCAAAATAAAATTCGAAGGCCATAAAAATTGACGTTTATCCAGCCGCAGAGTTTTTTTGTATTTTTAATCTTTCTTGAATTTTTTTCAGTGACAGTTATAGTTTAAAATGTAGCTATGGATATCACGCGATAAAGTGTGAACCTCTATTGTTGTCGAATAAAATTGAATAAAGATCACAGGACGTTCGCGTCTTTTAAGCTGAATTCGTCCAGTTATCCAAGTTTGATTTATGATTCCGCACTCGTCCATTAAAGTAGCCAGAGGGCTTAATATTTCAAGCCAAGGCCGCAACAAAATGAGAGCATAATTCAAAATCGTCTAACCCTGGAAATAAATCACCGAACTTGACGTAGGATTAGATTAGGAAGCCGCCGGTTTAAATGAGTAGCGAGCGGAAAATTAATTATAATAAAAAAGATAAATTGAAATAGTATTTATTACCGTTTAATGGAAATCTAATGAAAATTAAATAATGGACTCATCAGACTATACTCAGATATAGATAGTATCAGATATAGATAGCACTATTAATTCTAAAAAACGCTTTTTGAACAGGTGTTTGTGTGTATCTGTTCGTGTGTCTTTGGTCAAAAAATGAATCAGTCATATCTCCCTGAAAAATGAATGAAACTCGGTGAAATTTCCAGGAAATATCCTCTCAATGAATGTGCAAAATTAGCCGTTTCCGGATTTCAGATAACACACAGTACTTCCAAGTTATAACCGTTTAAATTTTATTCATTAATTTTTTTACAAGATATAGGTAAGAGTCAATATTTCTCCCGTTTGAGGTCAGCGTTTCGGTTTGCGAGTAGATCACCTTAGATTTTTTGTCTAATGGGTCTCTTTTCGCTATTTCCTTAGCGCGTATTTTCTATTTTGATTTTTACAGAACACAAAATCAATATATTTGAAAGATCATGGTCTGGAAATGTTTGGGACGGCGATTGAATGACGACAGATTTTTATCGCGTGGGTCACATCATAATCTAGTTCGTGCGATTTTCTATGTTTGGGTCGTTTGGCTAGACTTACAAGAACAGTTGTATGGTATTATTGTTGCGGCCTATGTAGGACTTTTTGCTTTAATAATTGGTTATACTAGTTACCCACTCAAACATGGAAGTACTGTGTGAGGGTTGAATTTATATTAATCTTTTTCTTATTTAAAAATGATAATATTTTTCCAAAAATAATGATCTAGTGAACAAGCATTATTATTTCAAGTTGCATTGAAAAATTCAGTTAATTTTGAATATTCATGTTCATTGCTGTATAATTGACGGAGTGGAAATATAAATTAAATTTTTATTCAATCCCTTTTTTCATACTTTCCATTCGGTTTCGGATGGAGGTAATTGTCCAAGAGTTCTTTTACTCTGGCAACGTTCCGAACTAATTCATGCCTTTCGAAGAGGCCAAAAGTGATCAATTATTTGTTCATTATTACGATGAACCGCCCTTATTGCAACTTTCTCGCTATTCTTATATTCTTAATGTACAGGAGGGCTTCCGGGTAGAAATTACCAACCCTGCAACATTCAACTCCTCGTTGTTACCCCATTTTCGCTCCCGTCTAAATGATCGCCGGAGGTTGAATTGCTTGTTTAATCATTAAGAAAACGATTTGCTCGTATTCCGGCTCTAGCGCGTTCAAAGGCAACGTAGCTCAGCAGAGTCGTTAGGCATTTTAAATGGATTCTGATTGATGCGTAACGCTGTTTATTTAAAGGAATTACCAACCTTACAAGAAGACCCACCTGGTTTGAGGGTTTTAAATAAGCAACGCGACTCTATCGGACCGATGAGTACCTCAAATTGCTGAGTCGAAAATAGGGCGTTTTGCACTTCAAAAACGATTCCTAGCAAGGAAAAAGGAACGCAAGACAATATCCCAAACAACAATAATAAATCACGATTAGAAATTTTAAACGGAAATTCAGCTATATTTGGTCTCAAGATTCCCACCAGACGATTGTAACTTGTTACTTCGTGTTGATAATACGGTTCATTCGCTAAATATTTCATAGAGATGCCTCAGGCGGCGAAAGCGCTAGGGCATTAAGAGAACTTTCAACCTAGAATGCACTCACAGTAAATACATGAACCAAATATAGTCAAGCGAGAAGATAGTTACATTCCAAGTATTCTTTGATATCTTATTGCTCTCTGAAAAATGGTAAAACGGATCCTTCTTGGAGATTCAGCATTAGCAAGCTTTTGTTGTAGTATTCACCATTAAGACAACTCATTTTTTCTTAGATATTCCCTAGGAAATATCGATGTACAGACAAATGCTTGCTTCTCTTAAAAGAAGTCGGAAAAGGCGAAAGCGCTCAATATGAAATGAGATAACGCAAGATTAGGTAATACATAGAGCTGACAAACTGGAGGCACTCTGATGGACTTTCCACAGGACTTCCACAATCATGTGAACTCGAATGATCACATTATACACCTATAGTTTTTCTTTATCATTAGAAAGTTTTTGTAACTTTTTTTATCACACCAAAATTGATCAATAAAATAAAAAATTCCTCTTCGCAAAAAAAAAGAAAAAAAAATCAAAACGTTGAATTAATTTTTTAGTGTATTGGGAGAATTATTCTGTGCCCAACCAATTATGAGTGAGTTTCAAATAAAATATAGGAAAAAAGTCTGCGAATTTTTCCAAAAATAATTCAACGGAAAACATTCTAAATAAAATAAAGACAAATTCGAAAATACAAAAAAGGATAACGAGCAAAATCATCAATAAAGACAATATTTATGAGCGAGTTAAAAAAAAAAAAACATCAATCATTGAGCTTTTCATAAAGCTCGAATTACAACAGTATGAGAATGAATCTTGAGCGTCTGAAATTTGCATGCTTCTCGTGTAGTAGTCGTCGATAGCTATGAATAAATTCAAATTTCCAATACCTACCGACGCTTAATATAAGGAAAAAAAAAACTTTTAAAAAAAAAATAAAACCGACTTCAAAAAGTTTGTCTATAAAATACACTCTGAAAAGGAAAAAATAACAAAATTGTCCCAACTTCGCAGCAACTCATTCGCCATGCAACTACACATTTTAAGGACTACTTTACTACTCGTATTGACCTGACCACTTCCTGATTGATTGGATCACCTTCCCTAATAATATAAAAACTACTATTCCTCATTTCCCAAATGATTAAAAGATTTTCCTTTCACCTCTGAATTGCCTCCAGATTGATCATCTTTTGGAGTCGGCGCCTCTCTTATATTGTATTGGAGAAGCCTATAGATTCCGAATTACCAGTAGTATGAATATAAATATCATGAGTTTTCACGATTCTTGAACAGAGCACATCAGCATTTATGAGAACTAATTATTAACAATATCGATTTGAAGGTGACTATTCACGCCTTTTCCTAAAAACCAGTTCAAATGTCTCTAAGAATCTTTACGTCCAGACCCAGACTTATTACCTGGCACCTACTAATTTATCGTAAATTCATATTTATTTGTAACCATCGGGTAGTCATTTTGCCAGAGAGGCGCCGACTCCAAAAGATGATAAATCTGGAGGCAATTCAGAGGTGAAAGGAAAATCTTTTAATCATTTGGGAAATGAGAAATAGTAGTTTTTATATTATTAGGGAAGGTGATCCAATCAATCAGGAAGTGGTCAGGTCAATACGAGTAGTAAAGTAGTCCTTAAAATGTGTAGTTGCATGGCGAATGAGTTGCTGCGAAGTTGGGACAATTTTGTTATTTTTTCCTTTTCAGAGTGTATTTTATAGACAAACTTTTTGAAGTCGGTTTTATTTTTTTTTAAAAGTTTTTTTTTATTTTTCTCTTTTTAGTGACTTACAATAATTATGGACAGCTCTCTTTACAGAATTTTCCCAAGCTTTCATTATTGAGTTCTTGTCACTTACTACTAACCGTCCAAGCTCAATTCATAAGTCAGTTGAACGTTGAAGTTCCAAAGTATAATGATTACCAAACTATTTTCATTGTTATTATGTGGGTCTCTTGGTCAACATACCGGATACTTTGATCCCATTGATACACCTATCAAAACTCAAATATTTGTCTACACCATTACTGGTTACTGAATTGCACCAATTCACTCGTTCTTTATTTCTCTAACGATAATAGAGTGATAATTTTCTCAAGCATACCCGCAATCGCACTGAATGAGAGAATCCGAACAAAATTTCAGAAATTCGCCGAACGTTTGTGCATTAAAATGGAGGTATTTGGCCTTCAAAACCTTGATATTTATTGAAAATTTAACGCTGAATTCAAATCTTTTAACGAGAATGCTATGACTAACGTAGTTTTTTTTCTACAAGCATAAATAGTCCAAAAAACGTGATTTTGAAACAAATTTTTTAGAAATACGGCCTAAAAAGTATCTAATTTTAGTCCAATCAACACCAAATTTGGATCACGTAAACTAGACTCAAATGTGAACATTTTAAGTTTAAAAATTATGGAAAAACAGTTTTAGTTTGGAAGTTATGAGGTCTCAAACACAGGTCCATTAAAACATCGATTGCTCCCTTGTTATGCCATCTAAACTTGATTTTTTACCATCGTTAGAAAGCTCTAGCTAAGTGCTTCCAAGTGCAATAGGGTTCATATTTTTTTTCTCGACGTGGTTGGGAACGGTGCTCGAAAAACCTCAAAAAAGTGAAAATTGGCATCACTTTTTTTGTTACACTTTCTTCTCTACACGCTATACTAGAATGCCGAACTAAAAATTGAAGCTAGGCCCTTGTAGGCAGATAAATTATGAACAAAATGACACCAGAAACAAAACAATCGAGCAAGTATTCTAGAAGTTATAAGCTTGCAAAGTCAAAACTTCCTTTTTTCGCGAAAATCACGTTTTCCGGCGTTTCTCCGCGTCTGGAGACGTAACTACTGGATGGACCCAATTGAAAAAATTATGGGACCTACCTGGATAGTAACCCTTTCAAACAAAAAAAAAAGTAACCCGATCGGACGTACAGGAGCTGAACGCCGGTGGACAACACATACCGAAAAAAAAAAAAAAAAAAAAAAAAAAAAAAAAAAAAAAAAAAAAAAAAAAAAAAAATCCCGCTAGACGACCATAGTAACCTCCTCCTTGTTTGAAGTCGGTTAAAAAAAGAGAACGCTCGTAAATCTGTTCTTCCAACCGATCGGATGGAAAAGACCATGTCTACAAAAGCTATCTCTCTTCGGCTAAATGAATTACCCGCGATTCTCTACGACGCGGTGACTCCTGGTTAATTGCCAGCGCTGAATGAGCCCGGGTCGTTTCGAAAGAGCAATTTTCCAATTCTGAAAATTCTTGGTCCCTCTCCAAATATTCAAGATTGCTCGGGGGGAAATTAGGGTTGAGCTTGAGGAAAAAGAATAATCGTGAAAAATGCAGTTACTTACGTGCACGAGGGAGAAAAGATGCAAATGCGGTTCGGCTATTCCATGTGAAACGTCGAACTTTCACTGAGTTATTACTTATTCAATTTTCCGACCTCGGATCTCGAAACGCGGAAAATTTTTCGCCTCGCTAATGCCACTTTCAATGTGCGTTTTGTCAATGCGATCTGCAACCGATCGGTTTTCAGCCGATTTGTCGAGAAACCGAATCGAAACCCCGAATCCAATAGTATCTCCATTTGACAACACTCGTCAACCAATCGGAAGCAACGGTTGGATTCCGTCGACGAATTTGGACCATCGAAAACGAAATATAGGTGCGATTAATCCTTACAAGTGAAGGGTAGGTTCTATTTTTCTTTTGACTGGCTTCCAGGGGCAGAAATGCGGGGTTCCTACGGCGAATTCGAGAGCTGCCGTCGGCGGGGGAGCATCTCGACCGAATGGCTGGTTGACGGTTGATCCGTTGAATGCGAGGGTCGGAAGCGCTGGTGTCGTATCGAGGGGCGAGCTTCTGGGGGCGGCCTGGAGGCAGATTAAATTTCATCTATCGATTGTTTCATTTTCGATGAGATTACATTATAAAATCGATTGCACCGCTACAGGAATCCGCACGATCTATTGTTATTGTATTAGGAGTGCTTGGGAATCTGAAGAAGATTAGCCGAACTTTTATTTGTCTGAATATTTTCTCCTTTTAGGGCCTCTCCGGTGTGATGCAGGTACCTAGGTTCACCTGACTGCCGAAAACCTATTGCTCTCCATCGCCTTGAGGATGCCCTACAACAGGAAAGTACCGATGATCATAGGATGAGCACTAGGTGCTCTATATAGTTTGACATTTACGGACCACAAGAATCATAAATATATTTGAACGCTCATGGCCATTGAACCGTCGCTTTACCGACTAAATGACGCTTGATTTTTATCGTTAGGGTCACACATAATATTTCCACATCATCCTCATGTTTTGTGCGTGTTTCTATTTTTAATTAATTTATTCTTTATCTATTCTATCTATATATCTATTTTTAGTTAATTATTTTAAAAAAATAATAAACAAAATACTTAACTTTTTTTGCAAAATTGAGGAGGAAAACACAAATTTGCTCTCAATTAATGAGCGCATTCTTTTTTTTTAAACACATTCAGTTTCTAGTTTCATTAAAAATTATTGTGTTGTTATTTATTATTATGAAGGTAGGTTACATTACTATTATTTACTCTGCTCGTAGATATCGTCATATGTTTCGTTTTCTACTCAATTTCTGTGATAATGTGCCGTTTTATTGATTCTTATATTTTAATCCTGTGAGGAAATTTTCCCAATAAATTTTCATTTATCGCCGAAAATTGTTCCTCTCTTTAACGCAATATTTTACACACTCCAAGCAATCTTTGCAGTTCGTAGTTGGCGTGCTGTTAATTCAAATCCTCCTCAACTTCATCCGCACTTTTTACCGTCCGCAGTTCTCTAATTGTGTTGAGTTGAACAGGACTGCGGAGAGAACGACGGGCCACTCAGTCGGAAGGGAAATGTGTCCGCTCAACTCGGGTAAACTTTTCTGCCCAAGAAACTTTCCACAACCCGAAAAACGATGGGGAGAAAAAGGAGAAGATTAGACTGTCGTCGGAGTCCGGCAGATCTGTCAGAAATATGAATAATAAAGTTTGCTCCGACATGCGGAGTCTTGAGCTCAGCTATCGTGAAAACTTGGACATTGTTGATTCCGAAGTTAGCAGAACTGTGATTTTATTGCCCTATCTGGGATCTTATAGACGTTTAATAACGACCGTGAACCACACGTCAGTGAAAAATACAAGTTTCAATTGAGGGCGTTATATAATTGACCGATTTACAATCTCGTTTTATCTCAGCTTTTGAAAATGGGGTATGAGACCACAATGAAAATTATTTCCGCAAGTGCAATTTTTTTACGAATTCGGCTTTTGAGAATTTTTAGGATATTCGAATGACTTCCATTTACTTCATAAAAATGAAAACTAAAACTTGATTGTAAAAGTACATCATAAGTTTACATTGGTAGTTTTTAAATAATTTACCCAAATTTTGAACGCTTACTCAAATATCTTTTTTATCAATATCTTTTCGAACACCAATTTTTTGAGGTTGGTACTTCGATCAGTTATGAACTCAATAAAAAAATTAAAATAATAATAAGAAGAAAATAAAAAATAACAACAGCACATTGGCTTGCTTTTATTTTTCAAATTAAAATTTTTTCCAGAAAAGTGTATGTGAACCAATGGCATTTAAAAGGTAAATCAACGACAAAACAAATCTCTTGTGGCAGTTTCTCAAAAAAAAAAAAAAAAAGAAAAAAAAGCATTTTTTTGCTGCTAGGAGTTTTTCAGAAGAGATAGGTACCTCAAGTTGCATGATTTTGGCCACTCGTATATCTCAGGAGCTTCTTTTTGGAGTATCACTGGGTTATTTTATAAATCACTCATTGTGTAAGTAACTGGATTAAAAGATTCATTAAAAAATGTTTCACAGAAATAGGTGAAAAAAGGTAGGCAAAGTCGTGGTAAAAACATGGTAGCCCAATGGCGTTTTTGTTATAATGTCAAATTAATCAATAAAGAAACTATATTTTCTAAAATGTATGGACCATGTAGAACGGAAGAATACCTATTTATTCAGGAAAATTTTCTTTTTAAAGAGGCTATTTTCTATGATAACGAGATTATTATTTTTACTGAAAATGACCCTCATGGAAACGTCTTCAATTCTTTTTGGAACGCTTTTAGGCTTTCATTTTTTGTTATTCCCTCTTTCCCACAAATGCGATGTGACCTTCAACCTCTTAAACTTCAACCTATACATTAAATTTCCGTACTCCAAATTACCCATCAGAAATAAACCGTTAACAAGATAAGTCGAAAACTAAACACTAAAGCATAATTATAATTTTTGTCCAACATGCTCACATTGCAGACATTCGAAGTGGAAGACAGCCAACATCATTGAATCGATCGCTTATCAACGGCTTATCGCAAACACTTGTGCGTTACTTATTTGTTATCAAAAATCTTTAATTAACTTTCATGTTCGTACATTTTGTCGTTCGCGTAGCTCGAATTTCCGACTATTACTTCAGTTGTGGGTCTTAGGTAACGGCTCGTTCTTAATGCCATCGCCACGGTTTGCATATCTCGGATACTCCGTGTTTCGTAATCGGATGGAAACTAGGTCAACGAACAGCACCTATTGAAATAATCTTTAATCACCTCAGTCGTCTCTCTAACCGTGCGAAAAAAGTCTCCTGCCGTCGACCCGCGCTAATGTTGACGTAGTCGAGTGACGTATAGCGTATCCGATGGCTTTGCATAAATCGAGACGCTCTTTCGAGAAGATAGAATCGTTTAGCCGTTGGATAATCATCAGTCATTCGTCGGCATTCAAGTGAACAAGCAGGTAGTCCCCTATCTACATTTTCAACCATCTATCACTGGCGGAAAAATATTCGTTACACATATACAAATTATCTTGAATTTCCATCGCTTAAAATTGATCCTTATCGTTTCGTATATTTGCGTCCACCAATTTTGAATTTGGTATTACGTTGCCGTTCAGGAGGTGATTAAGTGGCCGTACATTGTGATATGTGATGACTGAGGAGATCATCAGAGAGTGGCTGGCCGACTATGCTGCTCTCGGGCCGGACGAACTGCATACATACGCCAACACTGTACATCACAACGCTCAAGTGATCAACGCCGTTTTCGCCGTGCTCGACGATCGGATCAAATATAATGAGGTGAGTCATTGCTTGTTCTAACGTAGGTGTAAGTTAGCGTGAGTTCCTGTGAGGGAGCTCAAATTCTTGAAACGGGGTCTATCTTTAAAAATGGCAAGAGATTACTTCTGAACGAAAGGTTGTCTCTGTTTGTCTGGGTGTTGGCTATGAACTTCTTGGATTGTTTCTGAGCGATTAAAATTACGGCGAGAAATGTAGAAACAGTCGACTACGTTGGTTTCTGAGGCTGATTATGCCAATTCTATGGCGTCTAAATGGAGCCACTCGCACAATAATCTTCTCATTCTCATTCTAGTCTTCTTATTCTCCCCTTAATGCTTACACTTATTAATTACTTATTTATTTTATATTTATTTTATTTTTTCCCCAAGGAGGTGGGGAAACTAGGCAGACAGTGATTTTATGACCCTATGCTGAACTTGGCTGAAGAAACCAAATGTTTTTATGTATAGACTAAGTTGCTTAATATCCACACTTTTAATCCTTGTACCTCGTTAATGTTCATTATCATTGCATAAAATCTAGCTCGCCCTGAGCATGCCTTATGGGGCGAAAGTGTACAGTGCTCAGTCAGGCTAAAAATAAAAATGTGAAAAGTTGGTCAATCTAGTTTTTTTCTCCACCTCAACACTGGACCAATCTGCCCAGTTACCTTAGCTTAATTGCTTGGTTATCTGCCTGGATAACTGCCTGATTAATGGTCTTGTTTATGAATCACTGATTAAACCGAGATATCCTAGATTTCATGCTTGCGAGCAGTTTTCTCGGAGTGTCCTTCGAGTGAGTGTACTGTAATCTACTTAGTAACTGTAATCTAACTAGCACTCGTTTGATAAGCGTGCCGTAACTGAGCTTAACTGTCCAATAACCAAACTCCAGTCCTAATGCCATAGTGTGAGGGAATTGATATCGTTTTGAAATTCAGGCAATCAATCCTACCTTTCTCTTCAAAATGGGCAAAGAAAGCTGTGAATAAAAAGTTCAGCCTTAGTTTCAGATTCAATGGCAAAAAAATATTGAGGGTTAGTTATCAGGACTATATTAACCCATCATAAATTATGTAAATCTTATTTTAGAGCTAATATGCTTGAGTACAATCTTAACAAGAACATATAATATTAGCTCATTTTCAGTCCTAAATTGAGCCTGAAATATATGCACTAAGCTTGCCCATATTTTTGTTCAGGTTGTGCAAAATATATGTTAGATAAGCTCGCGTTGTACCGATAGCTGGCTTGGTCTAATGGCTGTGTATGTCTAATAGTCTTAGTGGTCCAATTCGCTTGTTATTGAGGAAGACTCGATTATCAGTAATCCTCGCTCGTTAATGGCGTGCCTCTAAGCGGTTTCGTTCTCAAGGCCGTTTTCAAAAACACTCCTTAGCCTGTTACCTCATTCGGTGGGAGACAACCACAACTTCTAATTAGGCCGTCATCGAAACTTCAAAAATTTCCAAAATCCCCGTTACTTGAGATGTTTTTTCACAGCTCATAGAGAATCTTTAGGCGAAATTTGTTTTCATCCCACTCTCGAATTATTATCGCAATTTCCAGTTTGAGTTTCCGATCAAATTCCATCTTGGTAAAGTTGGTTTGAACGAGTTTTGTCCGTGAACGGCTTCCATGGCTTGGGGTGTTAGTCGATTGATTAAAAGCGGACGGAAATGGGAGGAATAGGGGCGACCTGCTTGTTTTAGCTCGAGCTACCTCGGGGCTTTTACCTTGCCTTCGCACTCCAACTCAATAATGATCATTCGATTAACGAATGGATTTTAAAACTCAATAATCGGTCTAATAGTGCTCCAACAATGGAAATGCGATTGACAAATGGAAAATAAATTAATTGAAAAAATGTGCTGGAAAAATGTGTGAGATTGAAAACTAATAAATATTCGTGGTATTCTGTCGTATTAGTCAGGGTTTTATTAAAGTCATAATATTTTTTTCTATAATTGTTTTAAGCTTTCATATTTTTTTTTTTGCAGTTGGTCGACAACGTCTGCACGACTCTGTTCGGTTTCTATAGGTCGAAAGAAATCGAACTCAAACGTTTTACACTTGTATTCCTCCCAACGTTAATCTACGTGTACCTGAATGCTGTAGCTCATGGCGAGAAAAAGGTAACTTTAATTTTTGGCCTCAAAGCGTACAAGGAAAAAGCAACTTAATATCAACAAACGCTGCGTTTAATCAATTTAATTTCCCAGTGCATATTCAATATTTCTGTCTTAATAGACCTGCCGCGGAATTGAAGCTCTCCTTGTGGGCTTGTACAATCTCGAAGCCGTCGACGAGAGCTGTCAAGCACAAAACATCTCCTTCCGCCTACCCTCTCTGGCTCAAGCATCTCTCTATCATGAAGTGAGCATTTTTTCATTCTTATTCGTCAGGACTCTAATATTCTATGGATGCTCATCTTTACATGGTGCGTCAAATCAGTGCTGTTAGCTAATCCTTTGAGACAAACGATTTTTCAATTTTTTCTAATTATTGATAATCAATTTAAATTAATTTTCTTTCCAACTGCCATCAATAGGTCGAAATTTTGGCCGGCGATATTTTCGAAAATATTTTTCTCTTTTTTTCTCCAGCCTCCGGCTTGGTTATTGAAAACGCCCGAGTTCTTGTACGGGATTCCCCTATCCGAACTCTATTTAAACGTATTGCAGGTATAATTATAGGGATTTTCATTTTTAACAACAGTTACAATTCCAACTCACCATTTGGATTTGCTTGTATTTGCATTAATGACATTCACGCCGTCGAACTGCTGTGGTGGTTGTTTTTTACTCAAATTTTTAACTGTTTTCTAGGCCTTGACGTTTTTATTGTATACAAGAGGAAATATCGATTTCAAGCGAGCGCTTGGTCGACGGGTTTTTGTAAGGCTTCTTCAGCCCACAAGGCTCGATCGCTATTGATGAGTGAAAAAGAGGATCCAGTTCCTATTATTCATAGCTACTGACCATATAAGTTGAATTCTATTGAAGATAATAGGTGTTAATTATACGAAATATTATTACGCTTTTGATAATACCTTCGTCTATATCTTTTTTCGCTTAGTACTCATTTTATAGAACGTAGTGTGATTGTTTTTACAAGTATCTTAGAACTTTGATATTTTCGAAGCATATTAACGAGCCGTTATTATATACAAATTATTGCTTAATCAATTTACGCTTGGATTCCAATAAAGAAGAAATTGGTGCGAGGTAATACATTGGTAAATAGCATAAAAATGTGTAATTAGAAATCTAAACCAATTGCTTTTCATCATGCACACATGATTTTTTTGAAAATTGAGTCTCATACTCTAAAGCCCTTTTCTCGTCAAATTCCAGCCCATGAGCTTGGCTCCTGCGTCACTGACGGAAAGCGCTCTCAGACGGTTGGAAGAATGTAACACAAAACTCGTAAGGTGGGGTCCTCTAACGCAATTGGAGAAGATCATCCCCCAAAACCGATTGACAGTCATGACCGCCCTTCTGTTCATCTATAATCAACACATCAGCTGTCTTCAGAAGCACTCGCTTGAACAATTGTGCAAAGTGGTTTCCAAGTAAGTGCGTTTTGTTGATTCTGCAACATTTAAGTATGTGGGAACTTTTATGATTCACTTGTTTACTCTTTTAGACTGGTTACTCAAGGGTTTAACAAACCTGGAAAACGGATATCGTATAGCAGCACCGATGTTCCCCGCGTCCTTCCGCGAATTCCAGTTTCGCCGCAGTTGCTTCTTGAAATCCTTCACAGCCTTTACTTCTCAGTGTAAGTGTAATTGTAATATTCAGACGAGTGCTTCCAGAGATCAAGACTCCACGAAGCTGCTCACTTTATTTACACCTGAATGTTTTCTCAATATCTAATCTCAGAAAATTTTTCTGCTTTTTTGTGCTCACTTTAGATTCAACGGTGACAGTATATTGGCTCTTCAGGCTGTGGAAGAAGTCCACCACAGAGCATGTTACCAAGGTTATTCGGAAGTCATGCTCGTTACGAACGCCATTAAAAACAACCGCGCCTCCCGTTCAGGTGCGCATAAAACTCAAGGTGCGATAATTTGCTTTTTTTATATCAGGGTCACAACTGATGTGTTTTTCAATGAATTTTCATCTTTCAGGCCAAATCACTGATAATCCTATGGGTATCAGTTTGGCGATTTCACCGGCCACGACGACAAGTACTGTTTCAAAATCGATGATTACTAACGCATCGTTCAGAACGAAAAAGTTGCCCGGTAAGTACTTCTGAAACTATTGTTACTATATCGACAACAACTGGAAATGTCTTCTTTTAGTTGGAATTTCTTTCTTTTGTTCCTCGTTCGTTTTTTCTGAATTTTAAAATTAACATAGTTCGACGTAGTTGAGAAATTTTACCATCGAATTAGGCAGGTCATTATTAATTGACACACAAATAATTATCCGCGGTCAATATTAATAATTTATCAAACTCTACACATGAATCGTTCTCTACCTGATCGCTCTATGGTTTTAATGCATTTTAGGGAGAAATATTCTATTGAAAATTTTACTTGCAATCATCAATTCCTTTGAGACCTTGGATAGTTCGCAATAAATGTTGATCGATCGGAATTCCACAGGTCCAATTGAGAAGAAAGTAAAGAGCAGTTGATTTCTTGTAAGTTTCATGATTCTGAAATGAAGCTGATTTCACCAAAAACAGGTTTCTTCTACTCAGGTTACTTTAAGTAGTTTTACGGTTTGAAGAAAATTCTAGATTTGATTTTCACTCCATTTGAGGGATTTGAAAAGCTTTTCTGATAATTGGGCTCCATGTTTTCCAAGCAGTCACAAATTGAAAGCTATTCCTTAGAAGTTGATATTGTGCTTAGCGCATAGGTATGCCTTTTCAAATATCTGCCCCCCAGAGTTGAAGATATTGTAACTGAATCCTGAGGTCAGTGTTGACCTAAATAGGCAAAATATAAGGGAAAAAAATCTCCAGTGAATTGTTTCATTTAGTTGCACCTGAAAAATATTTCGCTTGTAGTGGACCTTGTCCCTGTAAACGCAATATATCTACCCTATGAACATTTTTTAAGAAGTGTATATCTATTTCAGACGATATCCCTATCCAAATAAACAAAGGGGAAGGTGAAGGTGCTGCTCTTGGATCTATATCTGAAGAGAAAGAAGATGGTGGCCACGCTCCTCCAGCCGAGGTCAGCTTTGGATTTTTTACAACCTTCTTCATTCTGCTATAACCTTCCTCATTCTGCTTTAACCTTCCTCATTCATGTCCGAGAGGTGTGAGGGGGAGAAAAACCAGGAGAGGAACTCCTGAGAACTTTGAATTAGTACAATTTTACTGTCCTGTTAATTTTATTGTCCTGCTACAAATGGATCTTAAAACTGATTAGGTGACCGGTGGTCCAACGCGGAGGAGCCTTCCGAAAATGGCGGTCAACTTTGGAAAAAAGACGAGGGAACGACTGAGCAAGAGTGGGCGAAGTGGTAGCACTGCAGGTGTTGGGAAAACCATCAACGGCGGTGACAGCTGGGAAGGTGGAGGTGGAGGTACAGCCGAGGATGGAGCTGAAACGGACAGCGGAGTCGGTGCAGACTCGGAACTATCATCTTCTGGAGGGAAGGCATCAAACAACGGCTCAGCCTCACATGACTTGGATTCTCGAACTATGCAAGTCAGCTCTGTATGAAGCTTCTGATGAAAAGTGAGCTGCATTTTCTTCAGTTTTTATTGTCAAATGTTTGTTATTTCCTTATGCAACACATAATTCACCAATTTTTGCTGGGTAGGTTGTTATGTAAAATTTTAGAGTTACTGCTACAGTTGACGTAAGTTATGAAGTATGTTCACAACTGATTTATCCCAAAATTCAATTACAATTTCATAAGTGCCATGTGAACCTTTCAAAGGTCGATCGCATAGAGGCATCTTCTCCACATGATCAAATCTCTATCAATCCATCTATTGCTTTTTTAACAATTTCCATTCGATGTTAAACAGATTCCTGGCTACGCGTCGCTTCCAAGGCAACTCAAGCTAATCTCACCAAATCGACCGAGACAGGAATTATTGTGAATACTCACTACTGTTCATACATTGTACATTGAAGAAATATGCATTCATATCTGTTCAAGAAATCCTCGCGTCGAATCGTGAATATTAAATTTCCTTCTCAACCCCAACACATTGAGAGCGACAATTGCATTTTTTCTCACACTTTTCCAAGTGCAAAAAAGTGCCAAAATGGCCCCTGATTAGCCATTGAAGATATTGAAACACGTTTATAACATACTGCATGTTTTTCCTTTCGAACACAGTTCATATTTTATATCAAATGGCTTCAAAGAGGCATTTCACATTCTCAGCGTCAACTAAAAAAGTTGAGCCCGTTTCTAGATTCCTCACTGATGTCTATTTTTTTTGTTGAATGATGCAGAACAATTATCTTTTAGTAGTTTCATCAATCGTGTACCTACTACCTAACACATTTTTTGCGTTGCGATGTAGTCAGAATTAATCTGGTAATGTGGAACATCAATATTCGTTAATGATATTTGAAACAATGAATTTTTATCAATGATAAAAATACTGGCCTAAATCTACTACGTGATGTACTCTCATAGTTCCTCATTATTTTGTCGAATGAACTGGTAAATTTTACACAGAGTAGAGAAAAAATTGAATCGGTGTAAAATTTATCATTAGTGATGAGTTTCCAGTGTTTTCAGTAGCAAGTTCTGATGATGTGGGTACTAGGTTGGTCCCTGAAATGTAGAAATTATTATCAGATTTCTCCGACCCTTTCGATCTTTCAGTCCTCATGTATTCGCTATTGAAATGTTAGACCTGGTAGACTCTTTTTAGCCAAACGGTTTTCCCCCTCTCATTTCCGCATCGCTGGGTTGAGATTGATGCATTAGTGTCTGGTTTTCTGCGTGGATTTCATCTGATATTATCAATGTTCTATTTTAAATTATTTAATCTCCATGAATCGATTGCAAATTTTTCGTTCAGAACGATTTCAAATTTATGGTGTGTGAGCAGCGCAAAACTCGAACAGAGCTTTAGAGTTATTTTAATGTTATTTTGTATTTTAAAATCGATTGCGAACTTATTTATGCGACAATGGTGTTTGGAGTAGAGAACTGTAGAATTTTTATTGGGATTTTTATTTTCTTCGGAGGAAAATATTGAGAATACCGATCAATTGTGGTACTTGGTGGAAATAGTTTTTTCTCAGATTTTTCAAAAGCGATTAATTTGAATAAAATTAGCTGTATTGGTTGAGGGGGTGAACAACTAGGTGACTGTTTCTCCATTATTTTTCCTTTAATGAAAACTTTACTTAGTGAAAATTTAGGATACAATATTCGTTTCCCTCTTCGAGACATATCTTCTGTTTCTCAACACAGCAATAATTGGAAAATATGATTTGCGCAGTTACTATAGTAGGGGACATGGAATTAGCCAAGTCCCTAAATTGATTGGATGGCAACGTCCACCGCCTATCACCACGATGGCCTATCCCATTTATTCTGTCCTCTGACCCGCATAATTCCATGTCCGCTGCTATAATTGAGACTTTGTCAAGGATTTGGAGATTTATAACTGCTATAGCGTATGCAAAATAGCCGTTCCTGTGTAAAATGAAGATTTATCTCGCTTATATGCACCCGTTGGCAATATTTTTCCAAGTTCTTCTAGAGTAGTATTTTAATGGGGTGCTCTTTTGGAAATACTTCATTTGTTATTTCAACACAAAAATCCACTTCGTTTATTCATGTCCTTTTTGATATAATTACGACAATTTAATTCCGTAGATAATACAAAATCTCCCCATTTCCAGCCCGGGAAATGGAAACCTGAATGATTTCTCTCTTTCAAGCATTTTTACCCGCCTGTATATTTGAATGTATAAATCCTAGCTAGTTCCGTGATAAAGCGTGCACTATAGCCTTTTTGTACAAATACTTGTGTATACTGTTGAATATAGTTGAAAATTGTACTTATATCTGAAAAACCTTTACAAATCGAATAATTTTGTATGCTAGTTGATATAGCGGTGTGTTTATTCATGCTTCCATTCTGATTCGCTAGAGGGCAAATCTATTGTTAAGTCGTGTTATTTGTATTCGAACACTCGTTTTCCCAAAGTCTCCCAAATCGAATATTGCTAAGTACATTCGCTTACAGAAAAGTTAAGTTTGATTATTTTCCTAAACAATTTTCTTTCATAGATCGGTGTGTCTTTAAATCAGTTCACAAAAATAGCATGTACATTCCAACCACTTTTATGAAATTAGTCATCGTAATAGGAAAATACTTCAATTCTGACTCAACGTTTATCAAATGCCATTAGTCCTTCGAAATATTGTTTGGGAACAACTGAGCATTTTGGTATAATCAAGGTACTCTATATTTTCGCATGCCACTGTAGACAGCAATGTGTGCAAAAATTCGTTTCCACACTGGAAAAATGCAACTAACGCCGTTTTTCAAACTGGAATTTACGTTGCCAAATAGTTTCGCCACTGTGATAGTATTCGTGTGTTTGTTTCTTGTTTTTAACACCGTGCAATAATCCAGTACAGCGTAGAGTATGGGGAGCTTTCAAGCAATTATGTTTTAGGTTATAAACTGTTTTTGTATTAATGGATGGTTAATCGGTATCAAAACCGGTCATTTTCATTCTCGATTCTTTCAACGTGTCGTACAATAACAAACTTTCGTCTTGACGGCGATCAATCGTCGAATAGTTGTAAGAATCTGCTGTCTACTTTTAAGCATTTGAAAATGGAAAAGCAATCAAATTACAATTACCGCATTATCACATTTCAATGTCCCTAGCCGTGTCTCCACAAAATTGAGCTCTGTTTTTGCAGTGAAGTATAAACCTTTGCCCATCATCCAAGGTTATCTCGGTGATAGTAATATTTTACATTTATCGGGTAGAAACTCCTCATCTCTTGATGTATTTTGTGCGAAATCAATTTTACTCAAACAGAGCTTGACTGCAAAATCTATATCTGACGTTATTGTTGAATAAATGTATTAAATAAAATGTGTCTATGTGTACCCTAATTCATGATAGTCTGGAGAGAGAACGCTAGTTTAGGGGGAGCCAGTTGAGAACTTCATGTTGATTTTTCTGGTGTTGGTGGTGTTGTTTTATTTGTGTTTTTGTCATATTAGCTCTCCATTCTGAATTTACTTTAGTGGCAAGGGATCCAAAATATTCCAAACATAATTGATGATTCACGGACGAGTAGACATACACAATTCTCTTTTCCTACAACTATTCTTCTGAAATTTGATCAAGACGCCATACTGCGCCTGGAGTTTTTAGTAGGATATCGGGTCAAAATTTTGAAAAAATTTATTAGAATTGCGCATGCCCAAGAGAATGGAGTAATTTTTTGTCAAACAAATAAGAGAACTGACTAGCAGAATAGTCCTCCATCTTCTTAGAAATCATGAAAAAATAAAACAAAATAATGCGCCTCAAGAAAAATAAAATAAAACATACTTAACAAATAGTATGTTAATTGTAGCCAAAGAACGAAAGGGCTAGCAGTAGTGCGTGAAACAGCTGAGATGCTGTGCATTAAGAGCCTGGTACGCACTCGAGGCGCAAGGTGCACTAGCAAGGTTAGCAGGGTACCTGGTTCTGTGTCCAGAATCTGCTAGTTAAGATGGCCATTAAAAACGTGCACTTTCTATTTTGAATATTTATGGAGCTAAGCAATGTCATTATTAATTTAATAATTATCATAATAGTTGTACAAGATCGGCAAATCAACTGATGTGTGGATAGCTGAACTTCATTACTTTTTGCACATTTTATGACATGCTAAATCGAGCTTTGCCATTATTGCTCTAATTTTCCTCTTGAGACAAATTATTGAGAGAAATTATTACCGAGACGAAAGGCTTACTCAAGCCAGTTATTCCACTCTTGAGGAAGTCAAGATAGTGCTTCATTAGTGAAGCTTCAATGCTCCTACTTACAAGTCAAGTTGAAGAATCCGAACGAGAATAAGGCCCCTGTTGAAAAAACTAAACACCCCTGTTGAAGCCATCCTTCTAAAACCTCCATATTTTACCTGTAGCTCCACTTTCTTGCTGGCAAACTGTTATAATCCTCCCATTTAAAGTCATCTACTAGCAGGCCTTGCAGAACAATATATTATTACTATACTCTACTGAGATAAATCGAAGCACATTCACCTGTTTATTAACCCAATTTTGAACAACTATTCGAACAATTCTCGGCTCAGTGCCATCTCACCGATTTCCGCTTTGTGAATATTATGTTGATTTTATCTTTGATCTTGTACGTTCTTGAATATTCTTCCAGCGTTAGTTGAGCGCTCGTGTTTTTGTCAAGTTCAAAGTCGAACGCCACGATGATTTTGGCCAGGGTGATTTTTAGTTCCAACAGCGCAAACCGCATCCCTGCCAAAATTGGAAAATGTGAAACCAGTAGCTAATAAGATGATAATATATCAATCAAATTGTACTCACCTAAACATTTTCTCGGGCCCTCGCTAAATGGCATGTACGGTACTTCGGGCAATGCGAATTTTCCCTCCGTTGAAAACCTTTCCGGCATGTACTTTTCTGGATCAGATATGTATTGCGGGTCGCGATGTAAATTCAATACCGGTATTAGCAATTGAGTTCCCTCCTCAATGACTAGAGACGTTCCTGGTAGGAATGTGGTCTTTGTGCAGACTCTTGGTAGGAAAATCACCGGAGGATGTATTCTCAGGGCTTCTGCGAATTAAAAAAATGCAATTATTTAAGAAAATTCCAAGCCTGGAGTAGTAGGATGATCATGGAGGCTTGGCACTTGATCATGGAGGCATTGAGTGTCTCTGATCAAATGGTTTTCTTCATGCCATGAAAAAAATTTGATTTAAGGCAAAAAGCATGGTTACAATGTAATTTTCAGAAAGCATTTTATTATTTTACTGGGGGAGGTCTGTGTTGAACCTGTCATCGTAGTCTCTAAATTATTTTTCAAGCTTTCAGCCTCCCATTAACTAAAATTTGCAGACTTTACAATCGCGTTCACAGGCTGATTAGAATAAAAACCTTTTTGCTACTGCCTCCTGGCGTAAATTACTATGTATACAAGCATCACTCCAAAAGTAAAGCCCGGTGCATATACTGGGGAAAATAAAAGCCCAATTCAATTTTTGGCGATTTTAGTTACGGATATGATCTTTCAGGAAACTTCAAACTATTAAAGTTGCTACGTTCATATTCAAGCCCTTTGAAATTAGTGTTGCCCCAAGATTCAGCCCAAAATATCCTCTTTTGTTCTAGTTCCCTACAATTTTTCCCATCTTTGCAAAAAAAAAAATGTCAGAACTTATGGAACTATTATTGTATAATTATATTTAAATTTAGGCATTAGCAGTATTACCTTTGATGACACAATCTAGGGATTCCATCCGCATGACGACCTCGTAGTTAAATGATCCACTGGTGCCTAATGTGCTCAGTGCTTCAGCTCTCACCTGCTCAACGATTTGCGGGTTCTTTGCTAGTTCGTACAGCGTGCAGCATAATGTCGTCGTTGTAGTTTCGTAGCCGGCGACGAGGAAAGAAAACACTTGAGCCGTAATGAGGCCGTCGCTCAGCTCTAAAGTCAGCGATTAAAAATAACCATGGATTATTTGTGAAATTCGTGATCACAATTGGAAATTAATTATTTAATCGCCAAAAACGAGCGGTAACATTAAAAAGGAGAGAATGGGTCTTGAATTGGTTCGCATGATCAATTTTTGGCGAGGTTATATTTGAAAAAAACCCCTACCTACCAATTGGAATTATTTTTAAAAATTGATGAAATTCTTAACACAAAATAAGAATCGCAACTTACCCTCGTTCGACTCCTCATTGTCCTCAGATTTTTCATTCAGTTCCCTTTGTATCTTCATCAAAATGTCCACATAATCTGGACGCGTATATCCTGTAGCTCTTCTGTATTCGATCACTTCGTTTATGAAATTCGCGCAAAAATTACCGTTCTCCTTGCTGTAGCCGCCGAAGCGGAAAAAATTGAAAATCGCCGGATGAAGCATTTTTAGTTGCACTTTGATTGCTTTCCAAAAGCCGGCTTCGAATGCGGAGCGGCCAACTTTGACGAATTTGTCATTCCCCGAGTCCATACATTTGGCGTCCAGGCCGAAAGCGCAGGTGATGATAGAAGCGACGGAAAAGTGGCTGCAGAATTGTTCAGCATCAATCGATTCGCCCTCGCGGTCTTCGAGAATCTGCAAGAACTCGTCTGCGCGCCCGTCGATCAACTGGTACATGCCTTTGAGCTTGCCGGATGTGAATGCTGGCGTGATTTTCGACCTGAGGTCCTTCCATTTTTGTCCCTGAAGCGCCAAAAGATGTTGACTCAGCGGGTCATCCTCTCGCACGCATTCTGGTTTCCTGTTGGCCGAAAAGTTGTAGAAATCTTCGTAGAGTATGCCGTGTATGATTTTCGGGGAGCAAACCATCAACGTCGGCGTCCTGAAGAGGAAGAAGCCGATGTAATCTTTGCCGGCGGCTTTTTTGTAAATCTCGGCTATTTTCCCAGGTGTGGTTAGGAATGATTCAAGAATATTCTTGCTGAATATAGGTGTCGCTGTTATGTAAGGTACTCCTCTCTTCTCCCAGTATTTGCAAACATCTTGATTCAATCGGTATAGTACCCACACCAGAATTACCGCTACCGCTGTAAGGACGATCATCGTTCTTCGATTTAACTGGGAAGTCTCAAAAGTTGCGGCACCCACTAACTCGTATCGAGCGGCTGTCTCGAAGGACGTGCTATCAGTGAAATAGGTTCGAAAGTATGTTGCACGGGCATTCGTTTCGTCTAATCTAATCTGCAGTGAAGTGAATATTTAAACTCACCTGACTGCCAATTGCACCAACTACAGCCATGAAGATTTTCTCTATTTGTTAAAATCAGTTGAATTTCTGACAAAATTTTTTCTTTCTTGTTTCGAACGCCAGCTAGCAAATTGAAATTGCCTGGGTTATGAAAGTAATTACGTTTAAATCCAGGGTCGGGACTCCCCATGCTTTATGTCCAGCTGTAGAATCGTGGTTTCAAAATTTCAAATTTCAAAAAAATTTTTTGAAATAGTTATTGCACTCACTCAATAGAAACCGTTCGACACAATCTCGCTTGTAAAATTGCTGAAAAAACATAGTTCTCTGAGTGTTGTTGGCACTGCATTAAAATTCATGAAGAGCTATTTGCCAAGAAGAATCCAATGCGTCAAACTGGAAGGATATAATACGGGACCCTACCTGGAAAATGGGACTCTCCAAAGAGAGGCTTCTGGAGGGAAACAAGAACAGTCCTTGGCCCAGTGCGTGGAGAGGTGGAATTCAACGAAGCCAAATGCCACAGGATAGTGTTGAGGCTGTGGCGTGGATGACAGGATGGTGCCTTGCTTGCAGGCAATCCATTTGCTGCAATGTCGAATAGTTGATTCTTCAATAGTAGTCAGATGGTTGTTAGACCGATGAGTTAGCTTTCAGCTCAAGATAGAGCAAAATACCTTTCGTGGTACGGTAAATGGATTGTCCTGTCTACTTTTGACAGGCGATCTAATATATAATGCTTCTCTAATTATTTGGGAAAAGGGGCCGTTGAAATACAACGTGGGATCAACCGACATTTTTTTCAATGCATCAGTTGACTGTTATACATGTCATAGTGACGCCATGATGTTGGCGACATGACACAATGCTTATAAGTTTCTCATTAGCAATCTATAGTTTACTAGATTCTCTCCTTATTTTAGAGATTTTATTTTTTTGGGCGAATTAGAGCAAACGAAATGCCGGGTAAGTTATATGGTTCATCGTATGGCTTTAGTCTAGTATTATGCGTAGTTGAAGTCGCTCTTCTATGGAGCACTTTTGGGTGACAGATGTAGGGACTCGCCCGTACTCTTTGAGAAATGACAAAAGATTGATACAACTTCGCTCTCGCTACCTTGTCATAGTAATGCATTGTGATGCCTTGTTACATGTCCAATGATCAAGAGGAAAAACCAGGGGAAGTATATCTTGGTGTCCAGTTTGAATGCAAAATGAAATGGAAGAAGCAAATTGATAGTGCTAATCTACTCGGGAAATTAGTATTCGTATTCTTCCAGCTAAGCGAGATTGTACGTTTATGTGTCATGCTTATGATTTACGTTTTGCAGGACCAGGGCCAAATAAATATGTTCTGCCCACGTTGACTGGATTCGATGACCACGACCCAAGGAAAATACGTGCGCCTGCTTATTCGGTCGGATTTCCTTTCCACAAGAAACTCGTAGCCACTGGTACTCCTGGACCTAAGTATGATCCAGGGCCCTTCTTGAACACGGGAAGTTTCAAAGGTCCTAACGCCGTGGTTCTTCCTCGCAGGGATCCGGAACTAAAATGTAACCATCGCATTTTCTACTATTGGATTGTATTCAAAATTTAATTACACAAATTTATGGAAAAACGTCAGCCTAAGAAAACAGAATTTTGTGAGCCAATGGTGATTTTGAGAGTGTTATCACATCAGGATCGATTTTGTCTTCCAGTTAATGGAATTCCTGGACCCGTAAAGTACAATCCTGGGCCAGACCCATCGTACGCCATTTCACCGTCAGCCGTGGTTCTACCTCGAAGACCACCAGCGCGACAGCTTGGATCGTCTCCTGGACCGAACAAATATCTCGTTAAAGGAACTGTCGGCCGAATGATCGAAGATTTGCCAAACGCTCCAGCGTGGTCAATGTTGGTACAAGCGGTGACATATTTTTTTCACAAAATACCAAGCTACCAAAAAATTTATATGCCTTTGAAACCATTCTAGACTGATGAGAAACATAAAAATGGACGTAAACCGCAACTCACCCGGTCCTAAATATGGTCCTGTCAGTCCGAATTTGACGAAGAGAAAATACCCCGAGCCACCGTTTCTCAGTCGACATGAACCGTAGGTTGATTCTGCATTTCTGCTATTTCTTTGGATTATATATATATATTAATTTATGGTTTCAATTGTTAGACCGCGCGATGGAGTTAAGCCTGGACCGAAATATTTAGGACCGTATCGCGCGTTGAAATGTCAAGAGCCCGCTTGGTCGCTAGGTATCAAACATTCGGAAAACAAGGCTATACTTATGACCGACGAAGATCTTCATCCATTCTACGGTTTTTAGCGGTAGATTACGCTCACATCCATTAGTATTGAAATTACAAATGGTGACCTCGAATTTTTATTTTCATTCCAATATTTCAGGAATATTTAGGTTTTAGTTTCATATACAGAGTTTTTTACAGATCCATCTCTTTGGTAAGTTTGGAAAAACGTCATATTTAGAACAAGTTCGTGTTGTTTAGAAAATACTTCTGAAAATCGATGCTATTCATCTCAATTCAATTAAATTAAAAAATGTGTTAGGCATTAGAGAGTCGAGCTGTTTAACGCTCATTTCAACGGAGTAATCAGATTCTAATCTGATTCCATGTAAAATTAAGAAAGTTACAGAGAAATTTTATTGAAGTGAGACTTATTTCAAAATTAAAAAGTAGCATTCGTAGTGGAGTACTCATAACGTGGAGGTACTGTGTGTGAGCCAATAGATATCAAGTCTTGGGCCATCTGCACTTATCAATACACAATTTTACACTCTCATTGGGACGTTTCCAGAAAATTTCATTTATTTTTCATGGTTCTTGTAACTTTCTGACCACAGACACATGGAGAGACAGACACAGGCTAGCTATAATAGTACTATAGAGTATAAATTATAGTACTGTGAAATTTCTTCGAAATTCACCTCCGTTCCGAATGCGATTTTTCGGTCGATCATAATACTTCCATTAACAAAATAAACATGGATGTAATAGAACTGACGTCGTCAGAATTCCGTAATCAACCGTATAATTCTAATTAAATGAAGCTCCGTTCGGTTTTACGTGGACTGAATCACGTTAAGCCGTTTCTTGTGCGTTTTCTTTAAACTGCAATATCACAATTACGTACGTGATTATATTTGCGAGAAACTGAAAAGAAAATCATCTCAGTAGTGAATTTATCGATTGATTGTTTTAGTTATATTGCAATTATCGACTTACGCTTATGAATAGAGGTCGGTTCAACGTGACGAAACCAGCCAGCTCAATGCGCGGGTTATTACATTCCAATACTCTTAAAATCAGATCTATCTGCGAATAAAATGAGGCGAATTATAAACAGTTTTCTTCATAATATTGAAATATTCTATTTTTTTCAGTTAATAATTGTCCCTACTTCGTATCGCAAATCCTCTTGGTGAAAATATAGTTCCGATCTTAGAATCAATTGTTTTTTGAAGTGCTCAACCTGGAAATTAGAAGTGTTTTCATTGAATTCAAAATCGTTCAGCAAATTTTGGCTGTTTTATACGAAAAGTATAAACCAATCTTACTTGCGTCGTAGCTCGATGACCCGAGTCGCACAATATGTAAACGATTGAGAGCGAAATCAAGCTCGCCGATAGATATCCCATTGTCGCGGCGTTGAATTCGCCTTTCGCAATTCGTACGTGGGCGTTGTAAATGCCGAAAAGAAACGTGGCGCTGAACGAGATGAAAATCGCCGTCAAAATTGCGAAATGGTGAGTGCCTATGTTGGTCACCAATGAGCCCAAATCGATCCAAAGGACCCTCCAATTCCGAAGAGCCCGTCTATCAACTTGAGTGTTGAGTTTCTGCAAATATTTGACGCGTTTGACTGCTGTAGGATTATTCATAAGAATTTCGCACCCTTAACATAGAAAAAACTTCGATTTTTCAAATTTTGAGTTTGATATCGAAACCAGCGTAAAATCGAGTTTTTCATTTCTCGTAAATAATAACAACTACAATTCCCTCTTGCGAAGATTGATTGAAGGGGAGATTGATTGAAGATAATTTTTATCAGTGAAATTAATAAATTTTTTTGATCGATAGCCTTCAAGGTTTTCAAGTTATTTTTTTTATGGCAGATTTTTGAGTTTTAGAAAATTTCACTCCACTTTTAAAGTCATTTTTTAAGTATAAATGAGGCTATAAAGATCTTCCTAAATTAATTCGTCCCCTCTATAATAATGTTCGAAAATTCGCTCATAAAACCATTCTGCACACTGGAAATTTTATGCTATTGGTGCTGCGGACCTTCAGTAATATTCGCAGCAACGTTTTCGCTATCGCTCCAATTTCTAAGCATGTGATGTACAAAGTTTCGACGAAGCATGCGATACTCGTTAGTAATATAAAGAACGGCAACAGGTGCAGGTAAGGTTCGTGGAGTAATG
Source organism: Tupiocoris notatus (assembly GCA_037159825.1). Classification (NCBI taxonomy): domain Eukaryota; kingdom Metazoa; phylum Arthropoda; class Insecta; order Hemiptera; family Miridae; genus Tupiocoris; species Tupiocoris notatus. Next base: position 19,286 of record JASJUZ010000152.1, on the reverse strand, counting down.
CGTGCTCCTCTAATGGGAGTATCATCAATATTAAGACCAGCCAAATGACCATAGATAACCAAGTGGCCGTTTTGTAACGGAGCTTTAATTTCTTCCCGGTCACGTTGAGCCAGTCTTCCTGCGAAAACACATTAAGTGGTGTATTATTAATGTGATTTATTTATTATTTTTTTTTTTTGTGGAAAAATTTAATAAAGTTCAATAATTTGATTTTTTTGTGAATAACTTCAGTTTTTTAATAGCTTATTTTTTTCTGTAAATAAATAGTGGTAATTTTTAAACGATTTGATAACTAGGAAAACCAATAAAAATGTCAAAACGTATTATTCAATTTTCATTGACTTCATCATTCTGGAGCAGTTATGATAATATAATATCTATCGTACTTGAAAATGCGTCCACTGGTTCAGGTACTCGGCGTATTTTGGGCCTTGAATCCAAAACGTAAACGGGACTTGAAAGTGTATTTGAATGTAGCCGAGGACGTTCATCGCGAATAAAACTTCGTCGTATTCCGACGAAGTGTAAATAGCCGAGAGACGTGGTTTGCAGACTTGAACAGCCAAGTAGGTTTGCAACGCGTAATTTAGTAGACAGTAAATGCTCAGCCATGAAAACCATTTCCAAACGTAATCGCCTGTTGAAAAATGCGGAATCAATTTTTGCGGCGCAATCAATTTTTTAGACTAAATCAAGGAATGCAAAATTTAATAAACACCTTTTAAAATGAAAAAAAGATCGATTATATTTTGATAATTTTGACAAATTACTAATACCTTTCGACGACTTTTGAATCGCTATTCGGCCGAAAACTGTTTGTATAAAATATATCGCTCGAAATTGCCGGTAAAACAAATTGTGCGAATCAGTGTCGCCGGTAAGGATTTGTAAAATTCGACCGAATCTGAACGGTGGTTTCTTTTTGAAAATTAAACCGCCCGAATACGCAGGAGGGAGAAATATTTTCTGAATCCGGTCGCGAGCAATTAACTTGGCAAAATGATCGCCCGCTTCCGCTTTAAGATTTCTCACCATCATAAAAATCTCACTACAATTTTTAAAAAATCTAAAACGCGGTTAAAATCCTGCTTAACCCTGCTCTGAACTACCACGGCTCTACTTGGAAGAATACGTCCGATTATCTAAAAATGCTTCGAAACTCGGAGGGCAAAAATCGCCTTGCGAAGGGCAATAATTCGTGACTTCCAGATAATCCAATCGGTCGACAATCGCGTTTCCGTTTGTTGATTCAAAAAGACCGCATTTTTCGCTATCTGTGGAAACGTCCTGGGATTATCTTCCCATCTTGACTCTTGGCATTTTAGGACGATGCAAACTACAATTGTAAATACGGGCGTCATCGTGAGTATTCTGTAGGGCCTTAAATCGTCAAAGCTTTCTAAACGTGACTTGATTAACGGCCGGAGAAATTCGCAGGCGAATAATCGAGGAGCCTTCGAAGAATATTAATTCTTAGGGATTTCTCATTGAACCCCTGAATTGTTTATTACTCTAATATGGTTTGAAAAGATAGCAGAGTGAGAGGTAATTGATGGGATTTTGAATATTGATTCTTATCATTAGGGAAACACACTTTACTTCCGCGTTATTCGCATTTTTCGCTCACTTTTCTCTTTTTGCGTCTCCTGGCTTGAAGAATGGGGTCAATTTGTCGTAAATGAATCACTATTCAATTAAAATTTGATTTTTGATTGTTAAGATTACGGTTAAATAAAAAAAGCTTTAACTGGATTCATTAAACATTAAATTACCTGAAAATGAATTAATATTTAATGATTAAATTTAAAATTAGCGCATCAAAATTTATAAAATCCATTGCATAAAAATTGTCTAGAACCTAATGAATTAAAATTACATTCGTCGTTGAGAGACTTTTTAAACGTAAAATATACGAGTATATTCCGAATACTTTCTATAATTAATTAAAATAATATAATAATCATAATACAAAAATAATAAAATATAATGATATAACAATAATACTAATAATAACAACAATAATAATAATTTGAATAATATAATTCGGCAATGCAACTGTTGTGAAATTATAAACCACGCGTAATATACTTGGGAAAATAATAGGCGATTTAATTAACATCATTTCCGTACATTTGAATCAATAATATTTTATTGAAGTCATCACGGATTATTAAATGATTATGATAAACCTTTGTTAAACCTTCTTAGGCTAATTAATTATCGAATCAAGAACCTGTGTGTGATTTTGTGTCGGGCTTTGGAATTTGAAGAGGCCCTCGCACCATGCTTATCTTTTCCATTGGCTGCGATCGAGTTGGATTTTATTTCTAGTGGCTACTATGCGGACACTTCCGTACGGTATAGGTCTTCAAGATAAGAAAAGGTTCCTGTTACGGATTGTAGAGATACAAGTGAGATCAGAATGTTCAGTCGATCGACAACCGCCGTGCCGTGTTTGCCTTCGATTCTCATCGTACCAGGGGAAATAGGAGGTTTTGAAACAGTATCGATATAATTTATCATGTATCGGTAACAGAGGGCCATGACAAAAATAGGTAAGTCTCTTGTTCGTATTGCTTTCCCTAAATTGAAACGGTATACATAACTTTGCGATTTTCACTAATAAATGAGAATTAAAACTTAACCAGTTAGCCAATGGAATGAAAAATGCAGTTATTGTTTTTGGAGGGATCTTCAATTTCTTTTTTTTAATGTGTACAAAAATGAGAACATGGTTCTTCACAGAGCGTCAACAGTTTCAAACCATTTTTTTCGTAACGATTCCCTCCTAAATGATTTTAAAGACAAATAACACTACCTATCTAGTTAGTTATCTATCGAGTTGGTATCTATATAGTTCAGTTGAAACAGTATCCCTAAAGCTGAACGATAGTCGGGTTTTCGTGTCCCCATTCGTCTTGTACGGGCGAGAAAGAGTTATTATGCTAATGGAAAACAAACAACCCTTTTAAAATTATACGTACAAAACGAAAGAAACTTGTCTCCTAAAAAATATCAAGATCTCAATGAAAGAAGTTGAGTGAAGAGTGGTAAAAATGAAAGTTAAGTAAATATTCATCTTAATATGCGACTAGGATGGATTATGTTTTAATAACAAACGAATTGAGCCTGTCAAGCTTCTAAAGTCAAATTGATCGGCTGAGAGCTTCAAGAGACGACGAATGCAAATTTGACAAATTAGAAACCATAATATGAGTTCCCAACTTAGTATTTTTGTGACTTCAATTTTAGCTCTTGCAAGTAAAATAATATTTATGAAAAACTAAGTACACAATTATTCTCTCATTTATGCATGCTGCTCTCTGTAATTTCTGATTAAGCTTGCTTTGCTGAGGCAAATAATCTCCTCCCACTAATAGCTATCGAAATAATAGCAATATTTCAAAAATGATCTAAAATAACGTATTTCAAAATCGCAAATTATTCTGGGGTTTTAATTACGTAACGTAGCGGACGTGATCGCCCTTGAAAATTGAAGCTAATCAGATTGCGGCGTAAGATTGCGCCCAATAACAGCGAGCGGCTGTAGATTTTCCATCTATTGTTTTGCTTTTAATTCAGACTGCTCTTGGGTTGAATGGGTAACTCGAACTACAATATATATAGTTGTTATAAACGTGTTAAATATATTGTTTTACCTCAACAAAACAGTACCTATCTATTAGGGCTTTTGGTTTATTATTGAATAATAAACCATTGTAATCGCCCAAGAAAAAAAATTTTCTAACCCCCTCAAAATTTGATGTTTTACGTTTCAAGGCATGTAGAATCCAAATATGCAATAAAAAAATAAAAATTCTGTCTGTCCGCCGTACGTAGTTAGGCAGTTTTCCAGACAAACTATAATAGCTATTATACATTCTTGAAATTTTCACCAAAAATCAATCTCGGTCCTACGATAATTTCTTTTTGTTAAAAGTTGGATTGTAACAATAAAGTTGTAAACGCTGGATGAAATCGATTTGTACCGAATTAAAAAAAAAAAATTATTTACAGTTAGTTGCAATTTCTTCCAAAATTAAAAAAAAAAACAGGTTTTAAAAAAAAACAGGTTTTCCATAAATTTCGGGGAACTTAATAAGTAGGAGAGATGATTTTGTCTAAAAATGAGTGGAATGGGAATACTCAATAGCAGAAAACAGTTGAAACTGCTATACCAGCAGCATTTACTTACGTATCGGTGAACTATATACGGTAAAATAATAAGAAAGACGTATTCTTATAAGGACCACAGAATGCCCAAATCGTCTCAGGACAGCACTACTAGAATAGACGCTATTATCAGGGCTTTCAAAATATTGCTTCTCGTAATTCTCCTTACGCTGACTCGCTAACAGGGAATTCCCGCGATTTTCGTTCTCAGAGAAATACGAATACGAGCCGTTCAACGATGGAACGTCCCAATCGCTAGAGACAGGTTCGAACACTGTCAAATGCACGGGTTATCAGAGAGGCAATTTCCTGCCTATCGTTTTTGACGTCCTATGCGCACTGACGTGCGGTGTTTTGTATTTGCTGCTCAAGTGGTACCCGAGGTACAAAGCGAAGCTTTACTACAGAAAATGTAATCTCTCGGAAGCGGATACGGTTTTGGTTCAGGTGAGAATCAAATAAAATGAGATGCGACTGTAGAGAGAAATAAATTGACGCTGATGCCTTTGGGTTTTTTTCAGAACAAATCCGGCTTTATAACGCTCTGCCATGTAGAGGATCACCCGGTAAAACATTTCGATTACCAGCACGAACGTTTTGTATGGAATTTGAGCGAAAACGCGTTCAGCCTACTTTTAGGCAAAGCCGGCACGTTGGCCGAGCTTGTTAAAACCTCGACAGGAATCGCTCCGAGACAACGGGAATTGAAGTAGGTCGACGGTTGATAGATTCGTACTTCTCAACAGTCATCTGGTTGAAGGTTCTGTGAAATTATGACCATCCAACATAATTCAGTTTGCAGATATTCGGGAAGAATTCGATGACAATCGAAATCAAAACATACGGCAAACTATTGGTTGACGAAGTGTTGAATCCGTTTTACCTTTTCGAACTGTTCAGCGTCATTTTGTGGACGTTCGATGAATATTATCATTACGCTATTTGCGCCGTTGTACTATCGAGCTATGCGATCATTTCGGCACTGTATCAATCGCGGAAGGTGAGTTCATAACCAGTGTCCTTTACTGTATTTTTTTCCATCATTTCATGCGAAATTTATTTGATCATTTTTCCAATTCCTTATTCAGAATTGATCCTCATATACAAAAATATAAAATAACAGTGAAGATTTTTGTCAGAAAGTGGTTTTTATCTAGTAAAAGTGCTCGTACTTTTCGTTCATGACCGATTTGCTCAGTTTATCACAGTTTATGGCAGTTTATAAAACAATATAGACAATAAATAAACCGTATTATGAGTTTAACAGTATTGTAACAGTAAGTAACATTTGAACAGTATTAAGAAATTTGGCATGAAGGTGTACTTCGAGAATTTTCGGAGCTATATTAATTTTGTTCTATACTAGTTGGAATGGTCTTTAAACACGTTTATCAGCTATAATGTTTGGCGAATATCTGAGCTCTCAATTGCTTAATCAATTCAAAAATGATTAAAATTACCATAGTTGCTACGGAGTTTCCCTTTAGTTACCAATCGTTTTTTGGGGTAAACGTTCGCAAATGTTCGGAATAGTTATTATAACGAATGGATGTTCTTCCTACATTATTATTGAAGCGAAGGAAAAATATAGCACGGTAGCGCGCAGTATACAATTTCTAGCGTTTTTTCGTTGCATTAGGTTCAATAAAAAGAGCGAAGCCGAACGAACGTTTACCCAAAAACAGGATGCCCGATAGCTGACGGCATTTATCTCACCCGTCCAACCCGATCAAAACGACTAACCCGACAATACGACCCACCCAACCAAAAAGGCTTACTTCACCAAACTGACCTACCTGACCAAACAAACCGACCTTAACCAGCCCTAACCGGACCAAATCGACCCATTGTGAGGTGAAGTAGTATCAGATACCTCATTCGCTTATGTGAAATTACGAAGAATGAGTCTCCTAGTTTTTCTCCCCTTGCTTTTTCAGCCAAATAATTTTTAATTTTTTTTCAGCAAAGCCTGATGCTGAGAGATATGGTAAAAGCTGTTGAAAAGGACTACGTGACAATCTGCGATGATCGAGGACGTGAGTATTGACTTCTGCGTTTTTGAGTATAGCGTATGATGAAACTATTTATGAAACTCGATCCTTTATTACAGAAACTGCGATCATTTCATCGACGGAATTAGTGCCAGGCGATATTATATTGATTCCGGCTCAAGGTTGGCAAATGCCGTGTGACGCGTTGCTGCTCACTGGTACATGCATAGTGAACGAATCTACACTAACAGGTTAGCCCAATTATTGGTTTCCCAATGTATGATTCATTGACAATATAAAGCGCTCGGTTTATTTGTACAGTGGTCTTTTATTAAATTATTCCGATTTCTAGGGGAAAGTACGCCGGTCACAAAAGTCCCTGCTATTCCTGCAGAAGAGGAGTACGATCCTGAAACCGCCCATTCGAAACACACGCTTTACGGGGGAACTCAAATAATTCAAACCAGATATTATAACCACGATCGGGTGAGATTCCAATATTGAATAAATTGAGACTATTATGTGATGTGACGATTATGTGAGCTTTCATTTATTTCATAAGTTGGGAAAATATTCGGCTCGTGGTAACGTGAGAGGAAACCGCCAAGGGAAAAAACGGAGAGAGAAAGTGTGATGAAATTTTTTTTGTCTTCCTTCAGAAATTCGTGTGGAAACGGGAAAGGAATCACCAAGGGATGAAATGTGATGGGAAAACTCAGTATGAGCTCAGTATCCTCACTTCAATAAAACTGCCATTGAGTAGTTCAATGTAGTAGCTGTCATACACGCAAACTCATTCCCCCAAAAATCATTTCGACCTCGCAGACGCCATAAAAACCAGCTCACGATTTGAGAAAGGATTTGTGGAAGACTGTTACCAACTAGTGATTTTTAGCCGAGTGATTTACACGCCAGGAAAGAGGAAGAGGATGCATTAATCAATAACTGCTTAGTCTATTTATTAATATTAATATATATTAATAAATGAAGGACATTAATAAATAGAAATTAATAAATGAAGAGGATGCATTAATCAATAACTGCTTAGTCTATTTATAATATTAATATATATTAATATTAATAACTGCTTAGTCTCATTAGCCTCAAATATACTGACGTAACGTAGTGAATATGGTCAGCTAATAGGTGGCAACGTTGGCTGCCAATGTTGCCTAGTACCTCAGTAGCAGTATTTTTCAGATCTGCCTAATCTCGTTTTCGCTATGATCAAATCAGAGAATACTATGAAACTCCAATTTTTCAATCAAACTTCTCCCGTCTGTATAACGGAAATTGTCCTGTCACACGCTTCTAACGCTTTTACTTTAATAAAATAACCGTTGATATTTTTTAATCCAGGTCACAGCGCTGGTTGTGAGGACCGGAAGCATGACAGCCAAAGGTCAACTTGTTCGTTCCATACTGTACCCTAAAGCGTGCGGTTTTGACTTTTTCCGAGAAGCAATAGCTCTTGTGGCTGTCCTATTCTGCATTGCTGCCATGGGTGTTTTATTTTCTATTAAAATTTTCATCGATCGCGGAGTAAGTTCAGCTAGCCAACAGAAATGATTGTAAAAATCTGCCTCAAAGGATTATAATTTTCAAAATGTTCCAGTCAAGTCTAGTCACAATACTGCTTCGGAGTTTGGACGTGATGACTATTGTTGTCCCACCTGCGCTCCCCGCAGCACTCACTGTTGGAACGATTTATTCGAAGAGTCGTCTGAAAAAAAGCGGAATATTCAGCACTGCTCCCGAACGAATTAACGTTGCTGGCAAAGTGAAGCTCGTCTGTTTTGACAAGGTGATTCAAAACTGAACAGAAGTTTCCTTCCTTTGTCTTTTTGTAGATTGTTTGCAAAATACTACTTCATATTATACTGCATCGCCTCACTTCCGCATCATACGATTTTGACGAGTCATTATTAAATTAAAGCAGAAAATCGCACACATTGCAAGGATTTGAATGTAAAAAACGACTCTATATAGGTAAAAACGTTCAGTAAAGCTATCATTTGGTTTGGATAGGGTGCAAAATTTCATGATGATCGACGGAAAATTCAAGAGATTCTCAGAAAAAGTGACGTGTTCTTATTCGTCTCCATAATTGCAGCTAAGTAATAATAAAAACTATCCCCCGACGAACCCCTTCTTCTATCCTTGCATGTGATAAATCACGAGTTCTAAAATCACTGAAGTTCACGAAGTTCCCGGGCCCGAATTTTTCGTCTATTTCTATGGCGTCTGCTAACGTCTATTGACAAATGATTAGTTTAAGGAAATGATCCCATTCGGCAATTTCCAAAGGGAAATAACATACGTGTCTGGTATCCAAACGCCTCATAGTACACTATACTTAATTCCATAATATCAGAGAAATTTCTTCGGCCACCACTGTTACCATTCCTTTAAATACTTCCAACACCTTGCATTAGCCTTGAAGTTCCATTCAGTAGCATCTTGCGATATCCTATGGTCCTAATATGTCGGAATAAAACGAAAATTGTAAAAATAATATCGTGAATCATCCGCGTGCCACATGAAAATCAAAAGCAGGATTCCAGATCGCTCAAACGACTCACACGTGGAGTTGCTCACGAAAAGTGATAGAGTTTTCCTTACCGACAGACTGGCACTTTGACCGAAGAAGGCTTAACTGTCTGGGGCGTGTTAACCGTCACTGGGAAATCGCTTGTGAACATCGAAGAGAAACCGCAATCTCTACCCGTGATGTCGCCAGTTCTGCACGCAATGGCGTCATGCCATTCGCTGACGAAAATTGACGGCGTTCTCTGCGGGGATCCTTTAGATTTGAGCATGTTTGAATCTACCGAATGGGTAAGCCAACATATGATAAAAATACATCGTCAAAATCCACACAGAAGTGCGAAAAATTATTCAATTCCAAAAAATGTTTTCAGGATCTCGAAGAGCCTGGATCCGAGACGAATCGATACGATCAACTAGCGCCAATTGTCGTTCGACCTATTCGTCATCAATACATAAATGTGAGAGTGTAATTTATTGGAGAGCTTTCAATTTCAGTGCTGGCTTAATTTATTGAGGGGAAAAACATGTGTTCACCACCGCATTAATTTCGCTCTCTTTTATAGCAAGCAGAAAGCTCGCCAACATCCGATTCAATGGAAATTAAGGTAAAATTTCGTTTTCTCCATTGAATAAACTGTTTTCCGCCATCGAGAATTAAACTTTTCAAGTGCAGGTAATATAGTTATCGTAGCAAATCGGTTCTAGGTCCCTTTGGAAATCGGTATAGTGAGACAGTTCCATTTCAACAGCAACGTCCAGTGCATGTCTGTAATTGCGAGAACGCTAGGTGCTCGAAATATGGTCATCTATACCAAAGGAGCTCCTGAAAAGGTTCTCAGAATGTGCGTCCCTCAATCTAGTAAGCGATTATTCTTGTAATGTAATTTTATCGTGCAAAATTCTTATTTTCACATTTTTTTTTCATCCAATCGATCGAATTTCTAGTTCCAGATAATATAACGATCACGCTATCATATTATACGTCAGCTGGCTACAGAGTTATTGCCTTGGCGTACAAAAAGCTACCGAACCGGTTCAGTTGGTTGCAGTCTCAAAAAGTCCAACGCGAACAGGTGAATTAAAATCCTTCCCAACAACTTTTTTTGCTATTAATCTGAGTTTGAAAATCACGGTTATTTCAGAATGTAGAAGTGCGAATATTTTCGTACTGACTATCTGCTACTTTCAAATCGAATGGCGCCAACACTTGTGATTTTAGGCGGTTTCAAAATGATAGTTATTTATAAAAGTTATCTAATGTATGTCTGCAAAAAAGAAAAAAAAAATTAAGGTTAATATATTTAACCGTTAACCTTGAGAGAGAGTTAAAGGTTTACTGTTGATAAATGTGAAAATGGGTTTTCTGCTTAGTTATCCTCTTGATAATAATAGCTTCTATGCTAAGGATTTTTCTCGTATCAACTGTTTTTTCTTCCATTTAAATTAAAAAAAGAATCAAAATTCAATGTGTTGTCCGAAATGTATCATTTTTACCATAAATTAAAGTAATTCAAACAATTTTCCAGTTTCTTTCTTATTATATTTAATTTTTCTCGATTCTAAATGCCTTCATCTAATGATTTTTCTGTTGCTTGCTAATCAACGTTTTCCCAAGATTTTGAAACATTCTGAAAATTGAAAAAAATCTAGAAACCTTTATTTTTGAAAGAATAAATAAACGGTCACTTATTTTGGTGAAAAATATTTTTCTCTGAAAAATAAAGTTTTTCGAATTTAAGAACAAGTTATTACGCGATTCAAACAGTGATTTTTATATATATGATGTTACAGATTTGTTTAGAATTGTATGATAATACTTGTATCGATTTTTATTTCATAACACTATGAATTGTGCTCGCTTTAACATCATGTATTATATATTTTCATGGGAAACAAAAAATAATCATCTATTTCAACCTCTGCCATCGATGTTTCCATTCTTATATGCCATAAATACTTAATCATTGTGTTTCAGGTTGAAGTCGACCTCGAATTTCTCGGATTGCTGATGATGAAAAACACTCTGAAAGAGCAATCAGCGCCAGTCATCCGCGAACTGCAACAGGCTCGCATTAAATGCCTGATGCTGACCGGTTAGCATTTTTTAAATTGATCGGTTGTCTTCAACTTTCTATTGTCGCAGGAACATTTCTTACTTCTTTGTACACGCTAAAATGCACTCACGAAAAGATAACAAAAAATGATTTCTTATCCTTTGGTACGTTTCCAGGCGATAATATGCTAACTGCTGTAAGCGTGAGCAGGAATTGCGGCCTCATTCCACCGACATTGCCTCTGGCTCAAGTCAAAGTGACAACTGATGCACCCCGGACGGTGAAACTCTTACCGTTGCATTCGACTAACGACCACACGGAGGTGAGTGCAATGATCGTATATTAATTTCTTTTATTCATTATTTTTTTTAAGTATGTTTAGTCTCCTTTCGATTGTATAAAATTTCCAAAATATTTTTTTCTCAACAATAATTATAATATAATTCCCAATAGTAATCATAAACGAGCGAAAAATATCGCAAATTGATCATCGGGAGCTCTCGAAAACTTGGATTTTCCGTTTGTAGGATGTCTGAACTCGTTGATGAGGCTTGACTCGGGTTGCTCATAAATATTCATAATATCTTCCGACCAAGGTGATTCGGTTAGCGCTGACGAGCGATTAATTGACAAAGTGAACCTACGGGAAACTAGACCAAGGTTGTTAAGATTACGCTTTCCCTTTGGGTATAGTAAATCGGCTGACATTTCCTGGTCATCAGATTTCGGATTGCGGTTCCGTCCTTTGGAGCCTGGATTCAAAATGGGGTGGTTGCTAACTTCTGTTCCACAATAAATTATCTCACACATTCAGAATTTTTCCATCGTCGATTCTTTAGCAGTGTATGACCGCATAAGCTGGTGACAGGGAAACCATCGGACATTTTAGCTAATCTTGGCTCTAATTAATTATTAGTTCTGCATTTTCTTCAGCACAATAAACTAACTGTTCAAAAAAATAAAAAAACAAAATCTAAAAGCAATTCAGCGGCAGAAATTTTTTCCTGAATTTAAAAACCAAATCGGGTTTCTCATTTAAATATACGTCCATGAATCCATACCAATACAGAACATGTTCCAGACAGATGCCTCTGCAGCTTTGGCTATCGACGGTCCTACTTGGGACGACCTCGTTGAATATTTCCCCGGCCTGGTTCCTCAAGTGGCCACGAGAAGTCTCGTTTTCGCCAGAATGTCTCCCCAACAAAAGGCCAATGTAGTGGAAACGTTGCAAACGCTTGATTACATTGTGGCCATGGTCGGCGATGGAGCCAACGATTGCGGGGTGATTATACGAGATCTATTCGCTTTCACGCTAGAGAGAACTAGGAATAAAATGTATTTTCTGTCTCATCGAGGTTTCGTTTCAAACTCAACAGAAAATTATTTATTTTCGCAGCAGCTTTTAAAAGTTGCCACTATAGCATAAAATTAAACGAGTATACTATAATAAATCATTTCCTGAAAAAAAAAAATCGTTCATAAATTCAGAAAAAAATCCACTTTCGGGGACCAAACAAGGAAAATTTGACGAAAAATATAAACGGAATCTGTACAATCAGAATTTGAAATGAAAAATTCAAAACAATGTCTACGGCTACTAATTCATGCGGTTAATCAAGGTAGGTGAACTGAAAGGCGAACGCAGAACGAACACAGAGTACATGCGCGATCATGGGCCAACTAGGACGATCTGTAGTAGGGGGATTCTTGAAATTGTATCGTTTACGAATCGAAAATATACAACACAAATGAAAATATTCTACTCATGCTTGCGTCTTCAAATTTTTCAAGGCATTGAAAACGGCACACATTGGAATATCAATTTCATCAGCTGAAGCATCGATTGCGGCTCCATTTACATCGACGATTCAAGATGTAACTTGCGTTCCGAAATTGATCACCGAAGGGAGATGCGCTCTTGTGACGAATTTTGGCCTGTTCAATTTCATGGTTCTCCTCGGACTGGTGCAATTTAGTTCAGTCTTTTTATTGTACATGGTAAGCACTAAAACAGTCTGTCATATATTTTTCCTCACGCAGATCTTCCACTCAATAGTGTGATCGCTTTGGAAGTCCTGCGATAGATTGGATTTCTTCCAATGCAAGTACATTGATGACATTGAAACTAAAGAAATTCGTATTTAACTTCAGGAAGGCCTGGAAATGGGTACGATGCAGTTTCTCTACGTCGATTTAGTCGTCACCAGTTCTTTGGCCTTAGTGATGGGTAGGAACAAACCTGGAGATCGCATCGTGCCTACAAGACCGATCAGCCGTTTGCTCTCGCCATCGAATTTGATTCCGTTGGGACTTCAAGTATTGCTATGTCTACTGAGCCAAATTGCGGCGCTGCAGCTGCTAAAATACGAACCATGGTAATTCAATGAGCCGACAAATAGCTTGCCATATGCGCACGTTCAACCAAGGGCTTCCTTTCAAATTTCATCCCTTGGAAATTCATTTCCCGTTTTCCATTTAGGGGAAACAGTGGGTACAGCAGAGCGAATACTTCCGAAATCAATATTTTCTCCGCCAAGGTACCCCGATGAGGCGAAAGCGCTTGGCCAGCCTTGGTTTCTTTCTTTTCAGCGCTCCAATGCAATGATTGCGACGTCCAAAGATGAAACTAGATTTACTTAGTGAGTTCAGCGGACGAAATATTATAGAGAATGAAATACGAGTGTTGGATACAACTTACGACAGCAGGGAAGACCTTCTCTGATGAATGACATCTTTTCCATATTTGTAATGACAGAGCTGGGTTCGTCCAGTCTGAGGCTATCCTAATTCAGCGCGCTGACCAATCGGAGATGCTCTTGAACGTTTCTTTGATGCTATTGATAGTAATTTTTTCCGAATGGATTTTACTAGTGAACATAAATATTTTTTTTCGATATCAAAATAGGAAACGTGGCAACTTAAATAACCTAAATTATACATGTGTCGATATTTCTCGTAAAATGTCTTACTACTCTGAATTCTGGGCGGCACTCGTAAAGTTGGCAAACAAGCTTGTCGCCGCTGAGTGACAAAATAATGCGCAACAAAACTCCAAATGTGAGGCAATTCGGCTAGAAGTTCCGGCACCGAAGAGGCTCATTGAATTTTTACAGTTGCTTCGATTGGCGGCCGTGACTTGGAAATAAACCGGCTAAGGCTCGAGCGAAACTACTGGCAATTACGGGGCTGAAGCTCAAGATAACAATGTTAGGACCCTTTTATGCTACCGAGCGAAATTATTCCACTTCACTTGGATAAAAATGGCGCAAAGAACGGTTGTATTTATTATTAATGAAGGAATAAGAACTCAATCGTTGGTATCACAAAAAAATCATTAACAAAAAATGTATTTAATCAGTATGTAAAATAAAACTGAAAACGTTTCTAAAAATTATTACATACGTACGTAAGAAAAATATTTTTTTAAACCAAAACAGTGTCAACAAATTAATAAATTACTACGTGAAAAAAAATCTGCTATTGAAACACACATTTTCTAAGAATATACTTCTGTTTTCTCTTGAATTCATTGACTAGATGCGTATTAAATAAGCTTACTACGAGTAAATAACGTATCGTTTTCAAGTCGTGCCTACTCTTTTTTTTTAGGTACGTTCACGCAGAGCGAGCGAAAGGCGACGAGTACAAAGTTCTAGGATGGGAAAATACGTCGGTTTATATACTGAGCTGCTATCAGTACGTGATCTTGGCCATAACGTTTTCCAAAGGTAGACCCCACCGGCAGCCAATATACAAAAATTGTAAGTACATGCGAAAAAAAGGTTTACGTTGAATGAGCACAGTGATGAATTTAAAAAATTAATTTAATTTAATTTTAAATAAAAATTATTTCCGAGCGAAGAGACGGTAGTATAATATTGATAACCGTTTGTAGTTAAATAATATCAAAATTAAATTTTCATTTGAAATTCTCAACTCCAGATTGGTTCATGTTCGTCGTTCTTTCCCTGGTGAGCTCGACGACTCTCCAACTTGTCGGCCCGTTTGACGCGTTGACGGATTTTTTCGACCTGGAAGACTTTTATTACAATGATACGATCCGATTTAGACTGCTCCTCATCGCATTAGCTGCGGTGAATTTCATCGTGTCGTTGATTATAGAGGTAAGACCGAAATGGCTCGATGCGATGGCTCAATCGGCGTTTATTTTGAACATACCAGCGGATCTGTTAGTTTGAGAGAGACATGTGCAGTCCAATACGACTCAAAGCGTAGAAATAGTCTCGATAAATGAAAAACCTAATGGAGAGTTTTTAAAAATTAATTTCGCAAGCTTTTATTGATCAATAACAAAATCGTTGGGAACATTTCATTACAAGGACTCGCATAATTTTTTAACGATCTGCAATCAAGTTTCGATAGTTCACTAACATTACCTAGAAATCACAAAAAAAAAGATGTTGATGAAATTCTTTTTAATTTATCAATCTGAAATGAACATAATCGTCTGATATTTGAAAATTGATGTAACTTTTTTTTTACACTTGCGTGATTTACGCGCCCTAGTTTTTGATCAAGTTGGAGGAAGAGAAGAAAAATAAATGCCAAAAAGAAAATGTCTTACTCGGAGAGAAAAAGAATCTTCTGTTAAATCGAATATATTACCTCATAAGATAAAAAATCTAAATCTAATCAGAATTTCGTCTGAATTAAATTATACAGAAGCAAACAATGAATTTCGTCCAATATCTCGACTCGAATTGTTTCGTATATTTTAGAATTCTATTTATTTTCTTTGTTACTATTGTACATAAATAAAAATGAAATATTTTATTAATGTGTTTTCAATCTTTTTTATAGCACACGGTCGCCCAATCCTACTGGTTCAAGCGCTCAATAAATAAAGTACGTAGAAAGAAGGTGTTTAAAAATAAGTACAAAATTGTCGAAACGCAAATCCTTAGCTCGCGAGTAGGCTGGGACCCGATGAGCGTTTGAGAGATGATTGGAGAAAATTCGCGGAATGAAATTTACACATTTTTAGGTATCGAATGCCAGTATTTGAATAGGCGCAGTATGATCTACGAAATTTGTGGTATTACAGCTTGTCCGTACTTTAATCGTGATAATCGAGGGTTTAATAAGTTCAACCTTTGAACGATCGGTTGAAATAAACTAATTTTTTTTTCATTTACTGTTGTTAAATTTGCACCCTTATTCCTTCTTTGTTTAATATAGTATGATTGTTTCTAGAATAGGTGGAAAAGGGTCTCCTCATCCAGAAAATAGATAATAGTTTATTTTTGAATCCCTGGAAAAAAACTAGGAAATGTCCAAGACGAATTAATCAGCGCCCTTCTCTTCGCAGAAATGTTTTCTCAGTCTTCACCGAGTATTTTCAGCTCTTAGGACGAATTCCAAATCCAATAAATAATGTATTGAAAAATTAAATCATTTATGAATAATTTTAGCATTGTTTTGGTGTAGTAATCCTGAAAAATTGCTTGACCTATAAAAAATATTTGCAGCAGCAATGCGTCCTTCTATTTTACCATCATTCGATTTTACGTAGCATAGGTTCATAAAATGTTTTCCGAAAAGGCTACTGGCTGCCAATAAGTATCCTTTAACGTCTAGGCTGGAAAGGCAATTGCCTAACAGACCGTCATGAAGGGGATGGTAGTCAAGGCTGCGACCGTCGCTATTCGTGCAGTGTTTCAACTCGCGTCCACAAGGTAAGTCATCGGACCAACGCTAACCCAAAGTGTTGATATATACACCGGTAACTAATTAAAATTGCTTTCAATAAATTTAATTAACATCGCGTTTGAATCACACTATTGTCTTTTTTGAAGCTTAGCAATTTTTTTCTGGAGGTTTTTTCGTCATTGACAAACGAGGAAAAATAATATCAAAGTAAAAAAAAGCGAAACAACCCAATTGAAATTGAAATCTAGAACGTAAATTTAATTAACTAAAAAGAAACCTAAGTAGGTAAATAAAATATGCAAATAAAAATAAAATATTTTGGAAAAAGAGCAGGTCGGTTATATTTAGCGCGTTCCATAAGATTTGAAAGCTCTACCTCTCCGAATATTTTAGCTGGACTTCGGATTCTTTTTTCCGTGATCAACAGATACCTAGGTAACGATTCCCAGGAAAAATCGCTTTCGATTCTGCCAATATGTTTTATAAATATAGCTGACGTTGAGAAATGAAAAGAGTTTAAGGCCAATTTTTCCCCGTAGATCAGGTTTATTCAAATATTTTGGAGATCGAAATATTTGTATAGTGTATCAACAAATACATAACTAATGATTCGATAATGGTATGTCTCGGGTCTACGAAATTGGTTCAAGCGTCCAAGAGACCGGTGGAACTGGAAGGCTATCAAGAGTGAAACCGTGGATTGACAGTTGAAAGATTTACAGTGTCTCAACATCGAATGGATTACAAATTAAAATTAGTGAAAAACAAGGGAACTATTTTTACCTTATTCTTTTTTTCTCTTCTAATTTTTTCTTTTTCGAAACGACCGAGAATCTGAAAGTCACGCATTCATGTAGCAATTATTCTCATTCAGAACACTTGGCTGACCTCTTGTAGAGCATGACATCCCACATTGGGACTGAAAAGCGGAGATGAAGTGGAGACAAATTACACCTGACAGGAAGAAACCATTACGAGTGCAGCACCTGTACTCGTCCTTTCTATACAAATCTGAAAAACGGTTTCTCTCGTTAGAGCCAACATGAGAAAAATTTGAGCGACGAAGAGAGCGGAATTAGCGTTAGTTTATCCGCTAAGTGACTTTGTCGACAGTGACTTTTTTGAATTCGACCAACACAATATAGGTATTTAAACAGATAAAAAACGTTAAAAAATAAAACAATTTTATGAACTTGAGAACTCTTCAACATCTTGGTAGTTTTCAAATAAGGAAAAAATTTTCTTGAATATTATTCGAAAAAAATCAAATCGTTTAAAGCTACTCAATAAAAAAATTATAATATTGAAGTACACAATTAAATTGAATAAATTAGTTGAAAACTAGCCCTGAGGCACGACCATCAATTACAGTGTTTGAGTTAAGAGTAGAATAATTGATTTATTCAAAAGTGGAAAATGTCTAAAAAAAATTTTGGTTGCTACCAAAAGAGTCCAAGCGAATCTTCCCCTTTACAATAGCATTGAAACGCTCTGCATGAACCAGCTTTTTTCTAACCTTGGACTTGACCTACTGTCAAAACAAAGTATACTCCCTGCGATCCTTCGAGCAACTCTCGATCCAAGGATACGTTCCACTCTTGATAGCCTTCCAGTTCCACCGGTTTCTTGCGCGTTCGAATCGATTTCGGAGGCCTCAGACGTGCCATTATCTAATTAATTTCGAAAACGATGCTTTGAATTCAAGTGAACCGTTCGGTTGATTTTAATAAATCCAAAATTTCATTCGATTTTGTCTTCTTGCGAACACAGACGTATTATAGGTATTCTGTATACAAGAACCCGGCCTGGGAAATAATTTAAACATCTGTTCTCCAGCCGTCGCAACCTCGACTAATTTCTAATTTTCTCGTAATTGACCCGTGAAAGGTGTAATTTTCTCAAAGATTCTCAAACGTACACTTGATCGCCTACAATAATAGGGATAAAAATTAGTCGATTTTTTCAAGATTATTTTCCTTTCGCCATCGAAGATGAGATTTGGAGCCACTATGCTGTCTAAAAGTTACGAAAAAAATCACTTTCGTGTTCAAGATACTTAGATAAGGTAGAACGAGAAGTTTATTTCCAAAAGTTACTACAACAAAAAATAGGCAAATAGTTATATGATTGAAGAAAAGTTGTAGAGAACTGTTACCTATAAGTAGAATATATTTCGAAAACAACTATAACCACTGTCCTTTTTTTATTATTAATCGATTCTATATTAAATTTTCTCAATTTCCTTTCACAGAAACTATTTTTTCAAAATTCGCCAACAAGACGAAAAAAAAATTCCAAAGTTATAACTCCAAATATATGAAAATCGGAAAAAATATTATTAATCGTTAGAATTTGATTAATTTCACTTTAAATTTGAATTTTACGTCTAATTTCCTGTAGGATTCATTAGATAATCAAATTTGAACAGTACTTGAAGTATTTGCAACGAATTTTCAAAGTTGAAAAACATACACGTAGTGTACTACTAAAAATATAAAATAGTAAAAGTTGACGTCAAATTTCCGCCGTTTTGACGTCATATTCGGATTCAGCGTTAAATTTTCTATAAGAATAGCTTTAAAACGAAAATTTAATTTTTCACTATTACCGATGCCAGCGGAGCTCGGAATTTCGGCCGGCGAAAAAGTCGATTTACGGAAAATAATTTCCCTGGCTCTGTTTAAATTTTTTTCGCCAAATTTTTTGCTACGTACGTGTATAAGGCGTTCGAATGGAGACTCCTGCATAATAAAACAATTGATTCTCATGAATTTTGACCCCGAAAAGCACGGCTAAAGGTCAATTTTCGAGCTTTCAAAAACCGATTTTTTTGGACCACTTGCAG